>JAPDNY010000001.1:333114933-333557433 GCA_029375565.1 Gekko gecko | reverse complement strand
GGCGGCGGAAGCGGCGGCCTGGCTCAAGATGTGCTCCGAGCTGCCCACGGCGGGCACCTCCGTCACGCTGCGCGTCTCCTTCGTCGAGGTGCACCCGGAGAGCCCGCTGGCCCGCCTGTGGGGCCTGTCGGGGGAGTGGCGGGAGCTCTACGCGCGGCTCCGCGAGGACATCCAGGCCGACCCCGGGCCTCGCTTGGCCAGCGCCCCCGGCGGAGGAGGAGGCGTCGGCGGCGTTGGGGGCTTCCTGTCGGTCGGCGACCTGTGCCTGGTGGAGCTGGGCGGGCGGTGGCTGCGCTGCCGCGTGGTGGGCCGCCTGCTGGGCCCCGGCCGGGACTACCGCGTCTTCCTGCTGGACGAGGGCCGCACCGTCAGCGCCGGGCCTTACTACCTGGCCCGCGGCCGAGAAGAGTTCTTCCACCTGCCCTCCGAGGTGCTGGGCTGCATCCTGGCCGACTTGGTGCCGCCCGGGAACTTCGGGGCCGAGGCGGCCGGGGAGCCCCAGGGCCTAGCACTGCTGAGAGGGGGCAGCGGCAGCAGGCTCAGCTTCGGCTGGACGGCCAGCGCGGTGGAGTTCTTGGGCTACCTCCACGGCAAAGAGGTGTCCGGCCTGGTGCGGGAGGTCCTGTTCCCGCAGCGCCTGGTGGTCCTGGAGCTGCCCTGGCTGCTGGCCCAGATGCACCACCTCGGGCTCGCCAGCCAGATCTCGCCGGCCGCCTTCCGAGCCTTGATCAACGCCTCCCTGGGGGGAGCTCGCTTCGACCAGAACAGGCCCCCTTGCCGCCACCTCCTCCACCACCACCTCCTCCTCCGCAGGTGCCCCTTCCTGCCACCTCTACTCCTGCCCGAGGCCGGTTGAGTCCTGGTTCTCTGGATTACTATTACCCCAAGCTGGAGTTGAACGTGACCGAGTCAGTCCTAGTGACCGAAATATGCGACCCGCACAGAATCTACTGCCAGCTGCGCAGCCTCTCCAAAGAAATCTGCCGTCTCTCCGATGCCATGAACCAAGCCTTCGAGGGGGCCAGAGGAGAAGACTTGCAAGAGGCCTTGCCTGCCCCAGGTTCCCCCTGTGCTGCCCGGGGCATAGACGGACGCTGGTATCGAGCTCTGCTGCTTGAAATATATCCCGGGGGTAGTCCAGAAGAGCAGCCGGGGGCAGTGGCCCAGGTGATCTGCGTGGACTATGGCAGAAAGGAATTTGTGACCAAGAGGAACCTGCGTCGCTTACCGGTGGAGTGTTTCCGCATGCCAGTGGTGACTTACCTTTGCTCGTTGCAGGGGATCACAGATGGGGGCTGTGGCTGGACCCGTTCACAGATCAGTGAGCTCAAGACGTTGCTGCTGGGCAAGGCGCTGCAAGCTCACATCGAGGCTTATTGTGCCTTTGAGCATGTATATTACGTGACCTTTTTTGGGGAAGAAGGTTTCAACCTCAACTGCCTTTTTGGGGTGCAGGCGCGCTGCCTGACCCAGAGATTTGTGCACAGCCATCAAGGGCACACTTCTGACTTAGGAGCTGAAAAGGAAAGCATCAGTGCCCCTGCCAAGAAGGAGCCGCTGAACACGTTTACGACCACCTCCCTGCCTATGGTGCATCTGAAGGCGGGTGAGTGCCACAAAGCCCAGGTATCCTTCCTCCAAGACCCCACACAGTTTTCTGTGTACCTCCAGGAGTACCACCAGCCTCTCTGTCACTTGAAGCAAAACTTACAAGACTTCTATTCTCAGAGCAAAAAACTAGAGGGTGTTCTCCTTGAGCCCCAACCAGGTTCCTTGTGCTGCGTGATGTTGAAGGAGAATTCTTACCACCGTGCCATTGTCACCAGCGTGCAGGGGGAAGGTATTGAAGTATATCTGGTTGACCGGGGAAGCACAGAAATAGTTGACCTGTACAAGGTGAAGGATCTGCTTCCTCAGTTCAGAGAACTTCCTGCTGTGGCACTCAGGTGTGCCTTGGCTAATCCTTCTCCAAGTCAGCCGTGGAGTCCAGGCTCTGTAGACTATTTCAAGAAAGCTGTGCTGAATAAGGAACTAGTGATGCAAGTCCTGGGCATGCAAGGGGACATTTACATAGTTGAACTTTTCGATCATTCTCTAGCAGGAGAAAAAAACTTAGCCAAAATCATGTCCCAGGGGAAGTATGCTGAGCATCATGACAAGGCAGTATTGGAGACCATCCAGAAGCTTTCAGATAAGCTTGTGAGAAAGAGTGCTAAAGAACAGGGCATAAGTCAAAACCCTAAGGCAGTTATATCTTCAAAAGATAGAGAATTCCCATCCAAACTTGACCGTCCAGCTTTGACAACCAAACACCAAGCGGTTGGAAGCATTTGCTCTTTGCCAAGTGAAGCAGTTGTAAAAGAGGACTCTAAGGGTGTCCCAGACAATTTGCTCTGTCTTGCAAAAAACTACTCTGAAATAAAGCCAGGATTATCTTGTGAAGGGCAGTTAGAAGTTGGAAGTACAGTAGATGTGATAGTATCTTATGTAGAAAGTCCCAGTCTCTTTTGGTGTCAGTTGACTAAAACTTCCCATGATCTGAGGATACTTATGGCTGAAATTCAGCATTACTGTGTTCATGCAGCACAGCCCCATGACTGGCCTAACCCTGTGTGTCTTGCTAAGTATTCAGGAGATGGGAAGTGGTACAGAGCTCTTATTATTCATGCAGCCCATCCTACAGAAGGGGTAGAAGTCGCATATGTCGACTATGGGAATAAAGAGCTCGTTCCTCTAAAGAATCTTCGCTCAACTAGGGCTGAGTTTCTCAAGCTGAAAGCTCAGGCTTTCCGATGTAGCCTTTACAATTTAATTCAGCCAAATAATCAGGATCCTTTTGTTTGGGATGAAAAGGCCACTGAAGCTTTTCAGGAATTTGTCGACTCAGCAAGTAAAATAGAACTGAAGTGTACTATATTTGCTTTAGCAGCACTTAATAATACATACCTTCTTAACGTTGTGGACTTAATCACACCTTTTGAAAGCGCATGCCATTTTTTAACAAGGAAGGGCTTAGCCAAATCTGTAGCACCACAGAAACCCTTGGCATCATCAGTTCATCTTCTTTCTTACTATTATTCAACACATGACATCAAAATAGGAAGTGAAGAATTGGTCTATGTCACACATGTTCATGATCTGTGTCTCTTCTACTGCCAGCTGGCCAGAAGTGCTCATGTTCTTGAACACTTAACAAATAGCATTAGTAAGCTCAGCAAAGTGGGGCATAGTCTGAAATCCTCACCAGATCCTGGAAACTTATATCTGGCAAAGTATACTGATGGCTGCTGGTACAGGGCAATACTGGCTCAAGCAAGTTCTACCAAAGAAGTCTTCTTTGTCGATTATGGGAATATTGAGTCCCTGAAAAAAGAAGATATGATATTCGTACCCAGAGATGCCTATGAGATACTGCTTTTGCCAATGCAAGCGATAAAATGTTCATTATCTGATATTGCTGATGTACCCAAGGAAGCCATTGCGTGGTTTGAAAAGTTAGTGCTGGATAAGCCTTTAAAGGCTTTAATTGTAGCAAAAGAACCTGATGGAAAACTGATAGTTGAATTATATGATGGCAAAATACAGATCAATGCAAAACTGAAAGAACGCTTAGATTTACAAGGCAGCAAAAGAATGATCAGATCTGCAGAAAATAGGGAATTGGGCAGTGAGGCAAGGAGGCCATTTTTTACAGGGGCTGATCATTCTACTCCAGAGATTAAGAGACAGGTGTCTAAAAATCTGGAACCCCTGGGTCATAGTAAAGCCAGTGCTGTGTGCAGAGAAGTAAAACCCTCTCAGCAGAAAACAAAGAGAGAGATGGCAACACAGTCTCGCCTGCCAGTGGAAGGACGTAACCAAGCTGATCCTGTGACAAGCCGGACCGGACACAAAGCGGCCCTGGAAAAGAGAGAAGGGACACCTGATAGCTTGGAAAACAAAAATCATAATGAAATTTTAACAGACTCTTCACTTAAGAAAATGTGTGATTTACCTCTGAAAAACCTAAGCCCTGGTTTTAAGACCTTTGTGTATGTTTCTCATATAAACAATCCGTCTGATTTTTATGTTCAGCTACTAGAAGATGAGCCCCTACTTGACAGTATTTCAGAGAAACTAAACCAGTCTGAAATGGTTGAGAACCTAAACGGAGAGCAGCTCCACACAGGAGACTTGATATGTGCAGTTTTTCCAGAAGATAGCTTGTGGTATCGAGCTGTAGTCCAAAAGCAGCCGTCAGATGAATTGGTCAGCGTACAGTATATTGATTATGGTAATACCGCAGTAGTTAACATTTGCAAAACTTGTAGACTTCTGGAGGACTGTGCACTGTGTCCAGGAATGAGCATTCATTGCTCATTGGGTGGAGTGAAGACCAGAGGGCTTCTAGAGTGGACAGAGGAAGCAGTGCTGTGCTTCTCCCAGAGCACGAGTGAAATTCAAATGAACTGTGAATTTGTGGGAAAATTTGAAGGCAAATGGGAAGTTATTCTGTGTGACAGAGAAGGTAACGTAATGGCAGATTTGGTTAATAGTCATCTTGCCTGCAAAAAATCTCTGTCAATAGAGACACCTGACAAAAATGAAACTGAGGCTGACTTGATACATTTGGGTAATGTTATTTCTGATAAGCCTAGCAAACCTGCAGGTGTGCAGGATGACAAGTCATTTTTCTGGAAGATACCTGTCGGTGGACAAACTGTAGAAGCCTTTGCAGGAGCCACAAAGAGCCCAAGTTATTTCTGGTGTCAGTTTGCTGATCTGTATGAAATCACTTCCATTGAAAAGAAGGTCCAGGATGCTACAAAGCTGGCTGGTTGCAGTGTGGGTGATATTAAAATTGGTTGCCCTTGTCTAGCAAAATGTTGTAAAGATGAAAATTTTTACCGAGCAATAGTTACCAGTGTACAGGAGAACACCTTGAGAGTTGTTCATGTTGATTATGGAACTGAGGACCTTGTCACCAGAGAGATGTTAAGGCAGATTTCTGATGAGCTATTAACACTACCTCCTCAAGCATTTCCATGTAGTCTGTTTGGATTTAATTCCTCTGAGGGGTCCTGGGTAGAAGGAACAATTGGTATCTTCTGCAGTAAAATAGTGGATTCCTTACTAGATGTTACAGTTATGGAAATACTGTGTAATAAGCCTTTTGAAATTCCAGTATTTATTGTTAATTTGGAATGTCTGAGGGAAAGCATCAATGCGCAGATGAAACCCTTTTGGAAGCCTAACAATGAAGACGGTGGCTCAACTGTGGCGAACCTCCTCAGTGATGAAGGACAGAACAAAGATGCTAAGGCAGAAGATTTGGAAGTTGTACTCTGTGAAATGGGAACATCTGCTTGCACTTCAGTGGCTTCCAAAGATACCATGGCCTCAGAGGATTTGTTATGTGCTTCAGAGCCTTTTCAGCCAACAGAATCGTGTTCCGCTTCTACAAGAAATGTGGAACTTGGTGAAATGAAAGGAGATGAATATCCAGCCAGGCATCATCAAACCACTTTTGAGGTCCTTGATGTGGGGGAACAGCAAAGTATACCTGAAGTTCCTACTAATGAACTGGACTGTTTGACCCCCAAGAGAGAAAGTGATAGGCAGATGTGTGCTCTAAGTTGTACAGATGTTTCTGAAGTTCCACTTCTAGCAAGTATTGAAACAGAGGTGTTGGGACGGAATCCCTTTGAAGCTCAAGAGGAGGTCAAAGACTGGAAGGCAACTTTAATACAGGATCCGTTTGACATGGAGCTGCTGTTGAGTGCTGGAAAAGACTCATCGGAAAGCTTAGTGGAGCCGGAGTCCATTGATGTGAATCAGCTCTCGTGTGAAGAAATGGGAGAGACCTCCAAACTGGTCTTGGTTGAAGAGCCCTGGGTGGAAAGGGAGCTGGATCCGAGCCCTTTGCTAATGGATGAAGTGGACTGTGGGCTCAGCTGTGGGCAGGAGAGACCACTAGAACTGCCGGCCCCTTCAGCACCCCTCTTGCTAGCTGTCGAAATTCAGGAGCTGCCCGTACTGCCCGCTGCATCCGCTTCCTCTCTCCCTGAAATTCAGTCCTGCCTTTCAGAAAGCAAATAGCCGAGTTTTGTATGGGAGAGGAGGATATAGATCTGTGTGAAATCGGACCTGATGCCCCGAAACAGGACGATGTAAAACCACAGACTGTGCTGGAGGAAAGCTTAGAACCAGTAGAGATGAGTCCTGTCACGTGCAGTGGTTTCGAAGAGGGAGACAGCCAGTTGGCCAATGACGATTCTGCAAGTTGGCTGCAGTTGGAAGAGCAAGCTGAAACTTCAAGTCAGCGTGCCGGTAAGCATGTTTTTTGTTTTGTAGCAAAGGTTGATGTTTTGTGCATATAGCTGTCTCCCCTAGCCTGACTATACCAATATTTAAGTAGCAGCTGCTGATGAGCAGCAAACAGATGTGTTTTGTATATGTTTCTGGGAGGGACTTGGAGCACTTAATGGGGAAAGAGACAAGAGCTGAACGTGTCTAAAGAGTGGAATGGGTTGACCTCTGACCATAGAACATGGATTGATTTCTTTCTCTCTCCGTTTCGTTCCAAGAGCTTCCTGTATCAGTTCAGTTGAATAGACTTGTTCACAGACACCACTTTCCTGTACTCTGAAGCATACATTCATGCTTTGGGACCCACCTATTGCTAAATTCCTGGCACGCAAGTTGTCCAGCTTTATTTGGTGTTCATTACTTGGACTAAGTGCCCTGGAGGCTAATGGCTCGTTCATATTTGTGAGCTCCCGGGAAGTTGGTGGGCTTGGTTTCCTGTGGAGCGATTCTTTTTATACCATATAGATCGCCGTATGTTGGTTGCTGTAACTTTCCAACATTTGTGAAAGAACATATATGAAAATTCTCCCCTTTATTGAAACTTTTAAAGGAGTTCTGTCACATCCTGTCCACCCCGGTATTCTCTAACTCTTTTTTAGCGCCTCTTAAATTCTGGTCCTATTTATTTATTTATGTAATTTATAGTAATGTGCATGCCCTGTCCATGTGTGCTTCTGTCACAGTTGGGCTGCTTGGAATGAATAAACTACAACAAGTGAAGATAGTTTTGTGTCCATGCAAACAGAGCTAGCTTTGCTGAGTTACAGAGATCATAATAAAAGAGGAGAAGATACCTGAATACAGTTTAGCTATTATAGTGGGGGAAGAAATATGAGCTGAACTTGTGTATATATCTTCACCTACCATTTCTTGGGGAGAAAATGGGGAGGGGGGCTCAGATCTGGTAAGCATGGTTAGAACTTACCATTCTGCACCTCCTGGGTGAAGAGAACTTAACCCTTTGTCTTATTTCATATAGGTTGGAGCTTGCACCAGGTGAGGTGCCTGTAAACAATGTTTTCTCTTGGCAGAAAAAAATGAAACTCCTTGTGAGTTAGAAGGCTTTGATGCTGGACCCAAATGCATAGTGAGGACCGATGCACAGGGGTATGAGGCTCAGATCTTGGACGTTTCTGCTGAAGGTACAAAGGTAAGGAAATGAGGATATTGTGAGTGAATTAACAGTAAGATGAAGCACTAAATATCTATCTTACAATACTCATTCAATATGAGAACAATTTTAGCTGCCCTTTACATAAGTAGACTGGTCTGTTTAAATGATGGCCTTAGCTTTATGTAAACGTTTTGAATCTCTTTAATGGGAACAAAGAGACAGCCCTATAAATGTTTGGAATGGGATTTCTGAACAGGACTCGGGTCCAACTGAGGTATGCTACTTGCTATAGTACTGAAGAACCATGTTGTATTGACTGTCACGGTTAAACTAGCAAGAGGCTTGTACATGAGAAGGAGGAAGATTAGGAAAGGCCAGAGGAGTAGAATGAAGTGAACTCTTCGGATTTGCCTTTACAGCAGAAAAGGGAGTGGAGCAGTGTTCCCTCTAAGCTGAGTTAGCGTGAGCTAGCTCATAGTTCTTTAGCCTCCAGCTCACACATTTCTGTCTTCGCTCAGGAAGGATGGCTCCAGAGCAAACTAATTTATGCAGCAGCCAAATTGCTCGTTCACAACTTTAGTGCCGGTAGGCGGTAGCTCACAAAGTAGAATTTTTGCTCACAAGACTCCACAGCTTAGAGGGATCACTGGATTGGAGGGGGAATACCTACATTTGAACTGCAGCTCATTGGCTACACTGTCAGGCGTGGTAAAGGGGTGGGTTGCCAGAATTAAAGTTAACAAGGAAGCAGGCTCAATGATAGTTCACTTTAAGGAGCCTGAGTGTAAAATAATTTTTTTTACTAAAATCAAGTCTCCTTACCAGTAAATTGAAGACTAGCCAATGCAATGCCATTTTTTGAAAAATTCTGTGTGGGGAGGGAGGGGGAGAGAGGGGAAGAGGAAATCGTACCTGTCCCTGTTAAACGGGTGGAATGAATTATAAAGGGTTTTTGGCACCTAAGATATTGGGAAACGCATTGAAGCTTAAAGCCATTTGTCTTTAACACGACAGATTTTTCCCCACTGCAACGGACTAGCACTGAAGAATTGGTCACTATTAAGGTTAACATTCTTAAACGTAGAATAGTAAGGCCGGGTGACCAAAAACCAATGGATAGGATCTTGTTGGTTTCTGATGACAGAAAGGCATATGTCGGGGGGGGGGAGGTTAGATTTCCACTGATTTCCTCCTTCTGCTTTTGCCCTCCTTGCCATGCAGTTAATTAGGCTCTGTTGGTACTGAAATTGGGGGCGGCGGGGGGGGTGCTATGTGTGCAGTTAGGAGGAGGCAACGAAGTCCTTCTCCACCAGCAGGACTCACAAGAGATAATTTGGCTTTGGCAAAGAAAACTGGAATCTTGCTCAAAATGGGTAGGAACCACTGTCACTGTAACATTGGCAGCGAAGTTCTGGCTTGTGTGAAGATTCGCCTTTACTCATTACATTGAAAAAACATAACTTGTCAATGTTTGCAAAGAGGACCTGCACTTCTGGCTGGTTTCTTGACTTTATACTGTTGGTGAAGAAATGTCTGTAGAAGGAATTAATTGCTGTCCTCAGACCCTCTGTAGCATTTCTGACTAGATACAGATGTCTACTAAGATAGTATTGCATGCTGTCTGCTAGCTTACTTCTGTAACAGAAGTCTGAGCATGGAAATAAATGAAAGCTTTATTATTTGAATGGTGCTAAAGATTACACTATTTTAAGACATACCTACTGGTAAAACTTAACCCTAGAACACTTTATACAGTTAGGTAACCATGTTGAAATATTTCCATTTGTATAAAAAAATTCTCACATGTCTATCACTTGAACTATCTGGTTCCCCCCCTTGCAGGTATTATGTGATGAAATGGGTATCCCATTTGAATCGTCAGAAAGCAGTTTAGAAGCTGAAGGTGAGGAGAACGTCTTTTCAATTTGTACTAAATAAGATGTAAAGCCTTACAGAGTTCTGGCAGGTTATGGTTTTTGGTCTGTGTACAATCTTCATACTCAGTCGTTCAGTTGCTTCCCTTCTCCTGGTTGCTGATGCAGTCGTAAAGTTACCTCTGAGTGCACGAGGAGACCCGACATAAGATGTGTGTGTATGCTGTAGTAAGACTAAGTTGCCATAATTCTGGGCAGAGTTGAAATGACATGAGGTAGGAGGAGAGCTGAGTCGTGTGTCTTGGTGGCATTCCAGTCTTAGGTTACAGTGCTGCAATGTACATGCCTTGGTCTCCATGCCAATGGCAATGTCGAAGTGATAGTTGAAGCCATGATTTCAGTCATGTGTGTGAACCCACTGATTTCTAGATAAAGTGGCACACTGTGAAGATGGCGCAGATAATTGTTCCCAGGAATTGCCTTGAAGAGGTCTCCGGCTTGACTTGGTAGCCAGGTGTTTTTTTGTGGTTCCCACTGACCCTTGTCCTCCGTGTGTCCTTTGACACGTGCAGGAGGTTTGCAGAAATGGTCTTTAAATTAGCACTGAGCTTTTGGGACCAGCAGCACAAGTATCAGGGAGGCTCCTCCGAAGGATAGTGTGATATCGGAGCCCTTTCCTGGAGCTCATTGGAAGCTATGACAATGTAACTGCCTTATACTGAAACAGGATTGTCTGCCCAGACTCACAGCGGCTCTCCAGGGTCTCAGGCTGTGGTCTTTCTCATCACCTGCTGTCTGGTCCTTGTAACTGGAGATGCTGGGGGTTGAAGCTAGGACCTTCTGCATGCCAAGCGGATGTTCTACCACTGAACTATGGCCCCAGTGGTAGAGAAGAAAGAGATTCTCTTTTTTCGGGTACTCTGTGCATGCTGCAGGGCAGGTGGAATCCTCCCCTGTTGTATTAGATTTTGGGAAAGGGAGAAAATCTGGTGCTTTTCCTGTGGGTTCCATTGAGACATGCAGTAACTCTGAGACGGGGCCTGGATGGGGTGTTGGGGCCGCTGCCAGAATGCCTGAGAGCATTTCTCCCTCATAAAGGTATTGGAGTGCAGGTGGCTGTACTGTGGAGCATCTTTCTTAGACGGCATGTTTCGGGGCACCTCTAGGTGTAGAATAGACTAGAGTAGCCCTTTCCTGTGGGGCTGCAGCAGACAGAACTGAGAGCCCAGCTACAGCCAAAGCTCCATTAGCTGAACATACTGTATAGACCCGGCCAGCCAGCTGGGGAGAGGCTCCTAGCTAAGTATATTCGCCAACATAATTAATTGGGTTCAAGAGAACACATCTTTCTAAAAGTTATCTTAGAACAGCAGTGTGTGATTTGCAAGCATGATCAAGCATAACCTCCCCCCTTCCCGGTCTTTTTCTTTTCCTCCCCTTTCCTGCTCTCGCTATTTATTGAAACTTCCAAGCTGTTCCAGTCCCAGCACTGCAGCATTGAGCAGTTATCCCTAATGCAAACTTTCCCCCACTTCACTAAAATAATTAAAAATAGGCCCCAAATGCCAATAATAACCTGAAAAATCAGCAGTGGCTGAACATAGCCTAACTAAAACAGGACACAGTATCTTATTTCAAGACACTGAAAGGCTGGACAACATTTCCAATTACCATGTCGGATTACACAGGGAAGCCATTGAAATTCATAAACATAAACACAATTTCAACAGGAAAGAAGAGAGTTTAAAAATAAATAGGCCATGGTCTCTAGTCCTGCAAAACACAACATGCTCTACATCTTACAGTAGTGCTACAGATAAGATTAGAATTTCAACAGCCAATCCATATGCAAAAGAACCTCCTCAGGAAAGCTCCTCCGTTAGCATGTCACAGCATAGGGAACTCCTACAAGATAATGACTCAGCCCTACCCCACCTTCCTGAGTAGACATAAATTACCTGCCTACCATTTTTCTTCTCACCTTGACACAGAGAGTACTCCATCTTTCTGTGTTATACCTCTGAGGATGCCAGTCATAGCTGCTGGCGAAACGTCAGGTCCTACAGTGCCAAGAGCACGGGCCACACAACCCAGAAAATCTACAGCAATTGTTTTTTTTTCTTCTCTTTTTTTTGCCATCAAGTCACAGTAGACTTATAGTGACCCCATAGGATTTTCAGAGCAAGAGACAGAGGTGCGTAGTGACCCTGGCCCTCCTTGGAGGCCTCCCATCCAAATACTGACCAGGGCTGTCCCTGTGGTGCTTCCGAGTTCTGACAAAATCAAGCTAGCCCAGGCCAGGGTGCCGAGAAGGTTAAAAGATGCCAGATTAGCCAACTTTGGCGGGCCTGTCTGTCACAGTAGCAGCCAGGACCTGCTGTTCCGCAAACAGGGATCGCAGCAGCACTGAAGCTGTTTGCAGAGAAGAGGAAAGTCATTTTTCCTCTCAGAATATTCAGTATTATGGATCCATCTAAGCAATGAGATGTCCCTGACAACATGTCTTTTCCACCTAGTTATTGAGAAATTACAGAGAGCCCTCTCCCCAAAAACCTGTGCAGACGGTAGAAAGGCTTCCAGAGCATCTCTTCCAAACAGACCTGACTTCATCTTTTTTCCTAGGAATGAAGGGCTGTATTTATATTTTCTAGCTCAGCTTTCCCAAATGAGAGCAGCGTAGTAATTTAAGAGACGATAAGCATTGGACAGAAATGCAGAATCAGACCACCATAAGGACATAAGAAAGGTCCTGCTGGATCAGACCAGTGGTCCAGCATCCTGTCTCACACAGTGGCCAACCAGCTATTCTGGATGGACAACAACAGGGCATACAAAGCCTTCCCCCGACGTTGCCTCCTGGCTCTGGGATTCAGAGGCTGACTGCCTCTGAATGTGGAAGTTCCCATGGCCAGTAGCTGCTGATAGACCTCTCCTCCGTGAATCTATCCAGTCCTGTTTTTAAAGTTGTCTGTACTTGGGGCCATCACTACATCCTGTGGCAGCAGGTCTTTCTCTCCACACACATGCATCACACCCTTCAGGAGTCTTTGCAATACATCTTCACCCTCCCTGCAGTGATGCACACCGATGCTGAGTTTCCCTTACCTTCTGCAGGGTCTGTACTGGCTGGACCCCTGAGACTGAGTGGGGTGGCCATGCTCTACTAGAACGCATTGGGGGAGCATGAGTGAGGTTGCACGGACTCTTGCATGACACACTGGGGTGGGTTGGGGAAGGGCTGCAGACGTATTTATGTGGAAAGCCTTCCTGAAAGGGAGGTCACTTGAAAATCTTTGCCATAGAATTTGGTGGCAGCCACAGAACAGGAAGCCTGCTGTTTCAGTGCAGCCCCATCCTGGAGTCCAGTAGTCAAAAACTTTGGGGCTTATGTATAACTTGTTGGAACTTCTCTTGGTTTCTTGGCCCTTCCAAAAATAATGTTTCGATAGCAGAGGTGTAACTGTAGATTCAAGTGGGTGGCTGCGTTGGTCTGAAGCAGCAGAGCAAAGTTTTGAGTCCAGTGGCACCTTTAAGACCGACCAAGTTTTATTCACGGCATAAGCTTTTGTGTGTACGCACACTTCAGATACATTGAAATGGAATTTACCAGTCCATATGTGTAGGTAGAGGGTGGGCAGCAAATTATCATAAAGCATAAGGAAGATATTTAACAGATGGGAGGACCAAACAGAAATAACACGCTTTGTTTATAGGGTCTCAGTTAACTACTCTCAGCATCCCACAATTAAGAAGGACCGGTCTGTCTGTCTGTCTATCTCCAATTTTGATATATTTATTTACTTCACTGTGTTTCTTTTCTTCACCCTGGAATTAAACCCAAACAAACGGTAACCCTATAAACCAAGCTTGTTATTCCAGTTTGGCCCTTGCATCAGCTAAACACCGGTTATTACGTTTATGCCAATTTTGCAGCTCACCCTCTACCTATATGTACACGGGCCGTTAACTTCCATTTCACTGCATCTGAAGAAGTGTGTGTGCATACGACAGCTGGTACCTTGAGTAAAAGTTCGTTGGTCTTAAAGGTGCCACTGGACTTGGAGATGTAACTAGTTAGCTAGCTGGCCCTTGGGAGTTTAGCTCCTTTACAATAGTTTTCATGCAACCACAAATGGCCGTGGCTTTTTAAAATACGTCCTGCTTTTCTTCCTGGTATCTTCAGCTGTGGAGGAACAGACTGCTGATCCAGACAGCCCTGCTGGTCCTTTGGAGTTAAGTGACGAACAAGACTGAAAGCGCACCTGCGAGATGGAGCCGTCGAGCACGAGCCTCTTCATATTTCAGTACTGATGACGGGGACAGTTGAGAGGGCAAGTCCCGCCTCACTGGGAAGGTGTCTGCTACTTACATGAGCCCCCAGAAGTATTTTCTGTGCAGCTGCATTTGCTGTATCTTGGAATAGTGGTTTTTGGAAAAATCTGGATGCGAGGTAGTGGACTTGTTCTCTTTGTCTTGATGCTCTAAAATAGTTTAAGCTCTGTTGCGGAGGAAAGAATTAATACCAAAAAAAGCTCTGGCTATTTAGACAGTTTTGCGTTTTGATGTTTTGTTAAGTAAGAAAAGAATAAATTTGTTTTGTTACTGCTGTTCATTTCTCTTTTGATGCAAACCCTTTGCTTCTGGTAACAATAACAGGCCGCTACACAGAAATATTCTAAATTACTTGGTGTTACTCTAATATTATGCGTGGTAGTTTCAGAGGGTAGCCGGTCCGGTCCGCAGTACAAGTGCTGGATTCGAGTCCAGTAGCAGCTTATGCATTCTTTTACTACAGAGGGAGCTATTTAGTGTGACAGCAGGCAGCACAAAACAGCTTTTACAGTGAATGCCTATCTGGAAATTGCTGGTTCAGGACAGCCAGCTTAAGAATATAAGAACCCTGCTGGATCAGGCCTGTGATCCATCTAGTCCAGCATCTCATCTCACACAGTGGCCAACCAGTTCCTCTGGAGAGCCAACAATAGGGTGTAGAGCAGGGGTGTCAAACTTGTGGCCAGGGGCCCGAATCAAGCCCCCGGAGGGCTTCCATCAGGCCCGCAGTGGAACTGGCCATCTCCTGCTTCCAGTTCTGCGGCTGCTGCATCATCGCTTGCTTCGCCAGACTCTCTTAATCACTCAGCCATTTCATGTTTTAACCTGGGTCCTAGACTCAGAACTCTGAGCATGAGATTTCTGTGGTGAATGTCAGTAAATCAAAAGGAGGTTTGCAGCTTACAGAGCTAATGTTTCAAGCATGTTTTTATTTTAAGTAAAAAAACCCTTTGTATTCTTTATAAAGTTTATATCTCCACTATCTGGCATTACGTTTTATGACACACGTGGCCCGGCCCAACAAGGTCTCATTTATGTCAGATCCGGCCCTCAAAACAAATGAGTTCGACACCCCTGGCGTAGAGGCTGAGGCCTTCTGATGTTGCCTCTTGACTCTGGGATTCAGAGGTTTAGTGCCTCTGAATGTGGAGGTTCCTCTCAGTGCCCAGGGCTAGTAGCCACTGATAGGTCTATCCTCCATGAATCTATCTAATCCCCTTTTAAAACCATCCATTCTTGTGGCCATCACTCCATCCTTTGGCAGTCTTTATTACAGTAACTTAAGCTCATTTCAGTTTATGTTGCCACTGTGTAAGGGAGGAGGGAATGCTTTGAACGCAGCAGGTAAGCATATTTAATTGACTTCAGAGGTGCCACATCACCAGCGTAGGAGCACGTCAGTTGATGGAGGGGGTGATTTTTTTATGCCAGTTCCCCCTCCTATTGCAGATCGTACTCTCTCCCCAACCCCGTTTTGAGTGGCACTTGACTCTCAGGAACGGAACTTCAGGGGCTATAGCAGCAGCGGCAGACCTACATTTTTGGGACCCTGAAGTTTGAACTGTTACAGGGGGCTCCTTCTCAACCAGCAACAATAGGGCAACATCCAACAAGGTCCAAAGGGGCGAGCTCAGAATAGATTCTGGCGAGCTCAGCGAGCCCATACAGCTGGGGGGGTTCGGGTGCTGCAAGCCCCCGAGAAAATTCTGAAACTTTACCAAGTACAGGGACATTTTGAGGCCATATGGAACAGGTATTAGAGCATATTCTAAGGCCAATATTAAGTACTTACTTCAACCCATGGGATGACTCTGTTACTAAAATAGCCTTATTTTAATAACAAACACTTTTAAAAAATCCCATTGATTTTGCTGAAATATTTACTTGTTAAAAAAAGTTGCTTCAAGGCCCCTCCAGGATTAGGAGCCCTGAAGCTTAAGCTTCATTAGTTTTATGGTAGCTCCACCCCTGGGGTCAGGCAGAGACATGCTGCTTTTGCCAGGCTCACTCAACTCGCGGTGGTTGGAATCCATCCTGTTCTCAGTTTCTCTTTGCCAGCTCTCTGTAAACCTGAGACAGGAGCTCAAATGTTTATCTCAGCAGCAGATTTGGGAGGATTCCTCCCCCCAGTCTCATTTCTACCTACAGGTCTCATCTAGCAACAGATGTACCACTGATAAAACACAGTCAGGTGTACCGCCCCCTTTTGGAATGAAGGAAGGACAACAGCCATTGGGGAAAAGGATGAGTTGCTAAAGGAGCCAGTGAGCACATTTATGAGAGTCTGTATTGAAGCAGTCACTCGGGGTGCGGGGGGGGGAGATATTCGTGAATTTCCTGCATTGAAGGGGGGGTTAGACTAGATGACCCTGGAGGTCTCAGTGTTCCCTCTAAACTGTTAGTGCGAGCTAGCTCACAGTTTTTTAACCTCTGGCTCACATGTTTTTGTGTTAGCTCAGGAAGGGATGGCTCCAGAGCAAACTATTTTATGCAGTAATCAAATTACTTGCTCACAACTTTAATGCCAGTAGCTCACAAAGTAGAATTTTTGCTCACAGGACTCCACAGCTTAGAGGGAATATTAGAGCTAGCTCACATTTTTTTAGCCCCCGGCTCACACATTTTTGTCTTCGCTCAGGAAGGATGGCTCCAGAGCAGACTAATTTATGCAGAAGCCAAATCGCTCGCTCACAACTTTACTGCTGGTAGCTCGCAAAGTAGAATTTTTGCTCACGTGGCTCCGCAGCTTAGAGGGAACATTGCGTTCCAACTCTCTGATGCTAAGCGATAGAACCAGCATCCTTGCTCTAACCTTCCCACTGAAATCACTACCATCTCTGCTGGCCGAGAAAAGGGCTTAGAAGGTGGCCTTCAAATTGTCAGAGTTCCCTGCTGAGCAGGATGTATGACTGTGATGTCCAAGATTTTTAACTCCAGAATGTGTAGGTCTGATCCCTGCTATAATCTATCATTTCCTAGTGGGTGTTTACCTCCCGCCCCCTCTTTTACTTAGGATCTTGAAGCCTTGAACTACATTGCATGGCTTATAGTTCCAGGTTCATGCCTCACTACTTGAGAAAACATCAGATGTGACGACAAAAGGTATTTCCGATGCTTTTTCGGTAGTCCTGGTATGAGCTTCTGAGAGTACAGAAGAGACCTTAAGAGTCATTATAGGCGGCTCTATATGCTCAAGAAGGGTGTAGCCACTTTCAGCCCATCCAGGATGGAATTCCAGTTGACCCCTTTTGTCTGCTATGTTTCACAGGGCCCAGCTTCAAGTACAGATGGGGGTGTGTGTGTGTATCCAAGCATGGCAATTTACTCTGCTCATACTAATATAATGGTTCTGATTGAAAGGATCCATCCCTGTGGAAGTGGGCATGAACAGAACTGGAGCTGTCATAGTGACAGCTGGCATTCGCTTTCTGCCAGTGAGACCGAAGTGAAACCCTTCGAACTGCACATGAGCCGTGTTCTTCATCCACTAAAAGAAATGGATGTCCCATTTCAGCGACTGAAAAAAGGCAGTAAAATAGCTTACTTTCATTTTGCAACCATGTGGATGTCCTAAACAGCTTGTACATGTCATAAAACATGTTGTGAACATAGCTCTCAATCTACTAGACACAGCTGTCCTTACTCAGTATAGGTGTTCAATCGCACATCATTATGAGATAAGCTTATAAACTGGCAACCACGCACAAATACTACCCTACCGATATCACAGTGTAACTTTGTGCAGCTGCCCAGGTAGGTTACAAATCTGCCTTTCTTAAATCCTCCTCTTCCAGTCAGTGCCAACAGTGAGGAAGTTGCCATTGGGTGGCAAGCAGCACTGTGCCAATCAAGTGTTCTAGCTACAATATTTTTCAGTGCATCCTTTATTGTTTTGTTGAAGGAGGCAGCTCAATGTTTGTGCCAGGGATGACATGAGGGTCTTTGCCTTCTACGAGCAGATCCCACTGGTCAAAGTCTTTATGGAGGCCTACAGGACACAAATACAGAACAGATGAATACACAATTACTTTGGAAAGCAAAAAGAATGACCAAAGGCTAAGATGGGAAATCACTGACTCAGTTGTCTTTTACACCAGACTTTTGTGAGATATCAGACTTGCAATAACTTTTAAAGCGGACTTCTCGCCCCCTCTAGAGCTCTCGTAATGTCCTCATTAATTTAAAGCTCGTATTGACCTCAGGGTGGGCATGGGATTTCAGATCTATCTTAAGCTGCCCTACGTGGCACTTTACTGAATCGAGAGGGGTGTACACTGCCGTTGGTTGCGGCCTGGAGGTGACTGCTGCCACCACCACAAACCCGCCACGCCCGCTACCCATTTCCACAATGGGAAAGTGAGCATCGACTTGCTGGCCGCTATAGTTATGGGAATGCAACAGCCAACTTGTTCTGCTCGAGCCCTGCCGTAACTCCGATGGGTACAGCTGTCAAAAGGGGTTTGCAGCGACAACTTTTCTGTGATGGGCCTGCATGGACTAAGCAGGTGCTTATCCTGTTAGCAACTGAAAAGCTCAGTATTGGCTGTCTGAAGGCTGATTATTTATTTGCCTCAGGGAGGCTGCTTAAAAAAAAAGAGAGAGAGGTTGCCGTGTCAGTCCATTGTAGCAAATTAAAACACAACTCCTGTGGCACCTTAAAGACTAACAGTATTTATTCCAGCCTGAGTTTTCCTTTGCCAGAGCTCACGCACTGTCTGAAGAAGTGAGCTCTGACTCACCGAAGCTCCAGCTGGAATAAATGTCAGTCTGGAAGTTACCTCAGGATTTCTGGGCTTTGGGGCCAAAAACAGCCTCTCTGTGCTGTGCAGTCCCTATCCTAGCAGCAGCATTTAGAACTACTTGCCATATACCTAGTAGGTAGTAGTAGAAGAAGAAGAGAAGAGATTGGATTTATACCCCGCCCTTTGCTACCCGAAGGAACCTCAGAGCAGCTTATAGTCTCCTTTCCCTTCCCCTCCCCTCCCCACAACAGACACCCTGTGAGGTAGTTGGGGCTGAGAGAGCTCTCCCGAGGACTGGCCGTGAGAGAACAGCTGTGAAAGAACTTGTGACTGACCCAAGGTCACACCAGCAGCTGCACGTGGAGGATTGGGGACTCAGACCCGGTTCTCCCAGATTAGTGTCTGGGCTCCTAACCATGACATCAAACAAGCTGACTTGTGGCGACCCATGGTGGGGTTTTCAAGGCAAGAGACGTTCAGAGGGGGCTTGCCATTGCCTGCCTCCACATCATGACCCTGGTATTCCTTGGAGGTCTCCCGTCCAAATCCTAGTCAGGGCTGACCCTGCGTAGGTTTCAAGATCTGACGAGATCAGGGCGAGCCTGGGCCATCCAGCTAGTCATCTTCTTACTGGGAGTCCCCATTCTACACCCTCGACCCCACTGCCCCATGTGTCTTGGCAGGGGTCATCTGTGGTATAAGCGGCTCTGAGCCACTTAAGAGAAGGGCAGGGATCCTTCAGGGGGATTTTATTTCAGTAGAAGGCCTTGGCAGGAGCTGCCCCAAAGCTATGCTGTTATCAGGGACTATCTGTGTAGGAAGGGAAAATGGGGGCAAGTGTCTGAGGATTCCCATGGGCTCGTTCATTTCTACTATGGCAGCAAACCCAGACAGGCCGCCGCCTGTCGGTATGGTGTAGTGGTTAAGTGCGTGGACTCTAATCTGGGAGAACTGGGTTTGATTCCCCACTGCTCCACTTGCAGCTGCTGGATGACCTTGGGCAAGCCATAGTTCCTCTCAGAGCTGTTCTCTCAAGGACAGTTCTGGAAAGAGCTCCCTCAGCCCCGCCTACCTCACAAGGGTGTCTGTTGTGGGGAGGGGAAGGGAAAAGGAGTCTTTAAGCTGCTCTGAGACTCTGAGTGAAGGGCGGGGTATAAATCCAGTCTCCTCCTCCTCCTCGTCAACCTCCTCCTCCTTCTGTATACGCAGTGGGGCCACCTTTTCCCAAGCCTTGCCTTCTGTGCTTCCCGCCTGTAACCAGACACAGAGCTTTTTCAGTGGTGGCACCTCACCTTTGAAATATCGTCTCCTGGAGGCTTGCCTGGCCAAAACACCTTTTTTATCCAGGTGTTTTTTTTTAATGAAGGGGTTCCATCTTTTTAGAGCCGCTTTTATGGTCTGCTTCTAGCCAGAGGACTGTTTTATGGGTATCATTTTTAAGATGGCCTGTGTCGCTTTGTGCCCTGACCTAGAGGACCCAGGCTAGCCTGTTCTCGGAAGCTAAGCAGGGTCGGCTCCGGTTAGTACTTGGATGGTGTCAGGCTCCTTAGTCAGGTCACATGACACAGAGCTTCGTCGGAAGGAAACTGTTTATTGGTGAATCAGGACTAAAGACACGTGCACTGCTTGTGTCAGGAATGCACGGGAACAGCAGGGCCTCCTGAGTCATACTAAAATCAACCCCCCCCTTACAAGCTGAAGCCAATGAATATAGTTTGCGCCCACGGGCAAAATGGGCAAGCTAAACTGACAGCTGTTGGCTTCTAGCCTAAGAGGTCTGCAGCTGGAACTTCTACAAGGTCAAGCAAGCGATAACAAACAGACAGTAAATCAGTGAGGCTCAGAGGCAGGCAGAGGCAGAGTACCCCTCCACGTTCCAACACCTGACGGATGGGAGACCACCAAGGAAGTCCAGGGTCGGGACACAGAGGCAGGCAGTGGCCGACCACCTCTGAACGTCTCCTGCCTAGAAAACCCTGTGAGGTCGCCGTGAATCAGCGGCGACTTGACAGCCCTTTCCGCAGCTACGATGTTGCTTTATGCCACTGACACATGGTTTGTTTCTTACGACGTTTATGCTGTTAGTGTCTATTTTATTTTCCGATTTATACCCTGCCCTCCCCGCCTGCGCAGGCTCAGGGCAGCTTACATGAAGTGAACACATAACTAACCATAAAACATCATAAAACCAACAATTTACCATAAGACAGCTAAAAACAGCTCATTAAAACAATGCAGTATTAAAGTGTTGTTGACGGCTTTCACGGCCGGAGTTCAATACTTTAATAGTATTAAAGTGCTAGCAATATTGTTACTTGGCGTCATAAAGATGGCGTTACCACATGGGTGCGATCCGTAATTTATCTGAGTGCTCAGTTCGCTGGTCTTCTCAATATAGCGGAGAGCACAGGCTGTCGGGCGCAAACCAGGAACCGGGCTCTATAGATTTCAGTTGTTATTGATAGTGATAGTGGTGGCAGCTCCTAGCTGAAAGCCTGGTGGAAGAGCTCCGTCTTGCAGGCCCTGCGGAACTGTGGGAGGTCCCGCAGGGCCCTGATCTCTTCTGAGAGCTCATTCCACCAGTATGGAGCCGCCACCGAAAAAGTCCTTATTTTGCAAGTGTCCTCCAGCAGGTCTTTGGAGAGGCAGTATATACATTTCTTGAATCGGCACAATGTGCCTCTAGTCAGGGACTCTTTATTTCCAGGTGGCCTTTTTGGCCAGGAGTTAACAGCACCATGTCTTGAGATTTTTTGGTGTAAAGATTTTCTTTGTAATATTTTTCTCACCCTGGGTGGGCCGGGCCACTAATCAAATAAGTGAATTCTGTACACAAAAATACAAAGCCGCTTACCTAAATGTTTTTGTAAGAAGGCTAATGAAGCTTTATTGCTAATATCGATGGCCACGAATGGATCTATTTCTCCTTTGAGTTTAAAAATCTTTCCAACGATGCTGCCAGTCAGGAATGTGGAGTCTGGGAAACTCTGATGCACCGTGCCTCTGCAAGCAGTAAAGGTTCTGTTAAAATTGTATCGTCATCAGGAAAGATTAAGTGCTGAGTTGTAAGCAGGGGTATAGAGTCCAGCGGCACCTTTAACACCAACAAAGGTTTATGCAAGGTATGTATGCACATGAAAGGTGTGTTCAGGGTATGCGTGCACACGAAAGCTCATCACTTGAATAAACCTTTCTTGGTCTTAAAGGTGCCACCCATAGGTTCCCGAACTTATTGGGCCTACTGCCAAAAGGCTGCTTTAGACAGGTTCTGGACTCTTCTTTCTTTATGCTTCCACCTCCCCCTTATTTGTATTCAGTGCCCTCCAATTGCACCCAAGGCTCCGACCGCCCACCTGGATCATTCCAGCACCCTCAGGGGGCGGCATTACCCACTTTAGGAACCAGTGCACTGGACTCTAAATTTGTTCTACCGCTTCAGACCAACGTGGTTGACCACCTGGATCTAAGCAAGAGCATATAAGCGTAGCCTTGCTATAATAGTACAAACACGTACAGGAGTTTTCCTATCGTACGTAATTTCCAGGGGCAGCTGTACTGGCCTGCAGTGGAACAGGGAGGCACAAGTCCAGTTGCACCTTAGAGAACAACAAGATTGGGGTGTGTGTGGGGGGGTGAGCTTTCGAAAGTCAAAGGTCCCTTCCTCAGATCCAAATAGGAATGGAATTGCCCAAGTCCTTATATCCCCTCAGGGATCTCTCTTTGGGGGGAGGGGGTATTTTTGCATTTGTGTGTTTGTGTGCCCCTGCCTGGAAGTCACGGCGACCTCTGGCGACTCCTACTGGGGCGTGGAGGACACTCAGAGAAGTGGCTTGATTGCCTCTGCCTCCCGGCCCTGGTATCCCTTGGAGGTCTCCCATCCAAGTACTTGCCAGGGTCGGCCCTGCTTAGTTTCTGAGACCTGACGAGATGGGGCTCGCCTGAACGATCCAGGCCAGGGCTCCATCCCAGGGATCTCCATTCCCACTCGTATCTGACAGAGGGAGCTTTGACTCTCAGAAGCTCATACCCCGCCCCCCAAATCTAGTTGGTCCCTAAGGTGCTATGGAGCTCGGATTGAGGTGTCCCATAGCAGGCAGGCTTCAGATTTGTGATGTGTGCTTGCGTGACTACTAAGCCTTTTCCCTCACTAAGGAAATCTAGGTTGCCCTGACCTGGATCGCCCAGGCAAGCCCGATCTCGTCAGATCTCGGAAGCTAAGCAGGGTCAGACTCTGGCAACAACCTTACAGAAGCAAGAGCTGGTCAGTGCCCAGTCGGGAGGCCTCCTAGGAAACGTGTTTGTGCTGCCTTTGATTTCAGGATGGAGGACGGACAGAATGTAAATGCAGTAACGGTCTGAGGATGCTATTCAGCGATTTGAGGCACATCTAGGGAACGAAGGACCGTCTCCTTCCATATGTCCCTGTGTGCCAGCTACAGTAATCACAGGCAGCCATCGGTTGGCTATCCCACTACAAAGGGTGGCCCACTGGGCACTGGCCAGAGCCCGGGGCCTTTCCCATCGTGGCTCCAGCTCTGTGGGATGGGCTCCCTGAAGAGCGGGGGGGGGGTCTCCTCTTGGAAATCTGCAGGAGGCATTGCAAGGCTTTGGAGGGGGTTGGCTAGTTTATATTTGGTTTTAGCTGGGTCTGTTTTTAACTGTTGTCAACCACATTGGACCAAGAGGAAGTGTGGGATCAATGCTCCCTCTAAGTTGTGGAGTTTTGTGAGCAGAAATCCTGCTTCGTGAGCTACTGGCATTAAAGTGGTGAGCGAGCTGTTTGGCTGCCGCATAAATGAGTTTGCTCTGGAGCCAGCCGCTTCCTGAGCGAAGGCAAAAATGTGTGAGCCGGAGGCTAAAAATCTGTGAGCTGGCTCACACTAACTCAACAGAGGGAACGCCAAGTGCTTTATAAATAAAATGTTTCACTTCCCATTAAACCTCTGGAGCGATTTATGGCCAGATTAGTACAGCCGTTACGTTTCCTTGGAAAGGGACTCTGGTTATTACATTTTAGCACTTACTTGATAGTGATCATTTTTGTCTCCCTGCTGGCAGAGTCCAGTTTCTTCATTGATAAAACGTTGCCTGCCCACTGGAATTTTTCTGAATTAATAAACAGCACTGGCTGGTGAACTCTGGCATATACTTCATCGCGGAGGGGCATCATCCACGCATCGAGGGCCACGCCACACCTGCAGGGAGAAGGGTGGACAGGGTGAAACTGACATTTATTTATTGAGGAGTGTCACATACGCATTGAGAAAGTGCAGTAAAATCCAGCCAGTGATTGGTGGGGGTGGAAAGTGCTGTCAAGTCACAACTATGGCGACCCTGTGGGGTTTTCAAGGCAGGAGACGCTCAGAGACAGTTGCCTGCCTCTACCTTACAACCCTGGTATTCCTTGGAGGTCTCCCATCCAAATTTGCACCAGGGCCGACCTGGCTTAGCTTCCGAGATCTGACAAGATCCGGCTAGCCTGAACTATCCACCTCAGGCCTTAAACCCCCCAAGCTACAGGCAGCAGCCAAGGAAGCCACAACAGCGTGACAGTCAACACAGTCTAGAACAGCGGTGGTCAGACTCGTTTGCTACAAGGGCCGGATGTGACATAAATGTCACTTTTGTCAGGCTGGGCCATGCGTGCCATAAAACCAGAGACAGAAACTGTGTAAAGGAAGGACCGCAGCTGGTGAGCTCCGAGTTGGTGTGTCCTCACTGGGAGGCCCCGTGGGGGGGGGGGGGTGCAGAGGAAAATTGGGCAGAGGCTCCCACAATGCTTGACTGCTGCAGACAAGGTTGCTCTGCCGTGCCGAAGCCACAATGGAGTGGCTCCGCCCACTCTCCCCAGTACTCCCTCCTTGACACTACTTGCTCGCAGGCCACATAAGAGCCCTGGACGGGCTGGTTCTGGCCCCCGGGCCTTACATTTGACACCCCTGGTCTAGAACTAGCGGAAGGCAATCTTATGCACCATCGGGGGTTGTTTTTAAGGTTGCTGAGTATTTAAAGGTTAATTTACACTACAATTTTAACATGATGTACTTTTTCTTCCAATCTGATCCAATCACCTTCATTGGCATAACTATAGCCTTAAAAAAGATGACAGTACCAGTCAGCCCATGTGCCAACAGAGAGAAGCCATCAAAGTACAGCGATTTGTATCATCATCGTATATAACAGTAATAAGAGGAGAAGGTAATAAAATTCGGAACAGTAATCTCAAGTAATTAAAACTGTTGTGGTAAGAAACTACTACCCTAAACGGAATCATAGAAGCACCTTATCTCTCTCACTGATCTCTCGCTCCTAATCTCTCCGTCTCCCTCTTCCCTCTTTTTCTTGGTCCCTGACAGTATTCCCTCTAAGCTGAGTTCGTGTGAGCTAGCTCCCAGTTCTTTAGCCTCCAGCTCACACATTTTTGTCTTCCCTCAGGAAGGATGGCTCTCCAGAGCAAACTAATTTATTCAGTAGCCAAATTATTCAGTACCCTCCTAGCTTTAATGCCAGTAGCTCACAAAGTACAATATTTGCTCACAAGACTCCGCAGCTTAGAGGGAGCATTGGTCCCTGAGTATATTTGCCAGGAGCTCTGCCACCTGCTCAGTAACTTCGGGGGTTTTGTCTGCTAGCAGGAATTCAGTACCTCTCTTGGTCGTAGCCTTAGAGAGTTGAAGGAGAGGGCTAATCAGGTATAAACAAAGCTGAGTAAACAGCGGGCAGTTTAAGGGGCCTTTTGGCTGAGATCAAGTGTAGTGTAGTACTTTACCTTATCGTTCTTCATCGCTCAGATCCCTGAGAACTCAGGGACTGGGCAATTTATACATCTAAAGCATACATAAATAATAAATAAATAAAAAGGAGCGTAAAACAGGCAGGATAAGGGAGAAGACTGTGACCAACAGCCACCTGAACAATATGCTATTGCTTCCTCTGAAAAGCTAGGTAAACAAACGTTTTAGCTTAGTGCAGACATGGTGCCAACCAATGACGAGCCAAATCACATGTTACTGAATCAAGACTTTTCATCAAGGAGCTTTAATCGGATTAAAGGAAAAAATCTTATCTGACCACCGTCGTAAGGATTTCTAATCAGACACGTGCCCGGATCTCTGTGCTGGAAACTCAGTTCCCGGGGCACAGAGATCGGGATCAGGACTACAGCACCGGAGAAAAGGATGCTTCAGCACTGGAGAAAAGGATGTCCTGACCCAAAACAGCCTTGGGCAGTGTTCCCTCCAAGTTGAGTTAGTGTGAGCTAGCTCACAGTCTTTTAGCCTCTGGCTCACACATTTTTGCCTTAGCTCAGGAAGGGACGGCTCCAGAGCAAACTGATTTATGCAGCAGCCAAATTGCTTGCTCACAACTTGAATGCCAGTAGCTCACAAAGCAGAATTTTTGCTCACAAGACTCTGCAGCTTAGAGGGAGCATTGGCCTTGGGGAGCTGATCTTACCGACCCTGGGGGAAGTACCGATGGCTACAGGCAAATTTCAGGGCAGGGGGGAATCCAGGCCCCAAGAAACTGGCCCGTCTCTGACTTGCAAACCGCCTCGCTTCGCCGGGTGTCCACTCACAGACATAGGATTGCCAGGTGAGGCTGACAAAGTCCTTACGATGGTGGTCAGAGAAGGTTCTGTCCTCTCCTATCCAAAGACGGCCAAGAGCCCAGAAAGACAGATTTCACTCAGCGTCATCTACTGAGATGTGCAGGGATCCTCCTGGCGCACCAATACGACACATGCCTATGAAGTCTCCCATCGAGGTCTGCTTGCATTCCCCACTTGGCTTTCTGCTTTCCCCCTTCCAAAAGCAAGACACATCTTTTATAACAGTGCCACGATCAGCGTTTCCTCTAAGCTGAGTTAGTGTGAGCTAGCTCATAGTATTTCAGCCTCTGGCTCACACGTTTTTGTCTTCGCTCAGGGAGGATGGCTCCAGAGCAAACTAGTCAATGCAGCAGCCAAATTGCTCGCTCACAACTTCAATGCCAGCAGCTCACAAAGTAGAATTTTTGCTCACAAGACCCCACAGCTTAGAGGGAGCATTGGCCACAATTAGTATAAATGAATGTTAACATGAATGCAAGAGAGAAAAACAGACCCACAGTAGCGGTTTGCGGGGATGATCGTTCTTACTTGAATCGTTTGTCTTTGCTAAGGGTCTCGATGGCTGCAGCCGCCCCAAAAGAATGCCCCATCACCGCTATCCTGTGAACATCAATGGAGTCCTGGAAAGACAGAAAGATACTGTGAAGGGCAGAGGACTGTTCTTGTCGTCTATTCCTGTTTTTAAATGCGACAAAACCCGGGCACTGCTGCAGACACTTGAGTCACAGGTCCAATCTGCATCGATATTTCCCACCATTGTGCTGATGACCTCTCATCGGCTCACAAATTTCCGTCTGCATTTCATGCCGCATCCGCTCTCCGGCTGTTTCATCTTTCCCTATATCTTTCTCTATTTTTCCAAACACACAACAAAGACAGACGCTCCCAAAAAGAGACCCAGGAGAGAAACAAACAAAAAATGAAAACATAACATAGTGGGAACCCCTTGTGGAAATTTAACATACAAAACAAATAGTATTGCTCATCTGTATAATAAATCCACGTCAAAATTTAGAGATTTTTCTCTATCCAGTCATAAACACACGACCAAATATTTCGAAAAATAGTTTCTTCTCTTCCTTGTTAGCTTCATTGTCAAATTGTCCAATTCTGCGACCTCCATGAGTTTTTTAATTAAATCATCTTTGGATGGTGCGTCCTCATTTTTCCAAATTTTGGCAAATATAATTCATGCGGCCGTTACCACGTGTACAATCAAATATTTATCCTATTTCTGCAACTTTTCTGGCATTATGTTTAGTAAAAATATTTCCAGATCTAATGGGATCAGGACCCTAGTGTGAATCTCACGCCAAAATTTCTTTTGACTCCTCACATGTCCACCAAGTATGGTAAAAAGAGCCCACCTGATGCTCCGATTGTTTCATCTCAGCATGGGGTGTCTCCATCATTTTATTGCCGTTTAGTGATCACTCTGAGGTCACCATGGCTTCTCACCGCCTTATCTGATTGTGGTTTTAAGGTGGTACAGCTGCTCCTCCCCGGCCATGTCCGCACGGTCACTTTTGTCACTCCTTTGCAACTACTGCTTAGCTCAATAGAACCTCCTGGTCGCCACTTCGTAAGTACAAGGAAGGATCGGCTGTTTCCTTTACCTTTACAGGGGTCCAGTCAAAGCTCACCGGCAGCAGGTTTTCTGCTTGCTTTCCAGAATTGAAACCCAGCAAGAGGTCCAGGGCTCGGATGCACTCCTCGGCCCTCTGCTGCACCTGCATGAAGGAAAAGACGTCAGCTGTGAGGATCCCTCCTGCTCCGATGGAACGAGTGAGGCAAACTGGCTCTGCTCCTGTGGCTGTAGGTGCCAAAGGTCACAGGTCTTTCCTGGGCTCCTCCCATCCCTTCTGGCAGCCGTCTGTGACCCAGAACTAATAGCGAGGGAGGCAGTGGCAGATCAACCATGTAGCAGACTGAGCACGTGCTTAGGGCACCAAGGCCAAAGGGGGTACCGCAAAGTTGGGAAAAGGGTGAAAAGAAAAGAAAAACGAATGAAGATTTGTAAAAAAAAAATTGATAAAACTAGTGCAAATCGATCATGGTGCACCCTAGGGTTATCTTCTGTTTTTTGTTGGCGAGGTGCAGTGTCATAGGCTATATTTAAAAGTAAAATGCATGTGTTTAAAAGTAAAATGATGGAGCCAAATTCCGTTGTCATGACAGTCATTTCAATGAGGGGGGCATGAAGACTGGTCAGTGCTTATGGCACCAGTGAGCCTTAATCTGCCCCTGCAGGGAGGTCAAGAGGGTGTCGTGGGAAATGAGGGAAAGGGGCCAATTCACTTTCTCTTTTTCAGGTCAGTGGAGCCGTGCGGAAGGAGGAGACAGGGAAGGCGGCTTCACCCCCTTTCCCCCTCCCCTCTGCAGACTCCCTCCTTGTGGAGCTAGGATGGCATAGTGGGTCGAGTGCAGTGTTCCCTCTAAGTTGAGTATGAGCTTGCTCACAGTTTTTTAGCCTCCGGCTCACACATCTTTGTCTTAGCTCCCGAAGGATGGCTCCAGAGCAAAGTCATTTATGCAGCAGCCCAATCGCTCGCTCACAGCTTGAATGCCGGTAGCTCACAAAGTAGGATTTTTGCTCACAAGACTCCACAGCTTAGAGGGAGCATTGGTCGAGTGTCGGACTAGGATCTGGGAGATCCAGGTTCAAATCCTCACTCCTGCCATGGAAGCTCGCCGGGTGACCTCGGACCAGTCACACGGAGGCTAATGCACCTCACAGGAGTATTGTGAGGATAAATCAGATGAGAAGGGAACGATGGAGGTCGATTTGGGTCTCTCTATGGGGGAGAAAGGTGGAGAGTACAAATGCAGTAAACCACCCATCTGCACAGTGGCCTAATAATTAGTCCCGGTACCCCAGGACTCCTGGGGAGAGGAGAACGCAAGAAAGATCCGTGGCAGACAGTGCTGTCTGCTGAGGGATCACTGGTGGTCCGTAGTGCATCAAAAAAGAGCAAAATCTCTTTGACCAGATATGTTCATGGGGGGAAAAAGGAAACAGGCACAAACACTGTGCACCATGACGGTTCTATCCGAGCTTCCACGCAGCTTCAGTCCTAGTCTGAAGGTCAAAGATCCTGGCAATCCAGAGAAAGAAAGAATCACGCGACATCCAAAATCTAGGAGGTCTCCTCTCTCCTCTCCCCCCACCCCAACAATGTTCTCTCTGGATCAGGGGTTTCAAATTCATTTGTTACGAGGGCCGGATCTGACATAAATGTCACTTTGTCGGGCCAGGCCATGTGTGCCATAAAATGTAATGCCAGGTACTGGAGACGTAAACTTTATAAAGGACACAGGCAAAACCCAATTAACAATATTATTTTTTTTTTACTCAAAATACAAACAAAAGCAATGGATTCCTAGCAGTAGAAGCAATTGATTTACTGGAGAACCCACAAAAGCCCCAATAAATGTATCTAATCACAAGCAAGACTAGGGTTTTTTTCCAGGGGATACCATAAAAGGGGTGCCTCATATTTCCATACCTACCAGTTGCTTGAGGACCGGGTAAGATCCCTGGAAGGGCCAGTTCCGGCCCCCGGGCCTTATGTTTGACACCCCTGCTCTAGATTATGCATTTAAAGATTTTTCACGGCTTCCTCAAATACCTGATTCTGACGAAAAGCAGTATCCGCTGCACTTGGTTTTGACTTCCTGTAATACATCCATTCCTCCTGCAATTCTGCAGCTGCTCCTTTCACTTCTGCTGAAGGCTTTTCCTCATAGTAATATGTTGCCGCAGCGGACTGGTCTCTAACAGAAAGAAAAATGCTGTTTCAAAATCCTTAGGCTCCTCTTTTGAGAAATCGACACCATCAAGGCCCATACGATGCCGTCTAAAGTTCTGATGTGCACATCCTTAGCTTCCACATTCATAGACTCAGGTGGGTGGCCATGTTGGTTTGAAGCGGCAGAACACAGTTTGAGTCCGGCGGCACCTTTGAGACCAACAAAGTTGTATTCAAGGTGTGAGCTTCCGTGTACACGCACGCTTCTCCAGACACATCGAAAAAAGTGTCTTAAAGGTGCCGCTGGATTCCAAGTTTCTTCTTCTGCATTCACAGTTTTGCCTCAGGATTTAGAATGTTGAAGAAAAGGTGTACCAGGAATGGTACACACAGTATTACCTGTAATCCTCCATCTCCCCACCAGCTTACTCAACACAAAGTGTACTTTCCACCACCGACACTATAGCCAGAGCCATAAAAAACTTCACCCTTTGAAACAAACAGGCGTAAAGAAGCCCACCAGGAGCTATGTATCAATGCCCCCTCTAAGCTGCTGAGTCTTGTGAGCAAAAATTCTACTTTGTGAGCTACTGGCATTGAAGTTGTGAGCGAGTGATTTGGCTGCTGCATAAATTAGTTTGCTCTGGAGCCATTCTTCCTGAGCTAAGGGAAAAATGGGTGAACCGGAGGCTAAAGAACTGTGAGCTAGCTCACACTAACTCATCTTAGAGGGAACGCTGCTATGTATAGGTTTGTCACAGGCTTCTTCCCTTACTGGTCATGCAGGGATCCAGAAGAATACCCAGAGGCAATGAAGCAAAATGTTCAGTCCTTCAGTAGCTTATGACTCAAGGGAGTCAATAGTCCAGTGCCAGGGTTGCCAACGTGGTGCCCATGGGCACCACGGCATGTACCAACCCCTTTCCTGGGACCTGTCAAATCCTATTTAAAAGTGGGTGGAGCTAAGTGGGGCTTTGCCCAGGAGGGCTTCTGACTGGCTGCCAAGGTTAAAACAGAAAAACAAATCGGGATCACAGTGTAACCCCCCCCCCCCCAAACAAGTAATCCCTGTGATTTATGGCTACTATGTTTTATGAAAGAGCATTTTGCTGGCAAGTATTAGAGCAGGCTTTGGATTAAGGAAAAGCTAATGGACTGGCTTGCTTCCTATGTAAAAGCTCGAGTTGTAAATAAGAGGAAGATCCTCAAAGACCTACTAAGAATAATGTCTGAGGAAGATCAACTACGAAACGGGCTGACATCTAGAATGCTCGTCATTTAGTACAACTTATTACGGAAGCTGTTCTACAATATCAGAAGGACGTGTCTTTTCCAGATCCGTGATACAGGATCACATTATTAGTTGTGAGATCCTTCTGCCATCTATGTAATATGTAAGGCCCAAATGTATTTTTATTAACCGTTAAACAGAGTAGTCATAAATCACAGTGATCGCTTGCTTGTGCATACATTAAAAGACATCCTTTTAAACTGGAGCTTCTGCCTGAAATGTTGAAGAGTTACGGTTAGAGTTGTATATAATTTTGATCCCTTATGTTTTGTGGTTGGCTCCGCCTCAGGCAGCAGCTATTTTTGTGACTGGTTCTAGCTGTTGCAGCGGCCATTTTGTAACTGTGCCCACTGCCCTGTGGCAGAATTGCTAAGATGCGTGAAGGCTCAAAAAAGGTTGGGGACCCTGGTTCAGTGATGTTCCATTACCTGGGCCCTGACTAGTCTTTTTTGGCTCGATGGGGGTGGGGTTTTCTTTCTTTGCCAGTTTCCCTATCCTGTGGGAGACCTTGGATTCTCTCCACAGCTATTCCTAGAGGTCCCTTACCCCTAACGAGCAGCCTTCAGGGTGCATTTTGGGCTGCCGTGGGAGGGAGAAATCAGCAGAAATTCTACCCCCACCACAATATAAACACCTTATTTTGAACCATATACTTCCCTGAGAACCATTCCCAAACACCTTTTGGTGAGGAAACATTACATCGGTTGCAGCCCAAAGCAAGCAACGAAGTGAAAGTACAATCCGGATTGGTTCTCCAGTTCCAGTTCATCCATCTTCTCCATTTGAAGGATGCAGACAGAAATCTGTTCATTTTGTGGGAAACAACTTTTTGACCCAACCAATACAAAAGGGAGATGGGCAGTGTGTGTACCTGTGCTCAACAGACGCGACAACAAATCCCCGAGAAGCCATTTCAATGCAGATTGCCGAATAGAGGGTTCTGTTGGAACAAATGTGAAGGGAATTATACAGATCCCTCCCGACCCGATCAGAGTCACAAGCTATCTGGCACGCTGCGTCTCATTTAAAAGACTATAAATTTGGGGGGGAAACACCTCCTCTCTTTCTTGTGCTGCTTCTACAACAATCTGCAGAGGCATGACCGGTTCTGCATTCATTGTGCCACACGCTCAGTCCCGTTAACCTATTTCCCCCCCTTATTAGGACAGATGGGTAGGTGGATAATTAATGTTGGGAAAGGCTGCGGCTCTGCTTTGCACTGAAGAAGGTCCTGGTTTCAATCCCCGGCATCTCTGATTATAAGGATCAGGTAGGAGGTGATGGGAAAGGCCTCCGCCGGAGACCCTGCAGAGCCGCTGCCAGTCTGAGCGGACAATACTAGCCTTGATGGACCAAGAAGGTCTGATTCAGCGTGAGGCGCCTTCGTGTGTCTAATGGGTTCCACCCAGTAATGAGTGTGCAAAGAAGGAGATTGGATTTATACCCCGCCCTTCACTACCCGAAGGAGTCTCAGAGTGGCTTACAATCTCCTTTCCCTTCCCCTCCCCACAACAGACACCCTGTGAGGTAGGTGAGGCTGAGGGAGCCCTTGAGAGAACAGCTCTGAGAGAACCTGCAACTGACTCAAGGTCACACCAGCCAGCTGCATGCAGAGGAGCGGGGAATCAAACCCGGTTCTCCCAGATTAGAGTCCACGCACTTAACCACTGCACCAAACTGGCTCTCCCCATTTGACCCCTGAAATGCAGCTCAGGGGGAGGTTGGTGGACTTCCTGGGAAACAGCACTGGATGCAATACAGGCCTTTGCAGTAGGAACTAGGGCCAATTATAGATTTCCGTGGGCCCCTGAGTGGAGAGTCCCTGGGGCCCCCCTCCCATTCTATGGTTGCCACTGTGCCCCCCGCCACTCACGCCTCCCTGCCCACCTGTCTGCATCCTCCCACCCCCTTGCCTAGCCACCCACCCTTTCCCCACCCACTTCCTCATTTCCCAGCTCTCCCAAAGCTTGCACACCCTTCCCTGACTGTGCTGGACGGTGCCTGCAGCTGGGAGTGTGGCTGATGGTGAGGGTCACAACAAGCAGACAGGCAGCAGGGGGCGGCAGGGACCCCACCGGAAGACCTGGGCCTTGGCAGCTGCCCCATCCCAGGGTATGCTGATGCCAGCCCTGGTGGTGGTGGTGGGGAAATCAGCCACCCGCCTCTCCCCTTGCGCACAGAAGTGCCCCTCCATTTGCAGAGGACCGTATGACAGCCATTGTTTTGCTAGGGCTTCACAAGTGATTTTATGGCTGCTTCCTCCAAGACACCTGGGGCCATCCCTCTGTAACTGAATGCCGTCGTCCCCCAAGCCGGGTAGCTGTGACAAGAGAAGCGAGGCAAGGACCAGAGGCAGAAGGGGGAGGCCACTGTGGGCAGAGTTTAAATACGCAAAGGAAGTGGAGCACTGACAGTTCAGAGAAAGATATGTAGGTTTATTACAGAAGAGCAAACTGTTATAGAACATAGCAGAGAGAAAGCCTAAACTAACCAGTCTAACTGCAGTAAAAGGAACAAAGAGCAACAGGAAGCTCTGCAGGAACAGGATGTCTCCAGAAGGGCCAATCAGGAGACAGCCAGGACACAGTTTGAAAAAGTGGGTAGCCCCTAATCTAGCTAAGTTAACTACCAGTCCTTCAGCTGTCCCCCTGTAGGGTGATCCTCAGATCTTCTTTACAAGGCTGCACTAGAGACCTTGCATATTCCAACAGCCATACCCCTCTGAAGCACTCCATGTTCTTTTAACAAATGCACAAGAAGTCTACCTCAGATATTATAACTAGTATCATTTTGCTTTCGTCGTATGCTGGAACCATTCCTGAGGACTGCCAACTTCACAAATGACATTTAATCCACTTCACAAAGAATATTTAGTCCTTGTAAACAGTCTGAATGTGATCAGGTGAGACCGATGCTCCTCTGTGACTTCCAGAGGTACGCCGCGTTATCAGAAAAGGCAACATTACCTGAAAGCGCCAAGTCCGTGGGAAAAAATAATGAGGGGGTATCTTTCTCCGGGCTTGAATGCGGCATCCCATTTGGCAGGACAGGTCACGGGGCCTAGATTAAAAGGGAACAGAGTTTGTGGGAGTTAACAGAAAGTCTGAGGATGACTTCGTGGAAGTAACAACAGGCCCTCGGTCAGCTTCTCCTTATCTAGCCTGAACTGATTCTCAGGGCTTGTTTCACATCTGAACTTGTGCCAGCTGTAGGGCTGTATGGTCCCCCTGGGGGTGGGGCAGGGGTTTGCCTGCCCTAGAGGCCCCCAACCTGCCGGCCCAGATCCAGCCACCGGTGGGAACCCCGTCTCCAAAGTGCCAGAATCGGGGCTTCAGGTGACGTCTTTGCGCCGGGCATGTTGTTGGGGGACGCTCTAGCATTTGGTATTAAAACCCTATGGTACCATAGAGTTTTAAAGCTGAATGCTAGAGCGTCCCTTGACGGTGTGTCCCGTGCAATGACGTCACTTCCGGGTGACGTCATTGAGGCACGCGCAGCTCCCAGATACGGAATTTCCAACCCCCGTTGGATGCCAGGTAGGGTTTTTTAAAGTGCTCTAAGCTAGATGGTCATGTGGGGATGCTGACCTTATGTACTCCTGCAGTAGAGCTGCCAACCTCCAGGTGGTGCCACAAATAGCACCCACCAAGGGAAGACCATCAACAATTCACAACTATACACGATCAAAACTGTATATGACATTCTGTCGGGTGACCCTGCCATAGGGTAGAAGGGAGGGGATGGTGGTGTTAGTGGGTCTGTGTCTTTTCATGTCTGGTATGTGGGGAGGTGTGCAGGTTGCCCGGGCAACGCAGAGATTCACAGCCCGGGTTATCTGTAGATGCCCAAACGGCCTTGGGTGCTCCAGCAAATGTTTTCTTTTCTTTCTCCTGGGAAGACAGCTTGGCCGTTGGGATATTTACCGTTTTTACAACTTTCGCACCTTCTCTCCCGTGCGCGGGCTTGTTAGCTATTGGTAGGCTTTAAGGGGGGGGAATGACCTGAGAGGGTATATCTGTAGATGCTTCTTTGTGTGTTTCATTCCTGACAAAAGAATGTCAATGCGCCTTTAGAACTGCTTTCAAATAAACACTATCTTCTTACTGGAGCCTGGTGTTTGAATGACTTTCTGAAGTGCCTGACACATTCATTGAAGTACAAAGGTGGGTTAGTGGCCATAGCCCAATAGAATGTACAAACACACATCCAACAGATTGCTCATAGGAATTAAGCATTATTTACAAAAAGAAAATGTTCAAAACCACAGTAGGGTCCTCTGTAATTCCATACATAAATAGTGTCCGTAGACCTCTAAACAAAAAGTAACTGCGGCAGAAGATGCCCACCGTGGAAAGAATAACAGCTGTACATCTCTCCCAGGAATAAATCAAGATGTTTCAATAAAAGTAAATCCAAGGTGATGTGTAAAAATATGACTGGAGAGAAACAAGCGGAGTTACAGAGATTGACACAGTGTGAAGTTGTGAAAAAAACTAAATATTTAGATATCGAGTTGACAATGAAGAACATAGACCTGTATAAGAACAATTATGACAAACTTTGGTCTAAAATACAGCAGGATACCAAAAAGTGGAATACACTGAATTTGTCACTATTGGGGAGAATTTCGGTGGTTAAAATTAACATTTTACCATGGTTGATGTTTTTATTTCAGACAATCCCAATAGTAAGAGATGTAAAGGTATTTAAACTTTGGCAAAAAGAAATTTCAAAGTTTGTGTGGGCTGGGAGGAAACCACGGATTAAGATGAAGATACTATATGTGATGCAAAAGAGAGAGGTGGATTTCAATTACCAAATTTTAGGTTGTACCATGATGCGGTATGCCTAACTTGGTTGCAGCAATGGGTTATGTTGGACAATAAGAAACTGTTGGCGTTAGAAGGACATGATTGTAAATTTGGTTGGCATGCATACTTATGGTATGAAAAAATGAAAATGGATGGGTTTTTTAAACATCATTATATTCGAAGAACATTATTTGATACATGGACCAAATATAGAAGGTACTTCTCGGACGAGAGACCGCTTTGGATTGTACCGGCGGAGGTTATAAGACCGTTTTCAACATACAGAGGAGAAGACTGGGTGCAATATAAAGATATGCTGAAATCAGTGGGAAAAACATTTGAAATGAAAATGGAAGAGGATTTGGCTTTTAAGTATGGTTGGTTACAATACAGACAGATTTATGATTTGTTTAAACAAGATAAAAAAGCTTTCGGGTTTAGGGAAAAATATAATGAGATTGAAATGATATGGTTTGAGGGAGGTAAAAAATTGATTTCTAAAATGTATAAAATATTGTTAAAACGGCATACTGAAGATGAGACAGTTAAAGAGCAAATGATAAAATGGGCGATTAATATGAACAAAGAAATATCTATGTCTTCTTGGGAATTTTTATGGAAAAATGCAATGAAAATATCAACATGTAGTAATTTAAAAGAAAATTGTTATAAGATGATGTATAGATGGTATATGACACCGAAAAAACTACATTGTGAAATGTAGTTTTAAGAAAGAACTGGAAATACTACTTTTGGGGCTTAAACTGGAAGAAGTAAATATGGCAAAAAGAACATTGATGTGGTATATGATCACAACTGCCAGAATGATATATGCTCAATATTGGAAACAAGACAAGGTCCCTGAAATTGGGGAAAGGATAAAGAAATTACTTATTATGGCTGAAATGGACAAAATGACAAGGAAACTCAAAAACTTGGAAGCAGAAGAATTTTTTGCAGTCTGGAAAGATTTCAAAGACTATTTAGAGAAATACTGGGATGTAAAGGACAATTTGCTTTGCTTTGATAACTACTGAAGATTAAGAAAAGTAGAAAAGGGAGATAAATGTATAAGAATAATGGTTGAAAGATACGTTACCTGTAGAAATGACTAATGAGAAAAGGAGGGAGGAAGAAGATATAAGTTTTGGGCTGGAGGTTGGAGCACTGTGGGAAGCCATTAAGGGGGGTTGAAAGGAGGAAAAGAAGTATAATAACTTAGGTTTTAATGTATGTTTGAACTTTTAGTATATCCTAATAAATTGTTTTTCAAAAAAAACAAAAAAAAAGATGTTGCAATGAACTTCAACAGTGGCTGGTAAAATGGAACACGATTTCCAAAACAGCATAGGCAGAGCTCAATAATTTCAGTGGAATCCCCCGAGGAATACCAGGGTCGTGATGCAAGGCCAGGCAATGGCAAACCACCTCTGAACGTCTCTTGCCTTGAAAATCCCACAAAGTCACCATAAGTCAGATGTGACTTGACAGCAAAAAAAAAGGTTATTTTAACAGAATCCCGTAGGGATAAAGCTTTTGCTTTAGTTTCACTTTGTTATTTGGTGGCTGGCTGTTACCAGGGCCGGTCCCAGGGTTTTTTGCACACTAAGCGAGGCTACCTTCTGGCGCACCCCCCAGTGTGCCCCCCCGCCCGTGTGCCCACTGGACTGGAATGAGAATTCCCCAGAGTGGAATGACAGCCTCAGAGGGTAGCAGAAGCGTTCTGGAACTGTAATGAGAGGCCCCAGAGTGGAATGACAGCCCCTGAGGGTAGCAGGAATGCTCTGTGACTAGAATGAGAGACCATGGAGTGGAATAACAGCACCTGGGGGTAGCAGGAGTGTTCTGGGAATGGAATGACAGGCCCCAGAGTGGAATGAGAGCCCCTGGATGTAGTAGGAGTGGTCTGGGACTGGAATGACAGAACCCAGAGTGGAATGAGAGCCCCTGGATGTAGAAGGAGAGTTCTCTGACTAGAATGAGACACCATGGAGTGGAATGACAGCACCTGGGGTAGCAGGAGTGTTCTGGGAATGGAATGAGAGACCATGGAGTGAATGACATCCCCTGGGGTAGCAGGAGTTTTCTGGGAATGGAATGACAGGCCCCAGATTAGAATGACAGCCCCTGGATCTAGTAGGAGAGGTCTGCGACTGGAATGACAGGCCCCAGATTAGAATGACAGCCCCTGGATGTTGTAGGAGTGGACTGCAACTGGAATGACAGGCCCCAGAATGGAATGACAGCCCCTGCATGTAGCAGGAAACTTCAGGGACTGGAACAAAAAACCACAGAGTGGAATGACAGCCTATGGAAGTAGCAGGAGTATTCTGGGACTGGAATGACAGGCCTCAGAGGCAAGTGACAGCCCCTCAGTGTAGCAGGAATGTTCAAGAACTGGAATGAGAAACCACAGAGTGGAATGACAGCCTCCAGGGGCACTAGGTGTTTTGTGCCTAGAATGAGAGACCATGGAGTAGAATGACAGCCCCTGGGGCTAGCAAATGTGTTCTGGGACTGAAATGTCAGTCCTTGGGGGTAGCAGCAGTGTTCTGGGACTGGAATGAAAAACCACAAAGTGGAATGACAGCTCCTGGAAGTAGCAGGAGTATTTTGGGAATGGAAGGATAGGCTCCAAAGTGGACTGATAGTCCCTTGGGGTAACAGGACTGTTCTGGGACTGGAATGAGAGTCCACAGAGTGGAGTGACAGCCCCTGGGGGTAGGAGGAGTGTTCCGGAAATGGAATGACAGGCCCCAGAGTGGAATGAGTGACCCTGGGTGTAGAGGCAGTTCTGTGCAACTGGATTTGCAAACTGTAGAGTGAAACACTTTACATTTAAATATTTCTCAAATGTGTGTAGCTATTGTCAAATCAGCTCCATCTCAGTAATTATCCTGCCTGTCAGCTCCTTAATTTCCTTACAAATTCATGCAAATGATGTGAGCCACCTCCTCCATTGTCAATTCCACTCTGAGGCTTATCATTCCAGTCCCAGAATACTCCTGCTGCCTCTAGGGGCTGTCATTCAAAGCTGGGGCCAGTCGTTCCAGTCCCAGGGTAGTCTATTTTGGCCCAGAGACCCTAATGGAAAATTCATTCCGCATTTTCTTTGCAACTCTAATTGTACTGTAATGTATTTCAGTGGAGCCCATGCAAGTCAATTGGCATTCCTGGCTCTCATTATTTCCAATGGGCCTTCAAGCATCTCCCACTGTTTCCAATGGGCAATCCTGTCCTTCCTTTAAGTACATCCCCAGGGAAAGGGCTTGCTTGAATCTCAGCTGGCTGTGGCAGTGTGGGCCAAACTTGTCGCCTCCAGTCCCAGGAAGGGCAGCCGGAGGAGCTCCTTTCGTCTGGGGGGTGGGGAGGCTCTCCCTCACAGCTGTGCCCAACCAACCTTAAATTCCAGGGGCTGGGGGAGCAGACTCCTTCAAAATTCACAACTGGGCAGGCGGGAGGCGTGGCGGAGCGGCAGCGGGTGGCTGATGGGCAGTGTGTGCAGCACGTGCACGAGCGGAGCAGTGTGCAGCTGCACGGCTTTTGTTTGGTGGGTGGGGTGGGATCCGGCTGGGCTGGGCGAGGCAGCAGCGAGTAACGATGGAAGGAAGAGCACTGGTTGTGCAGTGTGAAGCGGCATGCACAGCACACTGCGCAGGCAGGGCTTTGAGGTGAGGGAGGGGCTGGGCCAGGCAGCAGAATGCCATTCTGCCGCCCGCCAGCAAGGGGCACTCTAGGCGAGCGCCTAAAAATACTCTATGGTGGTCTGGCCCTGACTGTTACTGATTATGGCCTAGCAGGGCCCAAACCAGCGCTTCGCTTATTTAGAGTTGCCAGGTCCAACTCAGGAAATATCTGGGGACTTTGGGGGTGGAGCCAGGAGCAAGGATGTGACATCAGTTTTGTGATGTCACTAGGGTTACCAGGTGTGGCCGACAAGCCAGAAGGGAGTTCTGACCATCACATTTAAGTATTCCTTTTAAATGCTTTTCCTCCATTGGAAATAATGGAGGATGGGGCCACCTTTTTGGGGGGCTCATAGAATTGGACTCCCTGGTCCAATCTTTTTGAAACTCGGGTTGTTGTTTTTTCAGGAGAGGCACCACCAGCTATGCTGAAAATTTGGTGCCTCTACCTCAAAAAACAGCCCCCTCCAGAGCCCCATATCAATTCTCCAGTATACCCTATGGGGACCGGTCTCCATAGAGTATAATGGAGAGGTCAGCAGCCATCCCATCACCCCCCACTTTCTGACAGCCCTGAAGTGGGGTGGAAGGGGCTCCAAGCCGGGGGATCTGACCCCAACTGGGGATTGGCAACCCTACTTATGTTCTAATAAAGTTGTGTTCTGTTTTGGTACCGAGTGCTGTGAAGTTTTTACACTGGCGACGAGGATAAAACTAAAATGATCATGGCAGTATACGGTGCCATGTGGGAATCTGATGGACTGAATGAGTGGTCGGAGTATGTTGCGAGGCTGTGCCCGGGTAATAATGGGAACAAACAGCATGTCATGCAGAGCTCCGATTTGGTCTCTTTACTTTTAAAAATGAGATTGAAATGATGCCATGAGGGTAAACAGGTGCACGGCTAATTTCCACAGTCAGTAGTGAGAGAGTCGTGGATTTCCTGCATCATGTGTAGTTGGTTCACTATGTACCGCGGACCAAAGCTGCCACATATGAGTTCAAGTGGGTTGCTAATGAAAGCCAGACAGCACCTTTTCCTGGACTCTGATTCTGGAAGGTCTGCAAAGGGAGAACATTCTATAACTGCGGGACAAAATAGAGCTAAATAATAATTCCTTGCTTAAACACCCTGATCAAACGGGGCTTCTGAGCCATAAAACCAGGTGCCACTGGACTCAAACTTTGTTCCGCTAGGCAGAGAGTAGCCCACAGCCTCCAAAAACACACATTGGCCTTTATCCTGGTGCCTCTTCATCAGATTCAGTGTCATTAACAGTACCGACTGCAGCACTACCTGGCCTTGGCAAGTAGCAGACACAGGAAATAAAACTCACTTGATAGTTGAGAGCGGGAACACAGGACCTAAAACAAGAGGCACACTCTTCATAGAGGCCGACTGTATTCATAAAAACATACCAACATAGCTCGAAAGAATAAACTCTCCCATGGTCCGACACACATTAAGGAAATCACATAGCCCGTAATAGTATTCTTTCTTGGGAATCCATATGGTGTCTTCATGGCTTGTGTCATTGTGGGATGGGTAATACAGTCGCAAAAAGCTTCCCTATAATTTAATAAGGAAACAAAAAATAGTTATTGGAAAACTACTTTAAAATGGTGTAAAGGAAAACAGTGCAGGGACAAATAAAGAAATACAGACTCAGGCATGGATCCAGACTAATGTTCCCATGGGCATGATTTCCTCCCATGGAGCATGAGTTTCTCATCTTTTCTGTGCACTCTTCACTTACACCCTAGTGATTTCTAATAGGCAATACCTCACAGGATTCTCAGTGTGTGTGTACCTTTAATTCCATCCACTGGGCCTCCCTTGCTGAAGCGCTCAGATGGGCTGTGTCGGATGGAGGAGGCTCTATAGTCTGGTTCACGGCCTAGCTGCTCCAGTTTTCGAGAACACTGTGTTTGGAATTTACAGTGCCATCTGCTCTCAACTTATAGTTTCTTGGTTTTAGCCAGGCCTGTAGCTAACGTGGGGCCGCTAGCATTTATTCCAGGCCTTGTCCCCTCAAGCTGTCGCCATTCCCTTGCCTGACTCATTTGGTTTGCTCATGCTGTGCTTTGCTTGCCGGCGATCACAGGGCTTGCCGCTGTATGTTTGCTTCTGTCTGCCGCTTCCTTTGACCAGCCCGGCTTGGGATGATCCTCACACCACGGGAGGGACAAGGCGCCGCGCACGGGGCCTGGGCAGTGAGTTGGACAGCTGGCTTGGCTAAGACAGGCCAGGACAGGAGAGTCCCTGCACAGGCACCCCGAAGGCTGCATCAGGGAGCGTTCGGAGGTGGGGGAGGCAGCTTCGAGGAGGCCACCTTCCACAAGGCAGCTGGGGGAGGTAGCCACTTGGCGTGGGGGTAGAAGCTGCGGCTCCCTGGGCTGGGAAGCAAACAGCTCTCCGGCTGGCAGACTGAAGCCACAGGGCAAAGAGAAGGACACACAGCGGGAGGAAGGCAGCCCCATCCTCCCCGCTAAGCCTGAGAAACTGGGTGGGGGAAGGCAGAGGAGAAGGAAGAGGAAGCATGAGCCGGCCTCTGGATGGAGGGGCAACACAACCGGGGGAGGGAAATTGGAGCCAGTTTGTTTGCTTGTCTCGCTGCCGGTCTAGATGAAAAAGCTTCTGTGGAGCTCCACTAATGAAATCAGCAGAGCTTTTTTGTAGAAAAAGCCTAGCAGGAAGTCATTAGCATAACAGACCACACCCAACAGCAGAAACTCATTAGCATATTAGGCCACACCCCTGACAGCACGGCTCCCTCCCAGGATCAGCTTCCCCAGGTGCCCCGCAGCTTGTGAGGCGCATGGGGAGCCCGAGGGAAGGAAGGTGGTTTCTGGATTGGCTTCTGTTCTGTCCGCAGACCACTACGGGCCATCAGCGAAGGAGCCTGAGCTTGAGTACCTGTGAACAATGGGACTGGGGCTCCCGGCTCCCGCGTAGGGGAACCAACGGGAACGGCGGTGGGAATTCAAACCCACCAATGGCACCAGGGGGCACCCCCTTCGCTTGTATATAGTTGGCCTCCCGGCCAGGTAACTTGGTCTCATGTTGCATAATAGCGAACCATGCTGATCACTACGTCGTTGTCCGTGGTTTCATTATGCTTCTAACCCACTATACAACAGCTTCCCCAGGCGCCCCGCAGCTGGGGACTCCGAGGAGGGGAGGCAGTTTAAACTGCCTTCCCTCCCTGGATTGGATTGGCTTCCCCAGGCACCCCACGGCTTGTGGGGGGGGGGAGGCTGTGGGCGTGGCCAACTCGGAAGCCAGCTGGAACTCCATTCCTGTGCGTTTCTGCCCAAAAATATCCATGGAAATTAGCAACCGGGCCCCCCTAAGCCCCCCCCGCCAAGAAATCCCTAGCTATGGGTCTGGTTTCAGCTGTTTTAACTATCTGTTAAACCTACTTTAACTGTTATTGTGGAACTGCTGCTCTAATCCGCCCTGAGCCCGCTTGCGGGGAGGGCGGAATATAAATTAGGCAGACAGACAGACAATACCTGGATGCTGGGACCAGTCATGAGGTCCGTACAGCCCACAGAATAAGGGCCTTTCCCTTCAGGGATCTTCTCCAGTTTGCTCCCCATTTTCTTCTGCGTTTTAGCCGACGAGCCTGAAATGCAAGATATGCTGACATCAAACCCGGTACCCTTATGCTGAACAGGAAACTCTGATCTTAGCTGGATCTCTTTCTCCACAACAACTGGTTATTTATTTTTTAAAATGTTTATCCCACCCTTTGCCAGCAATCCGGGCTCAGGGCAGGTAACGACATAAATACAAAACATAAATAAGAATACAAATATTCTATAGAGCAATTGAACGCACTGGCATTCTGATCAGAGAAGTCGATAGCAGGCCCAGTGAGACTGCCTCAACGGAATGCCTGGAGGAATAATCTATGGATGCCAGCCTCCAGGTGGGTCCTGGGGATTCCCCGGAATCATAGCTCAACTCCAGACTACAGAGATCAGTTCCCCCTGGAAAAAATGGATGCTTTGGAGGGTGGACCCCACTTGTTTGCCTATCTTCCCCAGGCTCCATCCCCAAATCTCTAATAGTTTCCCAACCTGGACCTGGCCGCCCTACCCCCACCCCATCCCTCACTGGCGGCCAGGAGGGACCTGGCCACCCTACAGGCCTCACGGAACCAGAACAGGTCCCACAAGGCATGAGTCTCTTCAGACAGGACATTCCACCAGGTTGGGTATACAACTGAAAAAGCTTCATTCTGGAGCTGCCTGTCTAAATGGCATTTAATTTATATTCGAAATATCACTTCAGTCTTGTTCCGTCTACACCGGCTCCCAATTTGCTTTCGGGCCCATTTGAAGGTGCTGGCAGTGGCCTTTAAAGCCCTTGTGGCCAGCTTACCTTAAGGACCACCTACCTGGTCGTCTCCAGAGTTCCTGCTTTGGACGCGCCCCCCCCCCATCTGAGGCTAGACACAGGGCCTTCTCGGTCACGGCACCAAAACTTTGGAACTCCCTCCGCAGGGAGATCCTCCGGTCCCCCTCTGCTGTTGCTTCTCACCAGGAGATGAAGACTTGCTTGTTTCATTTGGGGTCTGTCCACTAACTGTTATTGGCCCTCCTTCCTAGTTGTGTTATGTGCATTTATATGTTCTATTGAATTCTTTAAATATGTTATGCACAGTGTCTCCTCTAAGCTGAGTTAGTGTGAGCATACTGTTAAGATTATACTGCAAGGAGACTTACCCGAATCCCACTATGAAATAAAGGAGCCACTCCACAAATTTGTAATGAGCAAGCAACCCTTCTGCTTTAAAGCAGTTGGCAAAGAGGTTCTCCGACATTTGCAAACTCCTCCGCCTCTAAAAACCCTTTCCTCAAGGTTAATCTCTTGCAGCTGCGTTCACACACATTGCCTCATTAAAGGTACAGTACACACATACATTTGCAAACATCCATCCTGTCCAGGCCTTTTGTACGAAAATTGTACTGATCTACATTCAATGCTTATTCTGTTGGCAAGAGAGAAGAAATGGTCCCAAGTAGCATGAAATGTTATCGTACCACTGAGCAAGGACAGACACCACACGATGCAGCAGACATTATGGATGATCTTTCGCCATGGAGCACCACCAGACATTCCAAACAAACAAAAAACACAGCGTTCGTGGGACACAAGGTTGGGTCTCATCCTCTTATGGGTTGGCAACTGATAAAAAAAAATAGGAGAAGGTGAACAGGCAGGCCTTCCTAGGGTGGGGAATAGGAAGTGGAGCCCTCCAAGGATTGATATTAGATCGCCTTCGACGTGCATGGCCAGTGGGCTTGTGCATCTAGATCCCGTGCAGGTTTAACTCAGAGCTCCCACTCGTGTTTGAAACCATAGCAAACCTGCAAACAAACACACACACACACACACACACACACACACACACACACACACACACACACAGAGTTTACATATTTTTTTGTTTTGCCATCAAGTCCTAAGGTTGCTAGGTTCCCTTTGGCCACCCACAGGGGATGGGGAGAGAGGAGGGATGGGTTGCCAGATCCAGGTTGGGAAACTCTTGAAGATTTGGTGGTGGGGAACCTGGGGAGGCCAGGGACCTCAGAGGGGTACAGTGCCACAGAGCCCACCCTCCGAAGCACCCATCTTCTCCAGGGGAACTGGCCTCTGTAGTCTGGAGAGGAGCTGTCATTCCAGGGGATCCCCAGGCCCCACCTGGAGGCTGGCATCCCTCGCAAGGCAAGAGAGGAACAACAGAGGTGCTTGGCCACTGCCGAGGTCTGCACGGGGACCCTGGGCTTCCTGCTGTGGCCTCCCATCCAAAGACTAACCATTTATTTTGTATTTATTTATTTATATATCCCGCCTTTCTCTCCAGTGGGAAGATCTCCTCTCTCCCGTTTATCTGCCCAACATCCCTGTGAGGAAGGCTAGGCTGAGCGTGTGTGGACTGGCCCAAGCGAGCTTCCACAGCAGAGTGGAGATTCGAACCTGAGGGCACCCAGCTCTTAGTCTGACATTTGAACCACCACACCAGGCCGGCCGGCCCTGCCTAGCTCCCGCGATCTGACATTAGGCAGAACCGCCTGACCATTAGAGCGGTTCCTCGGAACAGGCTTCCCCGGGAGGTGGCGGGCTCTCCTCCTTTGGAGGTGTTCAAACTGAGGCTCATGGCCATCAGACAGCAATGCTGATTGTGTGAACTTAGGCAGATCCTGAGAGGGAGGGCAGGAAGGGTTGCATGATCAGCACTTAGTTCTTGTGGCCCTTTCCTGCACACCCAGGGAAATGCTGATCGCCACTTTGAGGTCAGGAAGCAATGTACCTGCAGGCCCCTTTGGCCGGGAGTCCTGGACGATGCTCCCTCTAAGCTGTGGAGTCCTGTGAGCAGCAAAAATTCTGCTTTGTGAGCTACTGGCATTAAAATTGTGAGTAAGCAATCTGGCTGCTGCATAAATTAGTTGGCTCTGGAGCCATCCTTCGTGAGCGGAGACAAAAATCTGTGAGCTGGAGGCTAAAACACTGAGCTAGTTCACACTAACTCAGCTTAGAGGGAACACTGATCAGGGAGGTTTTTGCCATCTTCTGGGCATGCAGCACGGGCCACTGTGTGTGTGTGTGGGGAGATGTGCAGGGGTATGGACTAGATGACCCTGGAGGTCCCTCCAACTCTTATGATTCCATCAGATGGGGCTCGCCTTGGCTCCCCGGGACATTGCCTCCTGACCCTGCGGGTTGCTTGTAGCCGGTTGCTCTCTACTGTTGCGCCTGCTTTTTACGACAAAAGGACCATAAAGTTTTTCCCCTTCTGCAACCCTCGCGTTCGATACCAGCTTCGTCTCTCCCGGCAGCCGTGCCAGCCCCGCCCTCTGCAGCGCTCGCCTGGGAAAGCCAAGGCCCCGCCTTCCGGGCTCTTCCGCTGGGGCGGAGCTCTGCAGCCGGGGACTCGGAAGGGGAAGCCGATCGGCGCCTTCCCCGCGTGGTCGCGCACAGAGCCGGCGAGCGAGCGAGGCTTCCCCCGCCCGGTCTCGGTCCTTCAGGGGGTCTCTCTCGACCGCCTCTGCCCCCCTTTCCCGCGGCGCTCTCCCCGTTCCCGGCGGCGAGGATGGTGCGCAAGCTGAAGTTCCACGAGCAGAAGCTGCTCAAGAAGCTGGACCTGGTGAGCTGGGAGGCGGCCTCGGGGAGCCTGGCCGAGCTGCGGGTCCTGCGCCGCTACCGCCTGCCGCGCCGGGAGGACTACACGCGCTACAACCAGCTGAGCCGGGCCGTGCGGGAGCTGGCGCGCCGTCTCCGGGACCTGGGCGAGGCGCCCGAGTCGGCGGCCTTCCGGGCGCGCTGCACGGCCGCCCTGCTGGAGAAGCTCCACGCCCTGGGCCTGGTGGGCTCCCGGCGCTCCCTCGAGCAGTGCGAGCGCGTCTCGGCCTCCTCCTTCTGCCGCCGCCGCCTGCCCTCGCTGCTGCTCAAGCTCCGCATGGCCCAGCACATGAAGGCCGCCGTCACCTTCGTCGAGCAGGGCCACGTCCGCGTGGGCCCCGAGGTGGTCACCGACCCGGCCTTCCTGGTCCCCCGCGCCATGGAGGACTTCGTCACCTGGACCGACGCCTCCCGCATCCGCCGGCACGTCCTCGACTACAACCAGGAGCGGGACGACTTCGACCTGGCCTGCTGAAGAAGACCCTGCGGGGGGGGGGGTCGCGCCTTGGAGCCCCCTTCCAGCTCCTTTTCGCCTCCTGCTAGCACGGCTTGCCGGGGTTTCGTGCAATCGTCGGAAACGCGGAGTGGGAACGGCGCGTCTCTGTTTGATGCAGTGACACACCTCGCGGCTCTGTCCGAGGCCAAAGGAGGGCTCGGAGATACTAAGGCAATCCGGGGTCCTGTACCTTGTGGCCAGGTGTTCCTTCCTCTTTACTTGCAAAAAGTCTGGTCCTGCGTTTTTAAAATACTTTAGCGGCGCCTCCCGCTCCACTGGTTCCTGATGTCCGCCAGAGGGAGGCAATGAACGGGAGGCTAGGACAAAGAAAGGTTCTTCGAAAGAGCAGGTTGCCGAGATGTTTCTGTGGCCTACTCCTTCGAGGATTACACTGCTGTGGCCTTCCCTCGTATATTTAAATAAATCTGGATTGTGTATGTATTTACATTCACGCCTTTGATCTTTGCTGTTTTCCTTTTTGAATAAGATCATGGGGCTGCCTGTGCTGGTGAGTATGTGGCACCACTGTTTTTGTAAGGAAATCTATTGTTTGCCCAGTTTTCCTGGCCACTGCACCCAAAAGCTATTTCCTGTTCTTCTCTATGGTGATTGTATAGTAGCAAGCACTCAGATGCTGGATTTGTCGGCTGGGACTTCACTCTGAAACAGCATTTACCTGTGTTCTTAGCTTCTGTATCCTGGGGTGTAGGAAGAATGGTTTACTCTGGCTGTATTTGGCAATAGAAGAAGAGTTGGTTTTATACCCTGCTCTTCACCCCCCAAAGGACTCCTGAAGCGGCTTCCAATCACCTTCCCTCTTTCTCCCCACAACAACAGACACCTTGTGAGGTAGGTGGACGTGAGAGAGATCTTTCAAGACTGCTCTTGAGAGAACAGCTCAGAGAGAACTGTGACTGACCCAAGGTGACCCAGCTGGCTGCATGTGGAAGAGTGTAGAATCAAAACCAGTTCTGCAGATTAGAGTCCACCACTCTTAACCACTACACTGAGCTGGCTCAGATAGCTTGGTTAATTCTGAAATGGGTTCTGAAGGTTTTTTTTCCTGAAGGTCCATTTTTTTACTCTGCCAGCAAAGGAGTAAAGCTTAAAGTATTTCTATAAATACTTTTAGCTCCAGTTTGGCAGGTTTGTTAAAAAAAACACACAACCCTGCACATGCCAAGTACTATTAATAAGCTGCTTCTTGTAATGAGTGGGCCACCAGTATTGGAACAAGAGGAAATAATCACAGATCTCTAGAAACAGACTGTTCCCTGAATTGCTGTGAAGCTTGCTGCCTGCAAATAAGGTGTTTCTGACAAAGGAGGTGACATCTTCCCAGAAACCCTCGATTCAGACGGGATCTCAAGCCTTCCCCTTCCTGGCAGCATTCTCCAAATGGCCAAATTTCGCAATAAACAGTTCAGCCACAAAGCTGAGTTTTCTGTACGTTACCAAGTAATAGTGTTCAGAACCTGCAAACATGATTGCAATTTTGCTTTAAGGATTCCCCTCTAAAATATACCTAAAATTGGATCACCACCCCTATGGAGCTGGCTAAATGAGAGGCAGCTGAGCGGTCTCTAGTTTAAAGTAAGAGCAGTGGAATCGGCTGCCTAGGGAGGTGGTAGTGGGCGCCCTCTCATTGGCAGTATTCAAGCAGCGGCTGAACAGACACTTGTCAGGGATGCTGTAGGCTGATCCTGCATTGGACTCACTAGACAGCCCTTCCAACTCTTACAATTCTATGAAATCCCACCACCTTAGAAACCTGCTATCTGGCCACTCTTTCAGCCTGTCTGCAGATGTGGGGACAATACTGGCCTGCCTCACAGGGTGGTATCCGGGCCATGTTTTGTGTGGCACTCATACATTGTGCATATACAACTGAGAGACAGTTTGGTGTAGTGATTAAGAGCGTGGACTCTAACCTGGGAAAACCAGGCTCGATTCCCCACTCCTCCACATGCAGCTGCTGGTGTGACCTTGGGTCAGTCACAAGTTCTTTCAGAGTAGTTCTTAGTCAAGAGCTCTCTCAGCCCCACCTACCTCACAGTGTCTGCTATGGGGAGGGGATTGTAAGCCGCTTTGAGACTTCAAGTGAAGGGCCAGGTATAAATCCAATCTCTTCTAGATCACCAGTCGTTGACAGTGCCCTGTTGGGGGGGCGGGGGCGGGGCTGGATGCTTGGCGCACAGCGAGAATCATGGAACCTTTTGATGACAGATAGCTCTAGATTAAAGCCCTAGATTTCAAAGGTGGGCTGTGTTTTATTGATTGGGCAACCTGAAAATGCAGTCTTAAATGTATGAGGAAGAAGAACGTGCCATTGAGTCGCAGCTGACTCCTGGCTGCCTGATCCTCAGGGTGTTCCGGAGAGAAGCAGGGGTGGTTTGCCACTTACTTTCCTCCACAGAGCAACGCCAGCCTTCCTGGGTGGTCTCCCACCCAAGTATGGACTGTGGCAGGTCCTCCTTCAGTCCCCAGCTCTGATAAGTCTGGGCTGTTTGAGCTGCTACATGTATATACTTGGAAGGAAACCCTATTGAAATGCTCACAGCTGACTTTCAAAAACAACAAACAGAAATATTTAAGACTGGGCAGTTTGTAGACACGCCATTAATAAATCCTCCAGTTTTTATCTTGCCATCACAGAATGATCAATCTCTTGACACAGTCCAGCCTAAGCACTTTTTAAAAGGTATTTTTTTTACAAATATGAAAAGAGCATCAAATAGAAACATATAAAAAGATCTGTAACTACATCAAAGGAATAGAAAAAATAGAGATATTTTAAACGTATTCCAATTATCCATGAACAATATATAATAAGGAAAAGATCCACAGTTGCAGTAGATAGAATCGAAACTTTACCAAATGTTAAATGATACCCATTAAATGGTGATATAACACTAAATACTTAATTTTAACTTAAGTCATAAACTACTCTGTGATACACAATAGACACTTCAATAATTCTAAAAGATATTTTAAATTGGATAAGGCCATACAACACATAATAACATACTAAGATAATTATATAGTTAATATTAACTTTTTCACACTTTCAGATTCTTACGCTTTTACACGTCAGACATTTCAGTATAATGATTCGTATATGGCATTTCAATCTCTATCCAGTTAGGAAGTAAAATATGAATAATAAGCTCACCATTTATCCTGAAATTCTTTGACCGGCTTTTTATTTACATAACTCGTTAGTTTTGCCATTGCTGTGTAGTCAGCTAGTTTGTCTTTCCAATCCTCTCAGCTTGTCCAGCCTAAGCACTTTTGAGTTACATTGATTTGCACAAGAAGAGGAGGAGGAGGAGGAGACTGGATTTATACCCCACCCTTCACTCGGTGTCTCAGAGTGGCTTACGACCTCCTTTCCCTTCCCCTCCCCACAACACACCCTGTGAGGCAGGTGGGTCTGATAGAGATCTTTCAAGGACTGCTCTTAAGAGAACAGCTCTGAGAGAACTTGTGATTGACCCAAGGTCACACTAACAGCTGCAAGTGGAGGAACGGGGAATCAAACCTGGTTCTCCCAGATTAGAGTCCGCACACTTAACCATTACACCAAACTTAATTCTCACACCAAAGTAAATGGAACTTAAACATGCTTAACTTGGGACTGGATTTTACTGCTTATATTACATCTGCAGTGTTAACTAGTATTACTGCAGAACACAGATGTAGTCACAAGCAGTGTTCCCTCTAAGCTGAGTTAGTGTGAGCTAGCTCATAGTGTTTTAGCCTCTGGCTCACACATTTTCATCTTAGATCAGGAAGGATGGCTCCAGAGCAAACTAATTTATGCAGCAGCCAAATCACGTGCTTACAACTTTAATGCCAATAGCTCACAAAGTAGAATTTTTACTCACAGGACTCCAAAGCTTAGAGGGAGCATGGGTCACAAGTACTATCAAAAAGCTTGTACTGTTTTGAGTGTGAGATCCGCTCACCATCCAACAAGCTGTTTAACCTCATTTTCTAAAGTTAAGATGCTGACATCCTTAGTTCTCTCCTGTCGTATTATACAAATGACCTGTGACGTTCTGCAAGGGACAGTTTTTCCTGAGCAATTGTCATGAATGTGGGGTGAGAAAGAAAAGGGGATGCTGAATAGCATAATGGCTAATTGATGTGCAGCTGACAGTAACAGTCAGCTCAGTTTCTGCAGGGTTTTTCAGACTAGGCCCTGACCAGTGTTCCCTCTAAGTTGAGTTAGCGTGTGCTAGCTCACAATTTTTTAGCCTCCGGCTCACACATTTTTGTCTTAGCTCAGGAAGGATGGCTCCAGAGCAAACTAATTTATGTAGCAGGCAAATCACCTGCTCCCAACTTTAATGCTAGTAGCTCAGAAAGTAGAATTTTTGCTCACAGGACTCCGCAGCTTAGAGGGAGCATTGACCCCGACTAATGCATGCTTACGGAAGCGGCCTTTAAAGGTTGCAGGATCCCCCGGGAGCAATTATATCTAGAAGATTTCCGTCCTGCTATTTCTTGAAAGAGCTCAAGGCAGCTGTCTATAAGGTGGGAGGAGCTGCTACCTGAAGAAGTCAGTGACCCCCTTCATGTGTGTGTGGTGGGGCTCTAAAGATGCAGAAGCTTCTGAGTCCCAGCTTTTCAGGGACTCAGTTGCATTTAACTTCTTTTAACTAGTTCTACACTGAAGAGAAAACTATGGATTTCTTTATGTTGTTGAAGGCTTTCACGGCTGGAGTTCATTAATTGCTGTAGATTTTTCGGGTTGTGTGGCTGTGGTCTTGGCATTGTAGGACCTGAAGTTTTGCCAGTAGCTGTGACTGGCATCCTCAGAGGTATAACACAGAAAGATGGAGTACTCTGTGTGTCAAGGTGAGCAGAAAAATGGTAGGCAGGTAATTTATATCTACCCTGGAAGGTGGGGTAGGGCTGAGTCATTAATCTTGTAGTAGTTCTCGAGGATTTCTTTCCTTGGCTGGTGAACAAGGCTACCTTTTGATCTAACATAAAACACATCTGTGAGCTGTTCAAGAAGAAATCACTCCCTGCTGACGGGCACTCCACCCTTTTCCTGGTGACTGAGGGCCCTAGAATTCTCAGGAAAGGACAAGGGGCACTTATGATGTCGGTATGTGAGTATTTTTAAACCAAGCGTGATGTATTTTTAAACCAAGGCTGACTCGGGAAGTGATGTAACAAAAGATTTAGACCCAGTTCAATGGAATTTACTGCCAGTAAAATAGGCTTAGGATTGTAAATAGGTGTGTTACTCTGTTGACCTCCTCCCCAACCCCATACTGATTTTCCAGGATGTCTTGGAAATGACACCATGTTTCCTAGACCACAAAATATAGGTTATGGTGACTTCAAAATGCTCTACCCTGAACGTACTCCAGCTTTCCATCTCCAAGAGTGGGGGGAGGGAGGGGGGGCTTTGAATGAGAAGCGATTGGATTTATACCCTGCCCTTCACTTGGAGTCTCAGAGCAGCTTACACTCTCCTTTCCCTTCCCCTCCCCACAACAGACACCCTGTGAGGTAGGCGGGGCTGGGAGAGCTCTTCCGAGAACTGCTTGTGAGAGCACAGCTCTGAAAGAACTTGTGACTGACCCAAGGTCACACCAGCAGCTGCATGTGGAGGAGTGGGGAATCAAACCCAGTTCTCCCAAATTGGAGTCCGCGCTCCTAACCACTACACCAAACTGGCTCTAGTGAAATCACTAGAAGATTAAGCTTTCCAAAAAAACACCCCTTTTTTCAGTGTTAAGTTCATCAGAGAAGGAAACTGGAACTGAAATGATATAAAAGTCAATATAGCTAGTCATAATGAATTCGGGAAACTCTTAGGCAAAGGTCAACAAGTGCATTTAATGTACAAGTGGTACATCTACTCTAGCTTGTCGAGAGCTAAACCCTGAACTTGACAATATGTTATTCGGTAACTGAAGTCAAGAGGGGTAGAAGTGTGGAAAGAATACTCCTTAGGGAATCTGCACTCATTTGTTCTGCAGAAACTGTGATTTGAGCTCTGTGAAAGAGTAGATCATGATTGCTGGGGGAAATGTGCTTCTGTCCACAGCTAACACAACCACCATTCCTATGGGATGGGTAATTTTCGTGTACCTCAGTCGTACGTTCCAATAGAATCTGTGACTATGACATTATTGCTAAGACTAGAATCAGCCCCCTTTTCCAGTGACTGGGACATTTGACAAAAATCAATCTACTTCTACAAGGGGTAAGCACTTTCCTGTTGTGAAATGCAACTGTTTTTTAGGATTGTGGTTCTCCCTGCCCCAGTGATAAACTATTGAAAACTCCTCTTTTCCCAAGGATTTCTGCTTCTTTCCACCATTTGAATACGCCTCATTCTTTTCATGTTATATTTGTACAGTTAACATATTGACTACCTGAGAATCAGGGCTAGTTGGTATGTGACTTCTAGGTGGGGGCTGGAGACCTCCCAGAATTACAACTGATCTCCAGACAACAGAGGTCAGCTCCGCTGGAGAAAATGGCTGCTTTGGAGGGCAGACTCTATGGCATTGTACCCTGCCGAGGTCCCTCCCCAAACCCCACCCCCTCAGGCTCCACCCCTCAAATCTCCAGGTATTTCCCAACCCAGACAAGCTTTTATACAGGCTCTAGTGTAGTCCTCTCCAATGGTCCTGCTAAGCTGTGGAGTCTTGTGAGCAAGAATTCTACTTTGGGAGCTACTGGCATTAAAGTTGTGAGTGAGAGATTTGGCTGCTGCATCTGGAGATTTTGGCTGCTGCATCTGGAGCCATCCTTCCTGAAGCTAGACAAAAAAATGTGTGAGCTGGAGGCTGAAAAACTGTGAGCTAGCTCACACTAACTCACCTTGGAGGGAACACTGGTCCTCTTCCACCCCATCACCCTGGGTGTCATTGCAACTGGTATTTTGGGCCACTGTGTGACAGAGTGTTGGACTGGATGGGGCACTGGGCTTCTCTTATATTCTTATGTCAACATTTCTGTTTGGTGCAGAGGTATCCCCATTATTAGATAGGGACAAGGCGTTTTCCTACACAGGAAGTGCAAGAAACCTAAAAACTGACTCAGCATCAGATATGCTGAGAACATCTTTCTTTAGTTGTAAATGAATGTTTCCGCCTCTGCAAAACTGTATCTTTCCCTCAGTTCTTAATGGTGTGTCACAAACTTCCTCTTTCTTTGTGGTCTCGCTTACGGTATCACACTTTACCTATCACTTTCAAATTGACATGATGCCAAGACTTAGTTCTTCAGCACAGAGTGTTCCATTATGGCTGCGTGGTGATGGTGACAGTAACACAACACAAAATGATCAGTCTACTCCCTGTGCCATTTCTTTTCACTTGGTGGGCTGTGATGCAGAGGAAGGAGGAGGAGGAGATTGGATTCATAACCCACCCTTCACTTAGAGTCTCAGAGCGGCTTACAAACTCCTTTCCCTTCCCTTCCCCACAACAGATACCCTGTGAAGTAGGTGGGGCTGAGAGCTCTCTCTCAAGGAGTGCTCTTTCAGAACAGCTCTGAGAGAACTATGGCTTGCCCAAGGTCATCCAGCAGCTGCAAGTGGAGGGAGTGGGGAATCAAACCCGGTTCTCCCAGATTAGAGTCCGCACTTAACCCCCACACCAAACTGGCTACTGGCCATTTTCTTATGTTGTCTGAGGGAGAGTGAGAATTGTGTTTTTTAAAGAGGGTGGCAACTGGGTGAAAGAAAGTGAGATATGTGGATTTTAAAGTGGGTTGAAACTGAGGTTGTCAAGAGACTTGGAGAGAAAAAAAATCCTGTTTTTATAAGAGAGGCTTAACGTGTCAGTGAGCAAGTGAGGATTTTCACAATGTGGAGGTAAATAACTTCCCATTAAGCATCTATTAAAGGGATAGGACATTTCCCCCCTTGCTGTTTTAGGGATGCCAATCTCCAGGCAGGACCTGGGGATCTCCTGGAATGACAGCTCCTCTCTAGACTACAGAGATCAGTTCCCCCTGGAGAAAATGGCTGCTTTGGAGGGTGGGCTCTGTGGCACTGTACCCCACTGAGGTCCCTGTCTTTCCCAGCCTCCACCCCCCCAAATCTCCAGGACTTTCCCGACCTGGAGCTGGCATCCCAAACCCCCACTGGTGGCTGGGGAGGGACACTTGGCTATCCTAATTTCAGTAAGGTAAAGGTTTCCCTTGCTCGAAAGCTAGTTGAATCCGACTCTGGGGGGCGGTGCCCATCTCCATTGTCAAGCTGAAGAGCCAGCACTGTCTGAAGACATTTCTGTGGTCACGTGGCCGGCATGACTAAAAAGCCACACAGAAGAAAAAGTGACTGCCTTTAGAAAAGGAGCTGAAAGGTCATTCTGGCTTTACTATTTCAAACAAAACAAAAGGCAGTAATCATATGTACTTTCAGGGAGCTAAGCCAAACTGTAAATTTTGTTTATTTACTGGTTTCATTTACACCCCCACTATTCCCCCCAGGAAGAACCCAGAGTGGCTTATAACATTCTCTCCTTCCTCCACTCCATGCTGCTTTATGATAGACCATATATGACTCAACATCGCATGAAGCTCCAAATTGTTTACATTTATAAATGGTTTGTTATGAAACATAGACATACAATTGATACACAGGTAGGCTAGGGATTCAGAGACAACTCTACAGTCTGAGGAAAGGCTTCACAATTCCAATGGACTGAAAAACATGATTTCTAAATGTCCATGAAGTGGGTCAGTCCAGTCCTGAAGACTTAAGGCAACAATGAAAAATGAGCTGTGGTTGTAAATCCAGTCCTTAAGACTTGAAGCCATCCATGATGAGCTGCAGTCAACCCACGCTCCAGATTGTCCAGTGGGTTATCGAGCCCTTCATCAGGACTGCACAGCCATGGGGACTCTCAAAGAGGCACGGCCACAGGAACTGCCAAGAAGTTGTGCCTCGACAACTGCCTAATCATACAGCAATGTCTCCAATCTGCCTTATTTCTATAAGTTGTCGAAGGCTTTCATGGCTGGAGTTCATTAGTTGCTGTAGATTTTCCAGGCTGTATGGCCATGGTCTCGGCATTGTAGGACCTGACATTTTGCCAGTAGCTGTGACTGGCATCCTCAGAGGTATCACACAGAAAGATGGAGTATGCTCTGTGTCAAGAGTATATGTGTCAAGAGTATATGTGTCCTTGACACACAGAGTACTCCATCTTTCTGTGTGATACCTCTGAGGATGCCAGTCACAGCTACTGGCAAAATGTCAGGTCCTACAATGCCGAGACCACGGCCATACAGCCCAGAAGATTTACAGCAACTAATGCCTTATTTCTCTTTATTCATGATGAATACATGTAGCCTTACCCAATAGGCATTCTTTCATCTAAAAGAATATAAAGACGGCTCCTGGAAGTTCCTGTCGCCGTGCCTCTTTGGGAATCCCCAATGCTGTGCAGTCCTGATGAAGGGAGCGATAACCCACTGGAGAATCTGGAGCGTGGGTTGACTGCAGCTCATCGTGGATGGCTTCAGTTCTTAAGGAGTGGATTTACGACTACAGCTCATTTTTCATTGTTGCCTTAAGTCGTCAGGACTGGATTGACTTGCTTTACAAACATTTAGAAATCATGTTTTTCAGTCCATTGGAATTGTGAAGTCTTTTCTGGGATTGTAGAGTTTTCTTCAAATCCTTAGCCTAACTGTGTATCAATTGTATTTCTGTGTTTAATAATGAACAATTTATGAATTTAAACAATTTGGAGCTTCTTGTGATGTTAAGTCATATATGATTCATATTAATTGATCTGTTTCCTTAAACTGCTGTAAGCCTTATGATAGACCGTCCATCCTCAGTTCCGTATTTCAAAACGTGGGTATTTTTGTTTTTTTTTAAAAAAGATGTATCTCAAGTAAGATCTATTGTTGCCCTTTGTAGTCGTTGCCCTTTGTACCTAATGAATGCCTCCCACGCAAGGAAAGACATTACGTTTTTTATGTAAATGAGTCCCCTTTGTATTAAACATTTCCTGTTACCAAGGAGACAGAAAGCAAGGTTAACTTTTAGAATAGTTCCACTTTCAGAATTAAATTAAGATTAACTATATCCTACTTTAAAAAAAACCCCACATAATTACTTCTTTCAGAGTACTGTAGAAAGGGAAGGACGGGTCTTGTGCATATTTGCTCAGAACGAAATTTGCTGAGATTTTGCAGAGGTCTCAATGTATTAGGGAAACAGTTCCCAGGTTTTTGGCAGATGAGAGAATTCACTTCTAACCCTCAATCTGAGTCTGAAACAGATATGCCTAACCAGCTCACCACCACCGTTTTACAGTTACATGGATTTCCCAGATAGGCTTCTTTGCCCCCGTCAGTGTAAAAATAATGTCAGAAATCACCCATGTTACACCCACTCATGAGTCAAATGTTACCGTAAAAGGTGAATTTTGATTTATACAAGTCACTTATTCACATGACTGTAAGGGAGGAAGGCAATCAGATTCCATTGACTGAATGACTTCACCAGTCCACCATGACCAGCCTCTTCCCCCTGGCAGACACTCCCCGTCTTTACATTTTAATACACTTGCCAATCACCCTCCACCTAGCTGACCTCACAGGGTGGTTGGGATGGTAAAATGGAGGAGATGAGAGGAATTGAAGCTCCTTTGAGTTCCCAACTGGGGAGAAAGGTAAGGTATAAATGAAGTAAATAAATATGGAACTATGATTCTCTGTTTCATAGAGTCATAAAGTTGGGAGGGACCTCCAGGGTCGTCTAGTCCAACCCCCTGCACAACGCAGGAAATTCACAACTAACTTCCCCACCGCACCCACAGTGACCACCGTTCCACGACCAGAAGATGACAAAAAACCTCCAGGATCTCCAGCCAAAATGGCCTGGAGGAAAATTGCTTCCTGACCCCAGAGTGGTGATCAGCATTTCCCTGGGCATGTAAGAAAGGGCCACGAGAACTAAGCACTGAGGCAACCCTTCCTGCCCTCCCTCTCATGATCTGTCCAAGTTCACAGAATCAGCATTTATTTTATTGGGTTTATAACTCGCTCTGCCAGAACTGGCTCAGAGCAGATAACATCCTGTCCTTATTAATATTTGAATTTTGGTTCCACCACATTCTATGCTTGCCATAATTGATTCGGCACAAGAACTGGCAGTCAGAGGACACTGGCCAGGGCTGACTGGCTGCTTCGCAAAGTCCCGCCCACGTCAGCCCCAGTCAGTGTGTTCGGCTCAGTCTGCTCCAGTCCTCAGACAGGAAAGGACCGTCTGGAGTGTGAGCGCAGGGACAGGCCCTCAAGGCTGAGGCAAGTGAGAGAAGCCCTTTTCCACCCCCCACACCATCCCCTGGGCCTTCTATGAGGGGACTAGGCCCAGAGAAGGCCTTTTCTATCCCCCACACCCCATCCCCTGGGCCAGCTCTGGCACAGCTGTTCTCTCAAAGATAGTTTCTGTCAGAAGTTCTCTCAGCCCCACCTGCCTCACAGGGTGTCTGTTGTGGGGAGGGGAAGGAAAAGGAGTTTGTAAGCCGCTCTGAGACGCCTTTGGGCAGTGAAGGGCAGGGTATAAATCCAATCTCTTCTTTTCTTCTTCTTCTATGGGGGCAGTAGGCCCAGAAAAGCCCTTTTCCGCCCTCCCCCACACCATCCCCTGGGCCTTCTGTGGGGGCAGTAGGCCCAGATAAGCCCTTTTCCGCCCCCTCACACCATCCCCTGGGCCTTCTGTGGGGGCAGTAGGCCCAGATAAGCCCTTTTCCACCCCTCTTCCCTTCCTTTCCCCCCTTTCCTTTCTTCCTCTCTCCTTTCTTTCACTCTTCCCCCCCTTCCTTCTTTCCTTCCTTCCTTCCTTTCTCCAACCCTCTCTCCCTTCCTCCCTCCCTCCCTTCCTTCCTAGGGCCGTTGTCTTCCACCACAATGGGCTTTGCTCCCTAGTCCATTTATAAAACATACAGCATTCTAAAACATTACGGAATAAATACACTAACGATTGTAAGAATTACAATAAATACTGCTAAGATCCATAAAATACATCCCCTGTACAGCTAAAAGATGGCATAAAACCCGATGGAAGGGCAATATATAATCATCTGATGAGAATGGGGAGGGGAGGGGAGAGAGGAGAAGGAGGGGGAGGCCAATCGCAGAGCTGCACATTGTTCCAACTGCTTTTTTAAAAACCCAGACCCTTCAGGTTGCTAACTTCCAGGCATGGGCTGGAGATCTCCCAGATTATTAATCTTCCAGACAACCAAGATCAGTTCCCTTGGATAAAGTGGCAGTTATGGCAGGTGGGATGTAGGGACTCATACCCCACCAGGGTCCTGCCAGTCCTAGACCCCATCCTCTCCAGGTTCCACCCCCAATCTCCAGAAATTTCTCAACCTAGAGCTGGCAACCTTCAAGATACAACGAAACAGTGCAGAAACAGCTCCTATATCCTGAGGGATAGCCCTGTTAGTCTGTCTGTAGCAGTAGAAAAGAGGGAGAGTCCAGGAGCACCTTGGAGACTAACAAAGTTTGTGGCAGGGGAAGAGCTTTTGTGAGTCACGGCTCGCTTCTTCAGATCCCCGATATCAGATACCTGAAGACGTGGGCAGTGATGCACGAAAGCTCATCCCCCGCCACACATTTTGTTAGTTTTTAAGGTGCTCCTGGACTCTTGCTCTTTTCTATTCCTATACTGTGCCATTGTAAAAAAAAAACCCTGATTCTCAAACTTCCTTATTCAGCTTTGTTACAACTTGAGTTTCCCATGATGGAATACTTAGTAAAAACAAGACGGGATCCCTACTGTGACTGATGATCGAGGTAACTATCAAGTACATCCGATGCTCTCATCTTCATGAAATCGATGAATCAATACGTATTGTTTTAGATTTATGCCATACATCCCTCTCATTAATTTATGCTATCCTTCTGATGTTGAAATCTTTGGTTTTGTCTTCTTCCTCTGTAGTGTGGTTTTGAAAATATACAAAAAAAATAAAATATACAATAAAAAATAAAAAGTAAATTTTTTAAAAAAGAGTAAAAAGGCACAGGACCAAGGTTCCCTATAAGCTGTGGAGTCCTGTGATCAAAAAATTCTACTTTGTGAGCGACTGGCATTCAAGTTGTGAGCAAGCGATCTGGCTACTACATAAATTAGTTTGCTCTGGAGCCCTCCTTCCTGAACCAGGACAAGAATGTGTGAGCCAGAGACTACAAAACTGTGAGCCGGCTCACACCAATTCAGCTGAGAGGGAACCCTGCACAAGACCCTGAGGCGGCGGCGGGGCAAAGGTTGCAACCCAAAACTCTCCTCTCAGGGGAAAGAAAGGCAAACCTCCATGGGCGGGCAGAGACCCGATTCCGCCCCCCCCCAACCCAGACCCCATAAAGGGGGGCGGGAAACCCCTGCTGACGAATTTGACCCCCCGCCGCCCCGCCTGTGTGAATAACGGAAAATAAAAAGTCCGTCAAGGGGAGGGGGGAGGGCAATTCCCTCGGCCTCCACTCTGAGGGGAAACGGTAAACGCGCAGGCGCAGAGCCTCCGAGGAAGGAGTGCGGCGCAGGGGTCTCGCCCGCTGAGGGGAAAAGAGGCCCAACGGCTTCCAACGGCCGCGACTTGTGCTAGGCGCCCTTCCCCTCCGCGCCCGGGCGAGTCCTACCTTCTCTCTCGCGCGCTTCCCTCGGCCAGGCGGAGAACCTCCGAGGCTGCTCGGCTCGTCCAGACGCCGGCTGGAGCGGCGGAGCCCGCTCGATATATGGGTGCGGGTGTGTGTGTGAGAGGCCGCCTCGCCCGCCCCCCCGCGCCCAGGCCGAGGCCGCCTTCCCTCGGAGGGAGGGAGGGAAGCGGCAGAGGGCCTGGGCTCGGCCTCCCCCCTCGGCCGGACAGCGGCTGTTCCCGTCGCCGCCGCCGCTTTCCTGACGGGAGAGCCCGGCCAGGCGAGGGTCAAGGCCCAGGGCTGCTCCTTCCTCGACGCGCGTCTTTCTGGCTGAGGCCCGGGTTCACACGTGACGTGGGCGCCGCTTCGCGTGGCAGCCCGTGCCCCCTCTGAGCTGTGTGGCGTCTCCTGGGCAAAAATTCTGCTTTCTGAGCTGCTGGCATTAAAAGTTGTGAGCCAGCGATTGGGCTACCGCATGAATCAGTGTGCTCTGGAGCCGTCCCCTTCCTGAGCTGAGGCAAAAATGTGTCAGCCGGAGGCTAAAAAAAATTGAGCTGGCTCACACTCACTCAGCTTAGAGGGAACACTGGCAAGCCCCTTCATATTTGAGGGCGGAGGCAGGGTGTGTGTGTAGGGATACTGGCACACTGGGTAGTGGGTAGAAACCCTGTTTTAATCTAGTGGCGACCCTAAAGACTAACAGAATTTGTGGCAGACACCTGAAGAAGTGAGCCCGACTCAGGAAAGCTGCCCTGCCACAAAATGTTGTTAGTCTTTAAGGTGCGGCTGGACTCCTGCCCTTTTCTGCTGCTGCAGACAGACTACCCCAGCTCCCCATCTTCATTTGCTTTAATTTGTCTGTTACATTTTGCCTCACCTCAGAGCACCCTACATGATGTTGTTGTTCAGTCACGCATTTGAGTCCGACTCTTTGCAGTCCCATGATGGACCACATCACGCCAGGCCCTCCTGTCCTCCAGAGTCTGCTGAACTTCCTGTTTGTTGCATCACACCCTACATGCCCCCTCCCATTTTACCACACAGCAGCCCTGTGAGGTAGGCGAGGGTGAGAGAGAGGACTGGGCCAATGTGCTGCCTTTGTGGCTGAGCAGAGATTCGAACAGGGATCTCTCAGGTCCCAATCTTAACATTTCTTTCTACTATCCAGCGTGTTCTTTTACACCCAATGGTTTCTATTCGGTTCTCCTTTGCTCCATCCATTGGCTCTGCCAAGAGCATCTTTTGCTAAGACCTCTTCTCCCTCTTCCTACATAAATCCCCTTACTGTCCCTGAGACCATGATTGCCAGGAGGCCAAAATAAAAGGGTTTTATACCCCACTGTCCCAAGGGTTTTACTGTACTCTTCAAGTCCCATGAGGAAAGGTTGAAGGAGCTGGGTATGTTTAGCCTGGAGAGGAGACGACTAAGATATGATATAGTAACTGTCTTCAAGTACTTGAAGGGCTGCCATTATAGAGGATGGTGCGGAGTTGTTTTCTGTTGCCCCAGAAGGCTGGACCAGAACCAGTGGGTTGACATTAAATCAAAGGCATTTTCGGCTAAACATTAGGAAGAACTTCCTGACCGTTAGAGCGGTTCCTCAGTGGAACAGGCTTCCTCGGAAGTAGGTGGGCTCTCCTTCTTGGAGGTTTTCAAGCAGAGGCTAGATGGCCATCTGACAGCAATGTAGTTTCTGTGAACTTAGGCAGATCATGACAGGAAGGGCAAGAAGGATTGCCTCACTGCTTAGTTCTCATGTCCCTTTCTTACACGCCCAGGGAAATGCTGATCGCCACTTTGGGATCAGGAAGCAATTTTCTCCAGGCCAGTTTGGCTGGGGATTCTGGAGGGTTCCCCCCCCATCTTCTGGGCATAGAATGGGGTCATTAGGAGTGTGTGGGGGCGGGGAGGTAGTTATGAATTTCTTGCATTGTGCAGAGAGTTGGACTAGATGACCCTGGAGGTCCCTTCCAACTCTGATTCTACGATTTTATAACAACCCTGTGAGATAGGTTAGACTGACAAAATGACTGGCCCAAAGTCACCCAGAGTGCGAATCTGATCTGGATCTTCCAACTGTAGTCTGATACTCCAAGGCAGGTGTCCCCAACACGGTGCCCGTGGGCACCATGACATCTGCTGATACCTTTCATGACAACTGCCATTCAAAAAAGAGAGTGAGGCCAGGTGGGGTTTTTGCCCAGTAGGTTTTCTTTCTTTTTTTTGGCCCCCTGAAGGGGATTTTTTATTGCTTTTTTATTATACAACTAAAACTACAACAAAACAAGGGGAGAGGAACAACAACTAAAGAGAAAGAAAAGTATACCCACACTAAACTAAAAACCCAAGAGTAGGAGATCATTATCCCAGTTAGAATCTATGTTAGTACTACACTGTTAGTAAGCAATGCATGCTGTGAGTTGCTAGCTATCTCTGCTCAAATATTAACTGATTACTTGTTATGGGAGAGTTCCGGAGCATCCCCCAACTCGCTTCATAAAGGCCATTTTCAGAGTCCTTCTGCCTTTACTTAGGCTTTCTATCTCTAAAAGCATAAGTTGGTTTGCGAGCAGCAGAGCCTTATTCCGCAGCCAGGTCCTCGTCCGTCTCCAAGGGTGTGGAGCCACTCGAACCAGTTTCACCATCTTCTTTGGTTCCCAGGTGGTGTTTCAAGAATTCTTTAGCCTCATGTACACATGTAGGCTACCCCTCAAAAGCCCTATGGCTAGGAGCCCTACCCTCGGGCCCCGTGGGGAAACTGCGTCAGCAGCCTCCCTCCATACTGCTGGTGTGCATGTCACTCCCCCGAGCGAAGGGGAGAGTGACGGCCATTGTTGAGCCAAAAACTGGAAGCTCCGCCCAGTAGGTTTTCTGATTGGCTTTTCAGAGTTTTAAAAAGTTGCTTCAGCAACAGCTGCTGCCACATCATGAAGATATTCACTGTGTGACTGAAGGTAAGCTGAAGGCTTGTAAGAAAAAGTTTTTATAAAAAAAACAATGTTAATTTTAACAGGCATTCTGTTAAACTGAAATGCTGAATTACTATTGGAGTTATGCTTGACCACAACTAGCTGATGTTTTCTGGTTGGCTCCACCTCCTGCAGCCCATTTAGTAGTCCCCCCCTCCCCCCATGTCAGAATTCCAAAGGTGCCAGCAGGCTTTAAAAGGCTGGGGACCTCTGCTCTAGCTGCTATACTATGTTGGCTTTTTTTCCAATTTAAGAAGTTAACTGCAAAAGGTTAGTCTTTTAAGGTGCTACTGGACTCTTACTGTTTTCTACTGCTTACAGATAGACTAAACACGGCTACCTGTCTTCATCTATCTACAAAATGTGCATCAGATTCCTGTGCATTCCATAGGATTATTCCAGGATGAAAAATCCAGTGATTTGAGAGAAGATTTAAAGCACTTACAAATTCACGGATGCAACACAAAGCATTCTGGCTTGCTCAGCTATGCCTTACAGTTTTTCACTTTTTATTTGTGTAGCCACTGGAAAGCCCTGTCCCCCAGCTGTTTCTCTGCAGTGTAGCCATTTTCATGTTATCTTTGTAGTTTGGCCAATGGTCGAAGAAGAGGAGATTGGATTTATGCCACGCTCTTTACTTGGAATCTCAGAGTGGCTTACAATTTCCTTCCCGGTCCCACAGCAGACACCCTATGAAATAGGTGGGGCCGAGAGAGCTCTTTCGAGGACTGCTCTTGAGAGAACAGCTCTGAAAGAACTTGTCACTGACCCAAAGTCACACCAGCAGCTGCATGTGGAAGAGCGAGGAATCAAACCCAGTTCTCCCAGATTAGAGTCCGCGCTCCTTGCCCCTACACCAAACTGGTTGAAGAAATGCACTGGGTATTAACAGTCCTGGAATGCAGTAAATCAAAAGCAACTGTGGCAGAGAGTTCCCTTCACATATAGAGCAGCAGATCACTTGAGGAAGTGAGCCAAGACAGATACTACAGTCAGAGTCACAGTTTGGATTTTATTGTCTGATGGTGGCTGCACCATGGCTCAGGAGCCATATGCCCTAATTCCCCCAACACCACATGTGACTCTTTATTGGCCTGTTGGCTAGTATACCCTTTTCCCTCCCCTTCATGATTGCTTATGTTCTTCTCATAAAGGAACCATTTTCTCTTGCCTTGCCCTCTTTCTACAGCTTAGAGGCACTAGAGCTGAAGAAAGAGTACATGGAAGGATTCCCCCCACCCCTTTTGTAAAATCAGAAGAAGAAATTGGATTTATACCCCACCCTTCACTTGGCATCTCAGATCGGTTTACAGTCTCCTTCAATGCTTCCTCTAAGCTGTGGTGTCTTGTGAGCAAAAATTCTACTTTGTGAGCTACTGGCATTTAAGTTGTGAGCGAATGATTTGGCAGCTCCATACGTTAGTTAGCTCTGGAGCCATCCATCCTGAACTAAGCCAAAAATGAGTGAGCCACAGGCTAAAAAACTTTGAACTGGCTTACACTAACTCAGCTTGGAGGGAACACTGATCTCCTTCCCTTCCTCTCCCCCCAACAGACACCCTGTGAGGTTGGTGAAAGGAGAAGTGAAAAGAGGAACCAGATCAGCAGTGGTGACGGGTTTTGCTTTCCCCTGCCCCCTTCATTACTCTGATGCACCTTCACCACTCCCTGTTAACCTTGAGTGGCATGAATGAAGAATTCTGGGTCAGGTCTGCTGAGAACATCAGGGGAGCCATGCTAGAGAAGACCAGGGGCCACCTAGTCCAGCATCCTGTTGAATGCAATGGCCAACTGGTTGCCCTGGAGGCCAAGGGGCTGCAAAGGCCATGGCCCTTTCCCTGATCTTTCTGAACATGGAGGCTCCCTGTTCCTTTCACCCATTTCTGTTTGCTCAGTTTTTTGTGTTCAGTTAGCCTCTTCGGGGAGAAGGTAGCTCACCCTTCCCTTCTTTTCTCTAGGTGGGAGACCCAGTTTGGTGTAGTGGTTAAGTGCATGGACTCGAATCGGGGAGAACTGGGTTTTATTCCCCACTCCTTCACATGCAGCTGCTGGGTGACCTTGGGTCAGTTACAGTTCTTGCAGAGCTGTGCTCTCAAGAGCAGTTCTCTGAGAGCTCTCTCAGCCCCACCTACCTCACCGGGCGTCTGTTTTTTTTTAAAAAAAAACATTTTATTATAGGATATGTTTCACATAGTTAAAATTTTATCTTATAAATATCACATACCTTTTTTCTTTTCTCCCCACTCCCCCCAGTACAAGGCTTCCCGCAATGCTCTTACCCCCTTATAAACTCTATTATCTAATTACCGTTCACAAAATATGTCATTTCCATTATCAAATTAGGTAACATTTTAGCAATCTTATCATTCTTCTCACCGGGCGTCTGTTGTGGGGAGGGGAAGGGAAGGAGATTGTAAGTTGCTCTGAGACGCCGAGTGAAAGGTGGGGTATAAATCCAATCTCCTCTTCCTCCTCCTCCTCCTCCTCCTCTTTTTTAGCTATCACTACCTGTCAGTTTAGGGCTGCAGTGGCTGAGAGGTTAAGACGCTGAGCTGCAGACCATAGGGTCTGTAGTTCGGCAGTTCGAGACCATAGTGCTGCATGACAGGGTGAGCTCCCGTCTTTGGCCCCAGCTCCTGCCAAGCTAGGAGTTCAAAAGCAAGAAATTGCAAGTAGATAAATAGGTACCACTGCGGTGGGAAGGTAACAGTGTTTCGTGTCCCTCAGCGTTTAGTCGTGCCGGGCATATGACCACAGAAAAGTCCTTGAACAGCGCTGGCTCTTTGGCTTGGAAATGGAGGTGAGCATTGCATCCCTAGAGTCAGATTCAACTAGTTTTTAAGCAAGGGGAAACCTTTATTTACCTGCCAGTTTATTTATTTATTTATTTGAAACGTTTATACCCCACCTATCCTGCATAGCCCAGGGTGACTTACAAACTGACCATGGGTCACATCATACAAATAAAACTACAAATCAGTGTCGGCAGTCACACAGCTCTGCAAAGACAGCAACAGATGCGTGGATTACTTGATGATAAAAGATTATTTATTTATTCAATTTGTACTCCTCCCTCCCCGCGAACAGGCTCAGGGCGGCTCATACAGTTGGTACAAATAAACATATGGAGCAGAGGTCCATCGGTGGCTATTAGCCATAAGGTATAGATAGGGACTCTGAGGCAAGTGAGGCTCTGTAGTCTTGGTGCTGGGGGGGCAACAGTGGGAGGGCTACTAGTGTCTCCTGGCCCAACTGGTGGACCTCCTGATGGCACCTGGTATTTTTGGCCACTGTGTGACAGAGTATTGGACTGGATGGGCCGATGGCCTGATCCAACATTGGCTTCTCTTATGTTCTTATGTTTACCAATAAAACCACATAAAATCACATTAAAACAATTCAGATACAAATGAGTCATAAAATCATAGGTGCTAGTTGTCCATCATTAGTTCATTGAGATGGCATACTAAGAATGTTGCAAGCAGACAATCCAGCTCATGGTCTTCTTGAGTCGCAAGATGGTCTAGGCCAGATGTTAGGCTAAGGGCCAGGCTCGTTGATGGTGATGATCAGGGCGGCTCCTAGTCGAAAGTCTGGTGGAAGAGCTCCGTCAGTTTAAAATGTGTGCGGCGTGCCTTATGGAGAAGGCTGTTGGAAATGAAAGATCTTAGGAATGAGCAATTGTAATCCATCAGAGAGCATGTGCTTAGGACAGCCATGTGCTCAGACCAGTGTTCCTCTAAGCTATGGAACCCTATGAGCAAAAGTTCTACTTTGTGAGCTACTGGCATTAAAGTTGTGAGCAGGAGATTTGGCTGCTGCATAAATTAGCTTGCTCTGGAGCCATCCTTCCTGAGCTAAGACAAAAATGTGTGAGCCAGAGGCTAAAAAACTGTGAGCTAGCTCACACTAACTCAGCTTAGAGGGAACACTGGCTCAGACTGGTTCCAACCGGTCCGACATGTGAAGGGCCTGAGCTTCGCTCCAAAAGACAATGGACTGTAGGATCCTAGCTCCCTTCCAATCGGGGAGCCGGAATTCTAGGAAATAATCACTGTAAATAGCCCAATCACAGGGTGTGGTGCGTGTTGGAGTGTGGGTTCCCTTGGGAATAAAAGCCGGTTTCTCTCATCTTGGTGCTGGAGGGGGCAGCAGTGGGAGGGCTTCTGGTGCCCTGGCCCCACTGCTGGACCTCCTGATGGCACCTGGTATATTTTGGCCGCTGTGTGACAGAGTGTTGGACTAGATGGGCCATTGGCCTGATTCAACATTGGCTTCTCTTATGTTCTTGAACTGATAAAGTATGTGAAAGTGGAAATCACTCGTCAGTCTCAGTACTTTTCACTGGCAATGAGGATGGGATCCCAACGCCCTACAAGAACAATGACCACGAGGAAGAGCATCGCATCGAGGACCACCCTCACCGCACCGCTCCTGAGCATCGCATTGCTGACCCCGAGAGCAGCACCGCTCTCCAAAACCCTCACCGCACTGCTCCGAGCACTGCTCTCCAAAGCCCTCACTGAAACCGCAGCTGCTCCTGAGCAGCACCCCGCTGACCCCAAGAGCAGCGCCACCTGCTTACTGCTTCTACGCCTGCTGCCACTTCTGCAACTGTGGCAGTCGCCTCCATGTGGAACGATGACGGCCCCCCAAGGTAATATCCAGACTTTCGATATCTCCCGGCCCCAGCAATGGGACACCTGGTTGGAGACCTTGGAAAACCACTTTGACTACCACAATGTTGTGGAAGCCGAAAAAAAGAAGTCCTTGTTCTTCAGCTCCTGCGGCATGGATTCCTTCCTGCTCCTGAAGGACCTCATCAATAGACCACCAAGGAGGAGACCTACGAGGTGTTGATGAAGGCCCTCTCTGATCACTTTTCGCCTAAGCCTACCAAGTTCGTGGAGCTCTTGGACTTCTTCGCACGAGTCCAGGGCCCACACGAGACGACATCAGACTTCCTGGCCAGCCTCCGACGGCTGGCCACCAGGTTTGCTTTCCCAAGCCTTACCGACACTCTGTTGAACCAATTCCTGGTGGGCCTTCACGACCCAAAGCTGCGGCGGAAACTGGCCAGCAAGAACAACCTCGACGAGGCCATCTGGGAGTCCGCCGCCTATGAGAAGGCACACCAAGATCGCCCCAGCAAGGCGGTCCACCGCACCCAAGCAACGCGGGCTTCCGAAGTCACGGAGGACGAGGAAGTGCTCCAGGTCAACCGACGGCCGTCCCAGTGCACTCAACGGGCCCAAGAGCCAAAGCACAGCACCCCGCAGCCTGCACTAGCTGCAGCAATGCCCACGAGCGATGGACTTGCCAGTTCCGCACCGCCATCTGCCGGACGTGCAACAAGGTGGGGCACATCGCGAAGGTCTGCCACTCCAAGGGACAATGGCTGAACCTCACGGTGCAGCGGATCTACACACCGTTTCGATCCACCATCACCAAACGGTATGTAACTTGCCCCCAGACGGCCTGGACAAGGTGCATGTGACTGTCCAGATTGAGGGGTCCCCCTGCCAGATGGAAATTGACTCAGGCTCATCTTTTTCCATCATCTCGGTCGAGACCCTCTGTTCCCTATGCCCGAAGGGGGGAACCCAGTTGCACAAGCCACAGGGCCTACTGTTACAGGACTTTAATAAAAACCCTGTGGTGGTCTGTGGCTGGGGCAAGTTCATGGTCCAGTTCAAGGGATTCTCAGGGCTGCTGGACCTGTTGGTGGTGGAAGGGCACCTCACCAGCTTGTTGGGACTCTCTTGGTTCAAGCCCCTGGGACTCAAGGTATCGGGGCTTAACCAGATCCAGACAGCCGATTGGGAGGTTGTTTGCTGGGAATTTCCCAAGGTGCTCGATGGGACTCTGGGGCGGTACACCGGAAAACCCATTTCCCTGGATCTTGATCACGCAGCTACAGTTTGGGGTTTGTGTGGCTCCCGGGATTTTTCAGTCTTTCATGGGTTCTCTCCTTAAAGGCATCCCCGCAGTACAACCTTTTTTAGATGACGTGATCGTTGCGGCGCCGGACCCTGCTTCCTTCGCAGACCGGCTCCGGCAGGTTCTCCAGAGGTTCGATGTCACCGGCCTCAAGGTGAAGAAGGAAAAATGCCTCCTGGGGGTGCCCCGCATCGAGTTCTTGGGGTTCGCGGTGGACGCCCAGGGGATCTACCCCACGGATGATAAAGTGAGGGCAATCACACATGCCCCTCCGCCCTCGTCCAAAGCAAAATTGCAGGCTTTCTTAGGCCTGCTCAATTTTTATCACGCTTTTCTGCCCCTCAAGGCGGCTGTGGCGGAACTGCTCCACCATCTCTTGGACAAAGGACGCGCCTTGGGCTTGGGGGCCAGTGCACACAGCAGCGTTCCAGGACGTCAAGGACTTACTGGTCTTGAACGCGGTCTTGCGCCATTTTACGGAATCGCTCCCGGTGGTCCTCACCTGTGACGCCTCTCCCTACGGGGTTGGGGCAGTCTTGGACCACCAGTTGCCGGACAGCCGGGAGGTCCCGGTCGCGTACTACTCGAGGACATTGTCATCTGCGGAGTGCAATTATGTGCAGATCGACAAGGAGGCGTTGGCAATCGTGGCTGGGGTGAAAAAATTCACCACTATCTCTACGGCCGGCCCTTTGAGATCGTGACTGACCACAACCCGTTCCTGGGCCTCCTCGCCTCGGACCTCCAGACACCGCAGATGGTCTCCCCCAGGGTCCTGAGGTGGTCCATTTTTCTGGCAGGGTACTCCTATTCCCTCACCCATCAGCCAGGCAAGGTGATGGGCCACGCAGACGCCCTCAGCTGGCTGCCTCTGGCTGTTGCAGACCCCGACCCTGCTCCCACGCACACGGTCACCCTCTTGGAGTCGCTTCCCGACCGACCGATCCACGTGCAGGAAGTGGCCCGCCTCTCAGCCCAGGATAAAATCCTCTGCCGGGTCTTGGACTGGGTGAGGAGGGGGTGGCCAGTGGCCAAGGAGGGTCCCAAGTTCGCTCCCTTTGCAATGCGGAAACATGAGCTGTCAACGTACAAAGGGTGCTTGATGTGGGGAGGCAGGGTGGTGATTCCGGCTCTGCTCCGGCAGCATGTATTGGAGGCCTTGCATGAGCACCACTTGGGAGTAGCGAGGATGAAGGCGTTAGCGCGGAGCTACGTCTGGTGGCCAGGCCTCGATCGAGACATCGAGGACAAAGTGAAACGGTGTCAACCCTGCCAAGCCTCGCACCCCGAACCGCCATGGGCTCTGGAGAGAGCCTGGGAGTCCTCCCACCGCCCATGGTCTCGGCTCCACCTAGATTTCATGGGGCCATTCCAGGGGCAACTCTTTTTCATACTGGTGGACTCGTACAGCAAATGCCTGGAGGTCATCCTGGTGCCATCCACATCCTTGAGATCCGCCATCAAGGCCATGTTGCGGATCTTCAGTGCCCAAGGACTGCTGGACACGCTGGTAACGGACAATGGCACCGTGTTCACCTCTGGGGAGTTCCAGAACTTCACGGCTTACTATGGAACCCAGCACATGAGGTCCGCTCCATTCCACCCCGCCACGAACGGCCAAGCCGAACGGATGGTCTGGACTGCTAAGGATGCACTACGCCGGCTCGACTCCCCGGACTGGGATTACAAACTGGCCTCCTTCCTTTTTGGACAGCGTGTCACCTTGCACTCCACCACAGAATGCAGTCCGGCGGAACTCCTCTTGGGTCGCTGCCTCACGTCGTGCCTGGATTGGCTACACCCGGCCCGGCCCCGGAGTGCGAGCCAGGAACCGAGGACCAGGAAGCAGCCCAAGGTTTCTTCCCAGAAGACCCCATGTATGCCCGGAGCTACATCGCAGACCCACCGTGGGTCCTGGCACGGGTGGTACAGGTTAGGGGCCCCCGTTCGAACGAGGTCTCCTGTGAAGATGGCACTGTGCTCCACCACCACATCAACCAACTCCGTTGCAGGGTGGCGCCACTAGAGCCGGATGACTCCAAGGAGCCTGAAACCCAAGAGGCCGAGGAGCAACAACCTCCCCCGAGGTTGCCCAGCCCAGCAGAGACCCCAGCCACGGCGCCCATCACTCCGTCTACGGAAGCCCCGACCGCCTCGAATGACTTCTCGGTGGCAGCACCACTTTCACTGGCACCGGTAGGCTCCCCGCCCAGAACCCAGGTGCTGGCGTCTCCACTAGCCCCAGCTACCTGCCGCTCGACAAGGGACAGAAAGCCTCCGACTTATTTAAAAGACTTTGTCTGCGGGTGCCTTTTGGACCAAGGGGGGAGGGGTGTAATGTATCCATCAGAGAACATGTGCTCAGGACAGCCATGTGGTCAGACTGGTTCCAACCGGTCCGACATGTGGACAGGCAAAGGGCCTGAGCTTCGCTCCAAAAGACAATGGACTGTAGGATCCTAGCTCCTTTCCAATCGGGGAGCCGGAATCCTAGGAAATAACTCAATCACTGTAAATAGCCCAATCACAGGGTGTGGTGTGTGTTGGGGTGTGGGTTCCCTTGGGAATAAAAGCCGGCCTGCAAGCCAGCTTCTCTCGTCTTGTTCTTGAACTAATAAAGTATGCGAGAGCGGAAATTACTCGTCAGTCTCAGTACTTTTCAGTAATGATGCCAGTGGTTTCTGAATAGAGTTGCAAAGTCCTGTCTCCCCGGCAGCTGGTGGGGAGTCGTAGGGGGCGGTTGCCAGTTTCAGGTGGGGGAACTCCTGGGGATTTGGGGGTGGAGCCTGAGAGGACAGGGACCTCAGTGGGCTACAATGCCACAGAGTCCACCCTTCAAAGCATCCATTTTCTCAATGGGAACTGATCTCTGTAGTCTGGAGAGGAGCTGTAATTCCAGGGGATCCCCAGGTCCCACCTGTAGGCGGGCATCCCTATTTCTGAGCAAGCCAGCCAGGGCTGTGGGGGCTTCAGGGGCCAGGTAGTCAGATCCATATTGGGAAACTTCTAGAGATTTTCGGAAGGTGCCTGGAGAGGACAGGGACCTCAGCGGGGTACACAATGCTATAGAGCCCGCCCTCCAAAGCAGCCGTTGTTTCCCAGGGGAACTGAGCACTGTGGTCTGGAGATGAGCTGTAATTCCAGGGGATCCACAGGTCCCTCCTGGAGGCTGGCATCCCTATTTCCGAATGGCATGTGGCTATCCATTCCACAGTGCAGGGGTAGGTGAGTGAAAAAAGCCTAGGAATTAATGGAGGCAGATTGTGTCCCACGCAGAGGGGGGATTGAAAGGGAAAACTGCAGTGAGGAATGTAATGGTGTGGGGGAGGCAATCCTTCAGATCTGCAGTTCTCAGGTACCAAGGAGCTTCAAAGGCTGAAACCAGCATCTTGAACTGAACTCGGAAGCAAATGAGAAACCGCTTCAGAATTGGAACGGCAAGTGCAGAGCGTGGAACTAAGCAAGCAAGCAGCTGGCTTCTGCCCATAACTGAAGTTTTCTGACTGGTCTTCAAGAGCAGCCCCATGTAAAGTGTGTTGCAGTTATCCAGTCTGGAGGCTGCAGAAGCACGAATCGAGGTGGCTTGATCAGCAGATCCTAGAAGGAAAACAGTTCCCAAATCAGGTGTGAATGAAAGGAAGCGCTCCTAGCAACAGCTCCAACCTGTTCTTCTGCCAAGAAGGCTGGCTCCAAGATATTAGTAAGCCTGGCTCTTCACCTGACTTCCTAATGGTAACTTCACACCACCCCAAGTTCATAAGACAGTCCCTTCCAGGATATCTGTCTTCCCACCCTAGTCACTTCCAATTTCTTATGGGTTTAATTTCAGTTTGCGTTTATTTCCAAGAACATGGTGTTCTGAAGACTCAGCCGTGTTCTAAACCACATGGGTACCATGTCAATCTCCCACCCAATAAGAACTTCTGAGTTACAAATTACAGCACTTGCAAAGAATACAAACAGATTCCAGATTCACAAGTGACTAATCTCCTTCTTGAATGAAGGAACTCTGGAAGACTAATTGAAGCCAGAAGTGTTCTGATAGAATCTCTTTTATTGCTATGAAGATAATTAACATAGGGTTGGGTCCAGTGGCAGATTTCCACAGATGGAGATAAAGGCAATTTTATTTTCACCAGTTCCCTGCTCTCACTACAGACCTCTGAGTCCTCTCCTTCATGGTATTCTGTCAGTGGTCACTGTCCCTTAGGAGCAGCAGTTCAGGGGGCATTTTGGGTTACAATGGAAAGCAACTGAGTCACGCTCCGCTGATGGAAATTTCACAGTTTGTGAAAGAGGAATAACAGCTCTGCAAAGAGAAGCAACATATTCCTGCAGCCTGATCCTATTCTGGTTTATTTGGATGCAAGTCCCCAATGGTGTCGTCATGGGTCCTGGCTCAGACGAGGAAGAGGCACAGAGCAACCCAGCCTTCTCCGGAGTCAGCCCAGAAGAGGAACCTTTGCCAGCACCTGAGGGAGAAGAGGCTCCAGCATCTGCACAGGAGGTGCAGCAAGGCGAAGAGCCCGAGGTGCAATCGGAGGGAGAGACTGCACCTCAGCACCCCCAGCTGGAGACACCTCGAGGCCAGAGTCCCCACCTAGCTCACCTGATTGTCCCACGCGCAGGGTACGCCAGCGTCTGGATGTGCAGGAGAGAAGGAGGAGTGCTAGGCTTCAGCTGCTGCAAAGGCAACGTGAAGGGTCATAAGTCTTTGCAGGTCGCTTCCTAGGGAAGGGAGGGTCCGGTTATAAGCAGCCACGCTCACCTGCCTCAGTGTGGATGCAACTGGGTAATCTTGGACCTTGTCCCAGCTTCCAGCCTCTGCTCCTCGCTCCTGAGAACTCTGATTGATCTCCTGGCATTCCAACCCCTGGCACTGTTGCTTGGCTTGGTTTGGACTTTGCACCTAGTTTAAGTATATTATATTTGTGGCAACCGGCCAGAACCAGCACAATTAGTCAGAAGCGACTTGACAGCACGTAACATTAAAGTCCCGCCATGGTCCAGTTAGGCGTGCATATAACTGCAACCTTTCAGCCGGATCTTAAAATATATTTACCTAGCAGTAAGAACTGTGAGTGCCAGTATGGTGTAGTGCTTAAGAGCATGGACTCTAATCTGGGAGAATGGGGTTTGATTCCCCACTGCTCCACATGCAGTTGCTGGTGTGACCTTGGGTCAGTGACAAGTTGTCTCAGAGTTGTTCTCTCACGAGCAGTCCTCAAAAGAGCTCTCTCAGCCCCACTGACCTCACAGAGTGTCTGTTGGGGGGGGTGGAAGGGGAAGGAGATTGTAAACTGCTCTGAGTCTCCTTCCGGTAGTAAAGGGTGGGGTTTAAATCCAGTCCTTCTTCTCTAAGTGCCAATGATTTCAACAAGGCAAACTCATGAGTAAGTGTAAACAGGATCCCATCCTTATGCCTCAAACCAGGGTATGTTTATTTAGATGTGCCTTGGGTTGCAGCTCAGTCCTACTCATGTTTGCTCAGAAGTCATTGTACTGTGTCTGGTGGAAATTTCCAGGTAAGGGAGTGGTGGCTCCCTTGGAGAACATCTGCTGTGTGTGCAGAAGGCCTCAGGTTCAATCCGTGGCATCTCCAGTTGAAAGGGCCAGGCAAGTAGGTGATGCGAAAGGCCTCAGCCTGAGACACTGGAGAGCCATTGCCATTCTGAGTAGACATCGCTGACCTCAATGGACCGATGGTCTGATTCAGTATAAGGCAGCTTCATGTGTTCAAGGGTGCTTATAATTGCAGCCCCAAGAACGTGAGGTCGCCTGTGCTACAGAGACAGTGGTGGAGATTGTGGGGAGGAAAGGGGTGGGATACAGTGTGGGAAGTTTGGACGGGGATCCTGGAGGTTTTTTGTCATCTGGGCATGGAACAGGGATCACTGGGTGTGTGTGTGTGTGGGGAGGTATTTGTGAATTTCCTGCCTTATGTAGTTGGTTGGACTAGATAACCCTGGAGGTCCCTTCCAGCTAAAGTCCAGAAGACCAGATCTGTGAGGCTTTATTTTCAGGCTAGTTAAATCTGTGGAGGAAGCATAAGCACCAAAGCAGCCCACTTCTCATCTTGTTTGCCAGAAGGGCTGGGGGGGAAGAGTCAGCATCTGACCTTGTTAAATCTGGATATCTATTACTGAACCTCTGTTATGAGTTTCTCCACGTAACTGAAAAGGATTGTCCACATTTCTGCCCCTTCCGCCCTCTAGGAGCTTTGTAAGTTTAATGGACTTTCCAGTTTCCCCTCCCTTCTGTGACTGAAAGTCATTAATTGTAAAATTTGTTGGCATAATCTTTGTAAATGTACATATCTGTATGGATTTTGACTTACTGAAATAGGACGAGGGCTGATTTTTATAAAGTGAATTGTTTGGAAACCAACCAACCCCCAGCACGTGCATTTCTTATGGTGATGCTAAAAGGGAAGACCAAATATCTTTGCTTGGGGACAGTTTAAATGAGGAGACATACACGAAGGATGCTGTTGTTCAGTGCCTCTTTGTTGTATTTTTTTAAAAAAGAATTTTATTAATTTTCCAAAAAGAAAAGACAACATCTACACAGAAAAGAGACTAGCATACAATAATGAAGCATGTACTCATTATAACAGCTTACATTTTGCATAAAAGGAATCATTCATTTCTGCACCTATACCAGTTTAACAGTTCAAAATCTAGAGAGTAGAATTTATCAATTAGGTTGTAAGTCCCTGAAGATATTTCTCAATCCATTTATATCATCTTAACCAGTTTTTCTCAAATATTCCCACTTTTTTATCTTGTAATTGTAAAGTTAATTTGTCCATTTCCGCCATTTCAAATAGTTTGTAAATAATTTCTTCTTTTGATGGGACTTCTTCTTTCTTCTAATATTTTGCATATAAAATCCTAGCCATAGCTATAACATGTACAAGTGGAGACCCGCAAGAAACTTGCGAGATGGTCATCCCATTCCTCACACCTTTGCTTCCTCCCCTCTACCCTTACCTATCTCACACTCTTTCTCCCTTCTGGGGGTGGAGCCATAGACTCAACCCTCCAAAGCAGCCATTTTCTCCAGGGGAACTGATCTCTGTCACCCGGACAACAGTTGTAATTCTGGATGATCTCCAGCCCTCACCCAGAGGCTGGCAATGGTAGTTCTCATGGAGGAAATGACTGGTTTGGAGGGTGGAGTCTATGGCATTATACTGGTCTGAAGTTCCTCCCCTCCTCAAACCCCACCATCCCCAGGATCCACCCCTTAAATGTCCAGGAGTTTCCCAATCCAGAGTTGGCAACCCTATTTCCTTCCCACCCAACAGCCAACTTAACCTTTATCTGCCTTTATCTGTCTTCAGCTTTTCATCTCCACCTCCCTCCCCCACAGCTTCTACCAAGGAAAATTATAGTCTTTCTCCACAGTGGGGACCAAAGCAGCTTACATTATTCTCACCTCCTTTTTATATGCACAACAACCTTGTGAGGTTGGTTAGGCTGAAAGTATGTGACTGGTCCAAAATCACCCAGTCAGCTTCCACTGCAATATGGGGATCTGAACCTGGGTCTTGCAGACCCTACTCTGAGGCTCTAACTGCTGCACCACTGCTGGCTTTCATAGGGTGGCTGCTGAACAGCAGCAAGCAGCCAGGCCAAGTTAAGACATGCAAATTAGGTGGTATCAAGTCACCCAGAGGGTGCTGCCTAGGGATGCCAGCCTCCAGGTGGGATCTGGGGATCCCCTGGAATTACTGCTCAGCTCCAGACTACTGAGATAACTTCCCCTGGAGAAAATGGATGCTTTGGAGGGTGGACTCTAGGGCATTGTACCCCACTGAGGTCCCTGTCCTCCCCAGGCTCCATCCCCAAATCTCCAGGAGTTTCCAGACCTGGAGCTGGCAACCCCACTACCCCCATCCCCTGCCAGTACCCATGGGGGGACCTGGCAACCCTAGACTGCTGCCAGGCCTAGGGTTGGCAACCTCCAAGTGGGGCCTGGAGAGTGAACTCCAGAGATCTGTGAACAACAGAGATCTGTCTCCCTGGATAAAATGGCTTTTTTGGAGGGTGGATTCTATGGCATGATACCCAGCTGAGGCCTCTCCCTTCCCCAAACCCTGCCCTCCTTGCACTCCACCCCAAACCTCTAGGAATCCCCCAGCCTGGCCCCAAGGCTCCCTCCCCCCTCCCTCCAAGGCCGAAAGAGGCCTGGAAAGAAAGGGCCCTTCCCCTCCACCCCTGTTGGTGGGAATAGGTATCCGCACAGAAAAAAAAGTCTGGGAATTATAACATGTATAATCATATAAGAACCTGTTTTTTTAAAGCACTCTGGAATAATGTTCAATAAAAATAGTTCTGGTACAAATGGTATAGTTCTTCCTAGCATTTTTTGCAGGATGTCATGTATCCATATTCAATATTTTTTTGTTATCTTACAAGACCACCACATGTGAAAAAAGAACAGTTTGTTTACATTTCCAACATACATTTGACATATTAGGATACATTTTTGCTAAGTTCTCTGGCGTTATGTACCATCTATAAAACATTTTATATATATTTTCTTTATAAGATATAGCTTTTGTATATTTAGTATTACTTGTCCACACTTTAAACCATCAGTCTAATTCTATATTATGACCTATATTTTGTGCCCATTTAATCATTGAGGTTTTTACAATTTCATCTTACATTTTCATATCTAATAACAATGTATAGAATGACTTTATACGTTTTTCATCTACATACAGTAAAATTTTATCCAATTCTGCAGGCTTTTCATGAAAACCAGTTTGTTTGTCCTTAACATACGTAGAATCAAGTTGCACCCAACAGACAGATGCCCTGTCTTTGGAGAGTGTCTTGCAAGTTTAGGTTGCTTTTCTTATCTAAAACATCTTCATATCTCCATAATTGATCTTTAGTACATAAGGTGGGATTTATAAAGGCTTCTAATGGCGAGACCCATTTTGGTATTCTTGTGTAAAACAGTTTTTTCGTCTCCTCCCAAGCCTTCAGCAATGCTGCTCTTATCATATGTTGTTTAAAGTATTTATGTATATCACTTTTCTCATGCCATACAAAAGCATGCCAACCTAAGTCATAGCCTTCTAACTTTAAAAGTCTTGGATAATCTCCAGCAATACCCATTCTCTCATCCACATCATGGCTGCTGCTTTATAATAAAGATGCCAGTCTAGTACTGCAAATTCTCCTCTTTCCTTTCTACCCTGTAGTACTTTCATTTTTATTCTGGGTCTTTTGCCTTGCCAAATAAATTGCTGTATCAATTTTTCCACTTGCTTAAGATACAGTTGGTTTTTTAAGATTGAGATTGTTTGAAATAGAAACAGAAGTCTAGGTAAAACATTCATCTTAACAGTAGCTATTCTTCCCATAAATGTTTCCACTTTTCCCAATTTTTTTAAATTGTAGTCAAAAGCTTCATATAATTATCTTTTAGCAGTGAGCTTCACCTATTGGTAAGCGTTATTCCTAAATATCTTACTTTTTTTCTGAACTTCTATACCAGAGCTCTCTTGTAGCTGCTGTACCTGTTCTTTAGTACAGTTTTTTTGTCAATATTTTGTTTTCTTCAAGTTAATTTTCAGCCCAGCTAGTTGTCCATATTCTTTTAGGGAATTTAAAAGATGAATAATAGATATTTGTGGTTCTTCCAGGATGAATACAAGATCACCAGCAAATGCTTGTAGTTTATACTCTTCTCCCTTAATTTTAAGTCCTTTTATCTGGATATTTTCTATTACTATATCATTCAGTGTTTCAAGAGCAAAGATAAATAATAATGGGGATAGTGGACAGCCTTGTCTAATTCCCTTTTGTATTTCAATATTTTGTGAAAGATCTCAATTTATCATAATTTTGGCATATTGTTTCATGTAAATTGCTTTCACCATTAAAAAGAAGTTTTCTCCACATTGCCAGTTTAGTAACTGTTCTAACATAAAAGCAATATTTAAAGTTCTGTGCAGGCTGTGGAAGGTCAGTAGTTCAGCAGTTCGAGACCCAAGAGTGCCACATGACAGAGTGAGCTCCCGTCTCTAGTTCCAGCTCCTGTCAGCCTAGCAGTTCGAAAGCAAGAAATTGCAGGTAGATAAATAGGTACCACTTCGGTGGGAACGTAACAGCGTTCTGTGCACCTTGGTGTTTAGTCATGCCGGCCACATGATCACGGAAACGTCTTCGGACAGCACTGGCTCTTCGGCTTTGAAATGGAGATGAGCACCGCAGCCCTAGAGTCGGATTCGACTGGCTTTCGAGCAAGGGAACCTTTACCTTTAACAGTGATTGTGTTGTTGTGTATTATGTAATTCTGCTTGGCTTTTTGTTAAGGTGTGCCATTTGGGGGAAAGTAAAGACTACCACGTAAACAGCCAATCCCCTCTCCTTTAAAGTTTCCCAGTGGTCATGCAGAAAATCATTGAATTCCTATAGTCATTCTGAAAGAAGGAAAGCATCCCAGTACTCAATTCTCTGTCATTTTTGTTGTTGTTGTTCAATTGCATAGTCGAATCCGAGTCTTCGTGACCCCATGGACCACATCACGCCAGGCCCTCCTGTCCTCTGTCATCCTCCAGAATTTGCTCAACTCCATGTTCATTACACTGTCTAACCATCTCATCCTTTGTCACCCCCTTCTTCTTTTACCTTCAGTCTTTCCCAGCATCAGGGTCTTCTCCAGTGAGTGTTCCCTTCTCATTTGGTGGCCAAAGTATTTGAGCTTCAGCTTCAGTATCTGGCCTTCCAGGAAACAGTCAGGGTTGATTTCTTTTAGGATTGACTGATTTGATCTCGTTGCACTCCGATGGACTCTCAAGAGTCCTTTCCAGCTCCATAATTCGAAAGCATCTGTTCTTCGGCGCTCGGCCTCCCTTATGGTCCAACTCTCACAGCCATACATTACTACTGGGAATACCGTTGCTTGGACTATACGAACTTTTGTTGGCAGGGTGATGTCTCTACTTTTTATCATGCTGTCTGGGTTTGCCATCGCTTTCCTCTCCAGGAGCAGGCGTCTTTTAATTTCATGGCTGCAGTCACCATCTGCAGTGATCTTGGATCCCAGGAATGTGAAGTCTGTCACTGTTTCCATGACTTCCGGGGTGATATGTGTAATGCTGCCCCCTCACTTTCCTCAGCGCTCCCTACTTATTTTCTTTGCCACCGAAGGCTGTCGCCTTATACTTGTTAGTTGAACCCAAAGAACAGGGTGGCTCAGTTATATTTGGTAGAGTGTTGGCAAGTAGTGTGAGCAGGGTGTGGGGGGAATACCTTGTGGTTCCCATGCCAAGATGCACTGTATGTTTACATCAGGGGTCCCCAAGCGTTTTGAGCCTTTGGAATTCTGACAGAGAGTGGTGGGCACTGCCACAACATGCAGGAGGCGGAGCCAGCCACAAAATGGCTGCCACAGCTTACCTTCAGTCAGCATGTAGGAGTGGCTCTGAAGTAAAAGGGGATCCTTTAGCTGTTTTGACATAATCATAGAGTTTCGTTAGAAGTATAACCGTGTAACTGTTTCATAAGCGTAATGGTTTTAGATAGGTACAGTTCTCCTTCTTCCTCTAAATTTCCTGAAATACACCTAGCCATAAAAGCTTATTTTCCTCACTTGCCACTTAGGCTAATAACTTCCAGAAAGAACACAGGTTTCTTTCACTCTCCACAGCGCTTCACTTAATCTCTTCTCCCCCTCTACTCTCTTCTTCTCTCTCACACACCAATGCTCTGAACAAATGAGTCAACTCAACCCTCTAGGGTACAGCTACTATCCAACCATGACACATCTCGATCACCCATCCAGCCACCCTCTCTCTTACTTTAGGGGCCCACATTTTAGACCACAGCAATGTACAGATAAAACGCGACATCAAAACAGAAATAAAATATTTTTATTTAATAATAAATAATAAAAAGCATTTTCATAGCAAAACACCACACCACCTTAGGTGTCATATGCATATGTCTTGCAGGGATGTTGAACAGGAAATCATTTAAATTCAACCCCAGCAGTGCATTTCTACTAGCCGACAGCAGTCCCTCAATTTAATGCATTGCATAGTAGACAATATCAAGGTGTGTCAGTGCATATTCTAGTTGTGGGTCTGTGTCATATTGGCTGATAATGTCTCTTCCTAATTCATTTTTGGGTGTGTGAACTTTTCTGTTGGGTGCTACTTGGGTGCAATCAAGTCCATGACACACTTACCATGTTGTTATCTTGCATGTTGTCCATAGCTACTGCTTGCGCATTTTAATTTTTGTGGCCAGCTGTGCCCTGAAATGAAATAATCTTGTGTAGTGTTTCCTTTCTGTGAGACGCTGAGCGTCAATACTTCATGAATTCGATGAGTGAGCTGGTGGAGGAACTGCAGGGGTGCATGGGGGAGAGAAAGATGGGACAAAATGTGTAGTTGTAGTTTGGAGGGAGCTGTCTGTTGGGTGGTAGTGGTTAGGTGGCTGGGTGCTTGTCTGTGGTGTTTACAGGGGATTTTTGGAATGAAATATTAATGTCATGTTGATTATGTTATGATGGCATTTAATTGTTGTGATGACTAATAATTCTTGAGCAACACTGGCACAGGAAAGGCACAGGAAGAAGGGGCACCTGTCAGAAGCCCTAACCTAGTCAGCAAAACACCATGCCTTGCGGTTCAAGCAAGAATAGCATTTATTATAGAGCTGCAATAGAAAGGTCACTGTAGCAGGTACATTGTTCAGAATGACTTGGTTACAGAAAGCAAGTGGTTATACCGAGAAGGGGTGAATGGGGACCCCCTTCTACCAATCAGGGAATAACATGCGAGTGGGAATCGAAGTTACTACGCTAATGAAGTTCCCAACGCCCCCATTATTCTCAGGAAAGCCGGAGCTTTGAAGCGATAGTAAAGCTGCAGCTTGACTCCTCAAGGTCAGAATGTTCAGTCTGCGAGAGATAGGGGTTACCAGATGCACATTCCACTCTCACACCTAGACATAAATCAACACCCCACGGATTCCAACCTCCCGCCTGTCACGCCACTATGGCGCCCATTGCCATCCTCCCCTCCCTCCATCCATCATGGCAGGGCTACCTGACAGCACCTTTAAGTGATAAAAGCCCAATTAGGGCCAGTAAACCCATAGCTAGGATGTGGCTACAGTTGTCAGGTCCTCCCTAGCCACTAGCAGGTGTTCAAAGGGGTGGGGTTCCCAGATGCACGTTGGGAAACTCTTGGAAATTTGGGGGTGGAGCCTGGGTAGGACCGAGACCACAGAGTCCATCTTCCAAAGCATCCATTTTCTTCAGGGGAACTGATCTCTGTAGTCTGAAGATGAGCTGTAATTCCTAGGTGATCCATAGGTGTGGTCAGAAGGCCCACCCAACTAGATTGCAGCTGGGTATTAGGAGCTAGCACCATTCAGTCTTGGGAGGGCATTCCCCTGGGCTGGAGGAGACCTGGTTTAGGCTAGGGCACCTCATAAGAACATAAGAGAAGCCAATGTTGAATCAGGCCAATGGCCCATCTAGTCCACAGTGGCCCATCTCTGTCACACAGTGGCCAAAAATACCAGGTGCCATCAGGAGGTCCAGCAGTGGGGCCAGGACACTAGAAGCCCTCCCACTGCTGCCCCCTCCAGCACCAAGAATAGAGTGCATCACCTGCCCCAGACTGAGAGTTTCTATCTATACCTTGTGGATAATAGCCACTAATGGACCTCTGCTCCATATGTTTATCTAATTCCCTCTTGAAACTGTCCATGCTTGTCGCTGCCACCACCTCCTGTGGCAGTGAATTCCATATGTTAATCACTCTTTGGGTGAAGAAGTACTTCCTTTTATCTGTTCTAACCCGACTGCTCAGCAATTTCATGCCCATGAGTTCTTGTATTGCTCTATCCCATGCATAATCTTATAAACCTTGATCATGTCACCCCTCAGCCGTTGTTTCTCCAAGCTAAAGAGCCCCAAGCGTTTTAACCTTTCTTCATAGGGAAAGTGTTCCAACCCTTTTATCATTCTAGTTGCCCTTCTCTGCACTTTTTCCAATGCTATAATATCCTTTTTGAGATGTGGCAACCAGAACTGCACACAGTATTCCAAATGAGGTTGCACCAATGATTTATACAGGGGCATGATGATACTGGCTGATTTGTTTTCTATTCCCTTCCTAATAATCCCCAGCATAGTGTTGGCCTTCTTTATTGCAGTTACACACTGTCTAGACATTTTCATTGAGTTATCTATTACGACTCCAAGATCTCTCTCTTGGTCAGTCTCTGCCAGTTCAGACCCCATCAATGTGTATTTATATTTAGGATTTTTGGCTCCAATGTGCATCACTTTGCACTTGGCCACATTGAACCCCATTTGCCACGTTGCCACCCACTCACCCATCCTTGACAGATTCCTTTGGAGTGCCTCACAATCCTCCCTGATTGTCACCACCCTGAACAACTTCGTGTCATCTGCAGATTTAGCTCTCCCATGCTACCCTGGTGGAAGACCAGTATGGGGGGAGGATATAAGGACAGTGGCATTGAGGAGGTGAGCCTAGGGTAGCCAGATCTTACCTGGCTGCTGGGGGGGGGGGGCAGGGCAGTCCAGCCTTGCTCTGGCAGTCTTCTGGTGATGTCATTGCACCAGGCACATCGGGCAGGTTGCTCTAGCACAGGGGTAGCCAAACTGTGGCTCATGCAGCTCTTCCACACATACTGTATGGCTCCTGGCAGGTTGGCTGGGGAAGCTAAATATGATTAGCAAACAAATATCATTATTAATTTCTTCTTTTACCGCTTTTGTTATTATTTTTGGCAGTTTCATTTAATGTTAATAAAAACCAAATTTACATATTTCCCAGTAGAAACATGTAATATTTGTTCATGTCCTGCAGCTCTCAAACATCTGATGTTTATTCTTTGTGGCACCAACATCAAGCAAGTTTGGCCACCCCTGCCTAGCATTTGGGCAAAAAAACTCTGTGGTCACCATAGAGTTTCTGCCCAAATGCTAGAGTGTCCCCCGTGTGACTTGCCCAGTGTGATGATGTTACCTCCAGGCAGAGCTTCCTCTGTTGGCCAGTTGGCCGGTGGTGGATTGGGGCCCCCGAAATTGGGGAAACCTCTGCCCCCATCAGGGGGATTTACAACAATTTAAGGAAATTGATGAAAAATGTAAACCATATGAAACTTACCATCAAATAAAGCTCCACAGTATTACAGTCCCTAAGCAACTCTTATTATTTCAATATATTATTCAGACCAATAAAATACAATAGTTACACAGACAAGTTAAGAACTTGAAGTGAACAATACATCCCCAAGTATGGCTTCACTGTTCTAAGGTGGAGAAAGGGCTTCTCAATTCCAAACTGGAAAAACGAATGTCTGTGAAGCAAATCCAGTCTTTAAGACTTGAGGCAAACACCGGATGATGAACTGCAGTCAACCCACTCTCTAGATATTAATGGGCTATCGATCTCTTCATCAGGACTGCAAGTCGATGGGTCTCCCAGCAAGTAGCGCCTCCAAAACTGCTGTTGCTTTGCAGCAACAGGAACTCCCTCAGAACAGTGTCTCAAAACTGCCTTATTTGTCCTTATTCATGATGAATATGTGGCCTCACTTTGCAGGCATGCTCTCATCTAAGCATGTATTTGAAAAAGTGTACATGCACACGAAAGCTCATTCCTTGAATAAACCTTTGTTGGTCTTAAAGGTGCCACTGGGCTCTAAATTTGTTCTGTTGTGGGGAGAGGAAGGGAAGGCAATTGTATGCCACTCCGAGACTTCCAAGTGAAGGGCAAGGTAGAAATCCAACTCGTCTTCCTCGTCTTCTTCTCCTTCTCTGACCCAACTGGCCTGGCCATGTTGGTCCATGCGTGGTGGGCTGCCTGCTGGGCCCAGGCCGAGACTACCACGTCTTCCTGTTGGACGAGGGCTACGCTGTCAGTGGTGGGCCTTACTATTGGCCCACGGCCGAGAAGAGTTCTTCCACCTGCCTTCCGAGGTGCTGGGCTGCATCCCGGCCGATCTGGTGCTGCCCGGGAACTTCGGGACCGAGGCAGCTGGGGAGCCCCAGGGCCTAGCGCTGCTGAGAGGGGGCGGCGGCAGCAGCAGGCTCAGTTTCGGCTGGATGGCCAGCGCGGTGGAGTTCTTGGGCTACCTCCACGGCAAAGAGGTGTCCAGCCTGGTGCGGGAGGTCCTGTTCCCACAGCACCTGGTGGTCCTGGAGCTGCCCTGGCTGCTGGCCCAGATGCACCACCTCAGACTCGCCAGCCAAATCTTGCTGGCTGCCTTCCGAGCCTTGATCGATGCCCCCTGGGGCAGCTCCCGACCAGAACAGGCCCCCTTGCTGCCTCATCCTCCACCACCACCTCCTCCGCAAGCGCCCCTTCCTGCCACCTCTACTCCTGCCCAAGGCTGATTGAGTCCTGGTTCCCTGGGTTACTACTACCCCAAACTGGAGTTGAACGTGACCGAGTCAGTGCTAGTGACTGAAATATGTGACCTGCACAGAATCTACTGCCAGCTGTGCAGCCTTTCCAAAGAGATCTACCGTCTCTCCGATGCCATGAACCAAGCCTTCGAGGGGGGCAGAGGAGAAGACCTGCAAGAGGCCTTGCCTGCCTCGGGTTCCCCCTGTGCTGCCCGGGGCATAGACGGACACTGGTATCAAGCTCTGCTGCTCGAAATATATCCCGGGGGTAGTCCAGAAGAGCAGCCGGGGGCAGTGGACTATGGCAGAAAGGAGTTTGTGACCAAGAGGAGCCTGCGTTGCTTACCGGTGGAGTGTTTCCGCATGCCAGTGGTGACTTACCTTTGCTCGTTGCAGGGGATCACAGATGGGGCTGTGGCTGGACCCATTCACAGATCAGTGAGCTCAAGACCTTGCTGCTGGGCAAGGCGCTACAAGCTCACATCGAGGCTTATTGTGCCTTTGAGCATGTATATTACATTACAGTTATGGAAATACTGTGTAATAGGCCTTTTGAAATTCCATTATTTATTGTTAATTTGGAATGTCAGTGGGAAAGCATCAATGTGCAGATGAAACCCTTTTGGAAACCTAACAATGAAGACAGTGGCTCAACTGTGGCGAACCTCCTCAGTGATGAAGGACAGAAAAAGATGCTAAGGGAGAAGATTTGGAAGTTGTACTCTGTGAAATGGGAACATCTGCTTGCACTTCTGCTTGCACTTCAGTGGCTTCCAAAGATACCATGGCCTCAGAGGATTTGTTATTTGCTTCAGAGCCTTTTCAGCCAACAGAATCATGCTCCGCTTCTACAAGAAATGTGGAACTTGGTGAAATGAAAGGAAATGAATATCCAGCCAGGCATCACCAAATCACTTTTGAGGTACTTGATCTATGGGAACAGCAAACTACACCTGAAGTTCTTACTAATGAACTGGACTGTTTGATAGGCAGATGTGTGCTCTAAGTTGTACAGATGTTTCTGAAGTTCCACTTCTAGCAAGTATTGAAACAGAGGTGTCGGGATGGAATCCCTTTGAAGCTCAAGAGGAGGTCAAAGACTGGAAGGCAACTTTAATACAGGATCCGTTTGACATGGAGCTGCTGTTGAGTGCTGGAAAAGACTCATCGGAAAGCTTAGTGGAACCGGAGTCCATTGATGTGAATCGACTCTTGTGTGAAGAAATGGGAGTGACCTCCAAACTGGTCTTGGTTGAAGAGCCCTGGGTGGAAAGGGAGCTGGATCCGAGCCCTTTGCTAATGGATGAAGTGGACTGTGGGCTAAGGTGTGGGCAGGAGAGACCACTAGAACTGCCGGCCCCTTCAACACCCCTCTTGCTAGCTGTCGAAATTCAGGAGCTGCCCGTACTGCCCACTGCATCCGCTTCCTCTCTCCCAGAAATTCAGTCCTGCCTTTCAGAAAGCAAATTAGAACCGCAAGCCGAGTTTTGTATGGGAGAGGAGGATATAGATCTGTGTGAAATCGGACCTGATGCCCCGAAACAGGATGACGTAAAACCATAGACTGTGCTGGAGGAAAGCTTAGAACCAGTAGAGGCGAGTCCTGTCACGTGCAGTGGTTTTGAAGAGGGAGACAGCCAGTTGGCCGATGACGGTTCTGCAGGTTGGCTGCAGTTGGAAGAGCAAGCTGAAACTTCCAGTCAGAGTGCCGGTAAGCATGTTTTTTGTTTTGTAGCAAAGGTTGATGTTTTGTGCATATAGCTGTCTCCCCTAGCCTGAATGTACCAATATTTAAGTAGCAGCTGCTGATGAGCAGCAAACAGATGTGTTTCCTATATGTTTCTGGGAGGGACTTGGAGCACTTAATGGGGAAGGAGACAAGAGCTGAATGTGCCTTAAAGAGTGGAATGGGTTGACCTCTGACCCTAGAACATAGATTGATTTCTTTCTCTCTCTGTTTCGTTCCAAGAGCTTCCTGTATCAGTTCAATTGAATAGACTTGTTCACAGACACCACTTTCCTGTCCTCTGAAGCATACATTCATGCTAAAAATATGGGCTTTTTGGGACCCGCCTATTGCTGAATTCCTGGCATGCAAGTTGTCCAGCTTTATTTGGTGTTCGTGACTTGGACTAAGTGCCCTAGAGGCTAATGGCTCGTTCATATTTGTGAGCTCCCAGGAAGTTGGTTTCCTGTGGAGCTATTCTTTTTATACCATATAAATTGCTGTATGTTAGTTTATTATTTATTTATTTAATTTATAGTTGCTGTAACTTTCCAACAATTGTGAAAGAACATATATGAAAATTCTCCGCTTTATTGCAACTGTTAAATGAGTTCTGTCCCATCCTGTCCACATCAGTATTCTTTCTAATTCTTTTTTAGTGCCTCTTAAATTCGGGTCCTATTTACTAGTGTAGTGGTTAAGTACACGGATCTGGGAGAACTTGGTTTGATTCCCCACTCCTCCACTTGCACCTGCTGGATGACCTTGGGCAAGCCATAGTTCTGGCACAGCTGTCTGGAAAAGAGCAGTTTCTGTCAGAGCTCTCTCTGCCCCACCTACCTCACAGGGTGTCTGTTGTGGGGAGGGGAAGGGAAAGGAGTTTGTAAGCTGCTCTGAGATTCCTTTGGGTAGTGAAGGGCGGGGTATAAATCCAATCTCTTCTTTTTCTTCTTTCTATGTAATTTATAGTCTATTATGTGCACGCCCTGTCCATGTGTGCTTCTGTCATAATTGGGCTGCTTGGAATGAATAAACTGCAACAAGTGAAAATAGTTTTGTGTCTATGCAAACAGAGCTAGCTTTACTGAGTTACAGAGATCATAATAAAAGAGAAGAAGATATCTGACAAGCGTGGTTAGAACTTACCATTCTGCACCTCCTGGGTGAAGAGAACTTAACCCTTTGTCTCATTTCATATAGGTTGCAGCTTGCACCAGGTGAGGTGCTTGTAAACAATGTTCTCTTGGCAGAAAAAAATGAAACTCCTTGTGAGTTAGAAGGCTTTGATGTTGGATCGAAATGCATGGTGAGGACAGATGCACAGGGGTATGAGGCTCAGATCTTGGATGTTTCTGCTGAAGGTACAAAGGTAAGGAAATGAGAATATTCTGAGTGAATTATCATTTAGGATGAAGCACTAAATATCTATCTTACAGTACTCATTCAATATGAGAGCAATTTTAGCTGCCCTTTACATAAGTAGACTGGTCTGTTTAAATGATGGCCTTAGCTTTATGTAAACGTTTTGAATCTCTTTAATGGGAACAAAGAGACAGTCAGCCCTATAAATGTTTGGAATGGGATTCCTGAACAGAACTCATGTCCAGCCGAGGTATGCTACTTGCTATAGTACTGAAGAACCATGTTGTATTGACTAGCAAGAGGCTTGTACATGGGAAGGAGGAAGATTAGGAAAGGCAGAGGAGTGGAATGAACTCTTTGGATTTGTCTTCACAGCAGAAAGGGGAGTGGAGAGGGGAATACCTACATTTGAACTGCAGTTCATTGGCTACACCATGGGTGTCAAATATGTGGCTCGGGGGCCGGATTAGGTCCCCGGAGGGCTTCTATCTGGCCTGCAGTGGAACTGGCTCCAGTCTTCTGCTTCTTCTTCCAGTTCTGCTGCTGCTGCATCATTGTAGGTTTGCAACTTACAGAGGCACACCTGAACACCATAGTCAAGATTGCAACAGCACAGACATTTTGATGCAGTAATTCAGAGCAAGAGGTGTCAGTTATCAGACACAGTTAAATAAACAAAATATTGTAAGAGTACTAATGTTTTAAGCATGTTTCTATTTTAAGTAAAAATACCCACCTTTGTGTTTGTGTCCTTTATAAAATTTCTATCTCCGCTACATGGCATGACGTTTTATGACCTACATGGCCCGGCCCAACAAGGTCTCATTTATGTCAGATCCGGCCCCCGTAACAAATGAGTTCGACACCCGTGGGTTACACTGTCAGGTGTAGTAAACGGGTGGGTTGCCAGAATTAAAGTTAACAAGGAAGGAAGCTCAACGACAGATCTTCGTCGTGGTCTCTGTGCAGTCCCACACATGGGTTGGGCGCCTGCGCACGACCTCGTTCGGAGAAACTTCTAGAGCTTTACCTCAGAAGAGCTTGGCGGGCTCTCCTCCCGCCCTGGGGAGGAGACATGCACTGCGCATGCCCAGAGCGGGAGAGAGAGCCGCCTCCACTCAGTTCTTCTTCGACCGCCTTCGTGTTCACACCTCGTTCCTGTCGTTCCTCCATTTATCTCAGCTGAGTATATCTTTCTTCGCTTTTGCTTTATTTTTCCATCTGCTTCTTTCTCTTCTAAAAAATATTAAAAAAAATAATCTTTGTCTATCTCTCTTTCCCCCCCTCTCCTTTCTTTGGAGGGTGGGTGGGGATTTTTGTATGGGAAAGACTCAATTCTTTAAGGTCTGTCGTCGTTGCCCTGCTAAAATTCCATCCAACGACGGGCACGACCTTTGCTTAGTTTGTTTGGGTGAGGCCCATAGAGTAGATTCTTGCCCTCATTGCGCGAGTTTCACTTGTCAGGCTCGCCGTAATCGAGAGGCTAGGCTCAAAGCTCTTCTTGTTGAATCGGCTCTGCGTCCCACAATGTCTTCGGGAGCTTCCCAGGTCTCGGTAGCCAAAAAATCAGACACCTCCTCGAAGGCACCGAAACAGAAACCTAAGCAGGCTGAAGATAAGACCCCTTCGAGGTCGAAGGCCACGCCCTCTGCTTCGGTTTCGAAAGTGGACCCCATCATCGTGACTGGGTTGTTGACGTCGATGCCGGCCCTTGCCTCTACATCTCATCAATCTGCGGCTCGACAACGGACTCCGCAGCACCCCCACTCGTCACCCACGGAGATGATACCGTTGGGCCAGTTGACCAGATCGCCTCCGCACCTGTCTCCGCGAACAGGCTCCCGGTCTCCACGGAGGCGCTCCACTACCCCGATCCACACTTTGGACGAGGGTCTGGTTGTGCACCGCCATGCTCGGTCCCGATCTCGACTTGGTCGTCGATGCCTGATCCGTAGGCAATCCCCGTCGTCGTCTGATTCCGCCTCTGACCACCAATGCTGGTCCTGCGAAGACCGTCGGGAACGTCCGGATGCGGCCTATTATTATTCGAGGTCTCCGACACCGGAGAGACACCGCTATGACCGAATCCGGCATTCGGAACGCGGAGATCAGGCCCACGCCCCTGACCGCCCTCGGCGCTCAGCATCTGTGGCCTCGGCTCATTCTGCCTCTCGGGAACAGCCTTCTGACCTTCCCAGAAATCGGGACGCCCCAAGGAGTTCCCCAATGGAACCTCGACACCGTCCTGCCGTCGACCATCCGGTCGTCGACCTTATCCAACCCCGATCCTCCTCTCTTATGTCGATCTCGGACGGGTCGGATTCGGCAGAGTTCGATCCCGAGGTCTCTCGAATCGAGGACGAGCACCGACGCTCGGGGTCAATTTCCCCTACGGAAGGCCCTAAGGCATTTTTGGAGCTCGTTACCAGGATGGCGACTGCCCTCCAAGTTCAGGGCTTTACGGAGTCCCCAGCAGTGACCGACGTCGTTCACCGATTGGTCCAGGCTGATCTTCCTCCGTCTCCCGTCTTACCTTTGCTGCCTGTCTACCTTTCTATGTTGAAAGAGTCATGGGAACACCCGGCTTCGATCCCTCCGGTTTCGAGGCGCTATGATGGGTTGTACAGGATCCAGGATGCTCCTGGCAAATTCCTCCTTTCTCAGCCACCACCGAACTCCATGGTGGTTCACTCTTCTTCGAAATCGAGGCAGCCTGCTCGCCAGTCCACGCCCCCTGACCGTGAGGGTCGTAAACTGGATCTTCTGGCCAAGAAGATGTACTCTCTGGCCTCCATGAATCTCCGGGTCGATACTTATCTGTCGTATTTATCTGCTTACGCATTCAACGTTGCCAATGCAATTCGCCCTGTCCTGGAGTTTGTTCCGGAAGAGCACCGTCCCACTCTCTCGGCTGCCTTGTCTGAGGTTTGTGCCATATCAAAGCAACAAATCAATTCCGTTCGTCATGCAGTCAGCTGCTCCTCTAAACTCCTGGTGTCTTCTGTCGCTCTCCGGCGTCATGCCTGGCTCCGGGGCACCTCCCTACAACCGGACGTCAAGTTCTGTGTAGAAGACCTCCCCTTTGACGGAAACGGCCTCTTCCACTCCACCACCGACGAAGTGTTGAAGGCTGTTGATGAGAGTCGTAAGCAGGCCCGAAACCTTGGAGTCTCGGCTGCACCTTATCGTCCCAGAAACCGTTCCTGGAAACCTTCCGGCTCCAGGCGATACCTATCTCCGGCACCTCACTCCCAATGGAGGAGAAAACCATACGACTCCCGTCCTCCTTCCAAACACCGTTCCCAATCCACCAAAAAGCCGCCGCAGCCTAAGCAGTCTGTTTGACTGTCCCCACTGTCTCTCTCCAATGTCGTTCACTCCTTCCGTCCGTACCCGCCTCTTCCCCTTTCTACCAGCCTGGGAAGAAATTTCAACCGACTCTTGGGTCCTCACCATCCTGCGGGTCGGATACGCCATAGAGTTCGTTTCGCCTCCGATCCTCCCACACTTTGTCGTCACGCCTCCAGACCCCCTCCTCGATCTCGAGGTTTCTGCTCTCCTTGCCAAGGGGGCCATCGAGGTCGTCCCGGAGGCGCAACGAACTCTCGGCTTCTACTCGAAGTATTTCCTGGTCCCCAAGAGGGACGGCGGCTTCAGACCAATTATGGACCTTCGGGATCTCAACCGTTACATTCGGTATCAAAAATTCAGAATGGTCACTCTGCAGTCGATCCTTCCTCTCCTTCCACGGGCAGCGTGGCTCGCGTCAGTCGATCTTCAAGACGCATACTTCCATGTCACGATCCGTCCCCAACATTGGCGGTTTCTCCGCTTCACCATTGGAGATGCCCACTACCAGTACAGGGTGCTTCCCTTCGGCCTTTCTACAGCTCCACGGGTGTTCACCAAGCTGATGGCTGTAGTGGTAGCCGAACTCCACCGACGGGGAGTCACTCTTTATCCTTACATCGACGACTGGCTTCTCGTAGCTCCAACGCCAACTCAGTTGCTCCACGACACTCGGGAGACTCTCTCCCTCCTCCGTGCTCTTGGCCTTTGCATCAACCACGCCAAGTCCTCCCTTCAGCCCCTCCAAATCCTTCGATTCCTCGGGGCTCGACTCGACACCAACCTCGAAGCGGCTTTCCTTCCGGAGTCCAGGGCTTCCGACATTCGGGCGATGGTGTCCGCCTTTCAGACGTGTCCCCAACAATCCGCCTGTTCGGTCATGAGGCTTCTGGGTCACTTTGCCTCTACGGTGTTCGTTGTCTGCAACGCCCGGTTGAAGATGCGGCCGCTTCAGCTCTGGCTCCTACGAGCCTTCGATCCCCTCCGGAGGCCTTGGCACACGATTCTGTCAATCCCACAAACCGTCCTCGCCTCCCTCGAGTGGTGGGCTCAACCTGTCCACTTCCTTTCCGGGATGCCATTTCATCCTCCTCCTCCCGACTTGTTGTTGACCACGGACGCTTCCCTCTTGGGGTGGGGAGCCCGGAGCGGAACGCTTACTGTTCAAGGGTCTTGGTCTGCTCGAGAGGCAGCTCGCTACATAAATTACCTGGAGTTGCAAGCAATTTACCTGGCCCTCCGGTCTTTTCTTCCGACCCTCCGAGGCCGTGTCGTCCAAGTGGCTTCCGACAGCACCACGGCTGTTTATTATGTCAACAAACAGGGCGGCACTGCCTCTGTTCGTCTCTGCACCTTGGCGATAGACCTCTGGTCCTGGTGCCTCCGCCACTCCATCACGCTCTCGGCGATTCATATTCCCGGGGATCAGAATGTCGATGCGGACCGGTTGAGTCGTTCTGCCTCATCGGACAACGAATGGTCCATTCCCCTCCGGTATCTTCGGCCTCTGTTTCGGGAGTTCGGTCACCCATCTGTCGACGGCTTCGCGTCCGTCGACAATGCTCGATGTCGCCTGTTTTTCAGCAGGGGTCCCCCGTCTGCTCGGTCGCTCGGGGATGCCTTTCTCCACAAATGGAACGGAACCCTGTTTTATCTGTTTCCTCCGTTCCCTCTCATCTCTCGGGTCGTGCAGAAGATTCGTGCAGACCGCACCTCCTGCATTCTGATCACTCCGTGGTGGCCACGCCAGGTCTGGTTCCCGCACCTGCTTCAACTCTCCTGTCATTCCTTCCGTCCCCTCCCTGTCGTCCCAGATCTCCTTTCTCGGGCCCGAGGGAGAATCATCCATCCCAATCCGGGATTTTTCAAATTAACGGCCTGGAAGATCCAGCCCTAGACTTCCCGCCTCAGGTCTCTGAAATCCTCCTGAATGCTAGGAAGCCTTCTACTCGACGTTCCTATCGGTTCAAGTGGAACAGATTCCAATCCTATGCTACTGGTCACTCCTTCGATCCAATTCGATCATCTCTCCGTGAGATCTTCGCCTACATTGTGCATTTGAAGGATGCGGGCCTGGCATACTCGTCCTTGAGGGTTCATTTGGCGGCGATCTCCGCCTACCACCCCCTCATCCAAGGCTCGTCAGTGTTCTCCCACCATCTCACCAAGATGTTCCTCAAGGGTCTTCTTCGCATGTGCCCGCCTAGGAAACCGTTGGTGCCTTCCTGGAGCTTGTCTCTAGTCCTCTCTCAACTTATGGCTAAACCGTTCGAGCCGATGGCTACCGCCGACCTCAGGTTAGTGTCCTGGAAGACGGCTTTTCTCGTAGCCATTACCACTGCACGCAGAGTAGGGGAGCTAGCTGCCTTCAGGGCCGATCCCCCCTACACCGTTTTTCATAGGGAGAAGGTGGTCCTTAGAACAGATCCTTCCTTCCTCCCTAAAGTTATCTCTGCCTTTCACCTCTCTCAGTCGTCTGTTCTGCCTACTTTCTTCCCGAACCCGACTGATGCTTCTCAGAGAGCCCTGCACTGTCTAGATGTGCGCAGGGCGCTCTCTTTCTATCTACACAGGACGCAGCCCATATGTAAATCTCCTCGGCTGTTCCTAGCTTATGGCCCCCCTCACGCGGGGGAACCCATTTCTTCTCAACGTCTCTCTAAGTGGGTGACTTCCACCATAGCCCTTTGCTATGAGCTGGCGCGTCAACCCGTTCCTACCTGTCTCACTGCTCATTCCACACGGGCGGTGTCGACGTCCACCGCTTTCCTGGCCGGTGTCCCATTGGAAGACGTCTGTGCGGCTGCTACGTGGTCCTCGGCATCGACCTTCGTGACCCACTACGCACTCGACATCTGAGCTCGGCGGGATGCTGCCTTTGGTCAGACGGTACTGCGATCCCTCTTCGCTTGACCCTTGTGGACCCTCAGGTAGGACCCGTGGGTGATTTTGTTTGATGGTGATACTGTGTCTTAACCATTATTTTTGTGTCCTTTGCAGCTGCCAGCTCCCTCCTCCAACTGGTTCAGCTCTTGTAATCACCCATGTGTGGGACTGCACAGAGACCACGACGAAGATAAACAGGTTGCTTACCTGTAACTGATGATCTTCGAGTGGTCATCTGTGCAGTACCACAATCCCACCCAGCCTTCCCCGCTGCTGGCATCTCCAGATGTCCTGTTTTGGATTCTTTGGCCTTGACAGTGGCAGTCGAAGGATCTGAGTGGGAGGCGGCTCTCTCTCCCGCTCTGGGCATGCGCAGTGCATGTCTCCTCCCCCAGGGCAGGAGGAGAGCCCGCCAAAAGCTCTTCTGAGGTAAAGCTCTAGAAGTTTCTCCGAACGAGGTCGTGCGCAGGCGCCCAACCCATGTGTGGTACTGCACAGATGACCACTTGAAGATCATCAGTTACAGGTAAGCAACCTGTTTTTCACTTGAAGGAGCTTGAGTGTAAAATAATTTTTTCTAACTAAAATCAAGTCTCCTTACCAGTAAATTGAAAACTAGCCAATGCAATGCCGTTTTTTGAAAAAACTCTGCGTGGGGAGGGGGAGAGGGAGAGAGGGGAAGAGGAAATCATATCTGTCCCTGTTAAATGGGTGGAATGAATTATTAAGGGCTTGTTTGGCACCTAAGATATTGGGAAATGCATTGAAGCTTAAAGCAATTTGTCTTTAACACGACAGATTTTTCCCCGCTGCAACAGACTAACACTGAAGAATTGGTCACTGCTCAGGTTAAAATTCTTAAATGTAGAATAGTAAGATTTGGTGACCAAGAAACAGCCGATAGGATCCCGTTAGTTTCTGATGACAGAAAGACATATGTCATGGAAGGGGGGTGGATTTCCAGTGGTTTCCTTCTTGTTTTTGCCCTCCTTGCCCTGCAGTTAATTAGGGTCTATTGGTACTGAAATTGGGGGCAGGGGGGCGCTATGTGTGCAGTAGGAGGAGGCAATGAAGTCCTTCTCCAGTAGTAGGTCACGCAAGAGATAATTTGGCTTTTGCAAAGAAAACTGGAATCTTGCTCAAAATGGGTAGGAACCACTGTCACTGTAACATTGGCAGCGAAGTTCTGGCTTGTGTGAAGATTTACCTTTACTCAAGAAAAAACATACTGGTCAATGTTTGCAAAGAGGACCTGCACTTCTGGCTGGTTTCTTGACTATACAGTGTTGGTGAAGAAATGTCTGTAGAGGGAATTAATTGTTGTTCTCAGACTGTCTGTAGCATTTTTTACTAGAAACAGATGTCTACTAAGATAGTATTGCATGCTGTCTGCTAGCTTACTTCTGTAACAGAACTCTGAGCATGGAAATAAATGAAAGTTTTATTGTTTGAATGGTGCTAAAGATTACATTATTTTAAGACATACCTGCTGGTAAAACTTAACCCTAGAACACTTTATACAGTTAGGTAACCATGCTGAAATATTTCCATTTGTATAAAAAAATTCTCACATGTCTATCACCTGAGCTATCTGGTCCTCCCCACCCCCCCCACCTTGCAGGTATTATGTGAAGGAATGGGTACCCCACTTGAATCATCAGAAAGCAGTTTAGAAGCTGAAGGTGAGGAGAACATCTTTTCAATTTGTACTAAATAAGATGTAAAGCCTTGCAAAGTTCTGGCGGGTTATGGGTTTTGGTCTGTGCACAATCTTGAGGCTCAGAACTTCAGTCGCTTCCCTTCTCCTGGTTGCTGATGCAGTAGTAAAGTTACCTCTGAGTGCACGAGGAGACCAGACATAAGGTGTGTGCGTATGCTGTAGTAAGACTAAGTTGCCATAGTTCTGGGCAGAGTTGAAATGACATGAGGTAGGAGGAGATCTGAGTCGTGTGTCTTGGTGGCATTCCAGTCTTAGGTTATGGTGCTGCAATGTATGTGCCTTGGTCTCCATGCCAATGGCAATGTCGACGTGATAGTTGAAGCCATGATTCCAGTCATGTGTATGAACCTACTGATTTCTAGATAAAGTGGCACACTGTGAAGATGGCGCAGATAATTGTTTCCAGGAATTGCCTTGAAGAGGTCTCCGGCTTGACTTGGTAGCCAGGTGTTTTTTGTGGTTCCCACTGACCCTTGTCCTCCGTGTGTCCTTTGACACATGCAGGAGGTTTGCAAAAATGGTCTTTAAATTAGCACTGAACTTTTGGGGCCAGCAGCACAAGTATCAGGGAGGCTCCTCCAAAGGATAGTGTGAGATCGGAGCCCTTTCCCGGAGCTCATTGGAAGCTACGACAATGAAGCTGCCTTATACTGAATCAGGATTGTCTGCCCAGACTCTCAGCGGTTCTCCAGGGTCTCAGGCTGTGGTCTTTCTCATCACCTGCTGCCTGGTCCTTGTAACTGGAGATGCTGGGGGTTGAAGCTAGGACCTTCTGCATGACAAGCAGATGCTCTACCACTGAACCATGGACCCAGAAGTAGAGAAGAAAGAGACCTCCTTTTTTCAGGTACCCTGTGTAGGCCCCAGGGCAGGTAGAATCTCCCCTATTGCATTAGATTTTGGGAAAGGGAGAAATCTGGTGCTCCTCCTGTGGGTTCCATTGTGACATGCAGTTGCCAGAATGCTTGAGAGCATTTCTCCCTTATGAAGGTGTTGTAGTGCAGGTGGCTGTACTGTGGAGCATCTTTTTTAGATGGCATGTTTTGGGGCACCTCTAGAAGTAGAGTAGAGTAGCCCTTTTCTGTGGGGATGCAGCAGTCAGGACTAAGAGCCCAGCCATAGCCAAAGCTCAGTTAGCTGAACATACTAACACATGGGATTCACTGCTAGGGGAGGTGGCGGCGGCTACAAGCATGGATGGCTTCGAGAGGGAATTGGATAAACATATGGAGCAGAGGTCTATCAGTGGCTATTAGCCACAAGGTATAGATAGAGACTCTGGGGCAAGGGATGCTCTGTATTCTTGGTGCTTGGGGGGTGCAACAGTGGGAGGGCTTCTAGTGTCTCCTGGCCCCCCTGCTGGATCTCCTGATGACACATGGTATTTTTGGCCACTGTGTGACAGAGTGTTGGACTGGATGGGCATCCCCCTCCACCCCAGTATTTTCCTTTTCCTCTCCTTCCCTGCTCTCACTATTTGTTGAAACTGGCAAGCTGTTCCAGTCCCAGCACTGCAGCGTAGAGCAGTTAGCCCTAATGCAAACTTTTTCCCACTTCACTAAAATAATTAAAAATAGGCTCTAAATGCCAATAATGGAGGAGGAGGAGGAGGAGGAGGAGAAGGAGACTGGGTTTATACCCCGCCCTTCACTACCCAAAGGAGTCTCAGAGCAGCTTACAAACTCCTTTCCCTGTGAGGTAGGTGGGACTGAGAGAGCTCTGATAGAAACTGCTCTTTGTCCAGAACAGCTGTGCCAGAACTATGGCTTGCCCAAGGTCATCCAGGAGGTGCAAGTGGAGGAGTGGGGAATCAAACCCGGTTCTCCCAGATTAGAGTGCGCGCTCCTAACCACTACGCCAAACTCCTCTTTTTTGCCATCAGGTCGCAGCAGACTTACAGTGACCCCGTAGGGTTTTCAGAGCAAGAGACAAACAGAGGTGGCTTGCCATCGCCTGCCCCTGATGTTGCCTCCTGGCTCTGGGATTCAGAGGTTGACTGCCTCTGAATGTGGAAGTTCCCTTTAGTCACCATGGCCAGTAGCTACTGATAGACCTCTCCTCCATGAAATCTATCCATTTTTCTTTTTAAAGTTGTCTGTACTTTGGGGCCATCACTACATCCTGTGGCAGCAGTTCTTTCCACACAGATGCATCACACCATTAAGGGTCTTTGCAATATATGTGTCCCGTTCCCCCGGCAGTGATGCACACCAATGCTGAATTTCCCTTGCCTTCTGCAGGGTTTGTACTGGCTGGACCCCTGAGACTGAGTGGGGTGGCCATGGTCTACTAGAACGCATTGCGGGAGCATGAGTGAGTTTGCACAGAGTCTTGCATGACACACTGGAGTGGGGTGGGGGAGGGCTGCAGACATATTTATGTGGAAAGCCTCCCCTGAAAGGGAGGTCACTTGAAAATCTTTGCCATAGAATCTGGTGGGAGCCACAGAACATGAAGCCTGCTGTTTCAATGCAGTCCCATCCTGGAGTCTAGTAGTCAAAAACTTGGGGGCTTATGTATAACTTGTTGGAACTTCTCTTGGTTTCTTGGCCCTTCCAAAAATAATGTTCCGATAACAGAGGTGTAACTGTAGATTCAGGTGGGTAGCTGCGTTGGTCTGAAGCAGCAAAGCAAAGTTTTGAGTCCACCTTTAAGACCAACAAAGTTTTATTCACGGTATAAGCTTTTGTGTGTACGCACACTTCAGATACATTGAAATGGAATTTACCAGTCCATATGTGTAGGTAGAGGGTGGGCAGCAAATTATCATACAGCATAACGAAGATATTTAACAGATGTGAGGACCAAACAGAAATAACACGCTTTGTTTATAGGGTCTCAGTTAACTACTCTCAGCATCCCACAATTAAGAAGGACCGGTCTGTCTGTCTATCTCCGATTTTAATATATTTATTTACTTCACTGTGTTTCTTTTCTTCACCCTGGAATTAAACCCTAACAAACGGTAACCCTATAAACCAAGCTTGTTATTCCAGTTTGGCCCTTTCATCAGCTAAACACCGGTTATCACGTCTATGCCAATTTGCAGCTCACCCTCTACCTATATTGTATACGGGCTGTTAATTTCCATTTCAATGCATCCGAAGAAGTATGCGTGCATAGGAAAGCTGGTACCTTGAGTAAAAGTTCGTTGGTCTTAAAGGTGCCACTGGACTTGGAGATGTAACTAGTTAGCTAACTGGCCCTTGGGAGTTTAGTTCCTTTACAATAGTTTTAATGCAACCAGAAATGGTTGTGGCTTTTTAAAATACGTCCTGCAGAGGGTAGCTGTGTCAGTCCGCAGTAGAAGAGCTGGGTTCGAGTCCAGTAGCATGCATTGTTTTACTACAGAGGGTTCTATTTAGTGTGACAGCAGGCAGCACAAAACAGCTTTTACAGTGAATGCCTATCTGGAAATTGCTGGTTCAGGACAGCTGGCTTAAGAACATAAGAACCCTGGTGGATCAGGCCTGTGATCCATCTAGTCCAGCATCTCATCTCATCTCACACAGTGGCCAATCAGTTCCTCCAGAGAGCTAACAATAGGGCGTAGAGCAGGGGTGTCAGACGTGTGGCCCAGGGGCCAGATCAGGCCCCCAGAGGGCTTCCATCAAGCCCGCAGTAGAACTGGCCATCTCCTGCTTCCAGTTCTGCTGCTGCTGCATCATAGCTTGCTTCGCCAGACTCTCTTAATCACTCAGCCATTTCATGTTTTAACCTGGGTCCTGGACTCAGAACTCTGAGCATGAGATTTCTGTGGTGAATCAAAAGTAGGTTTGCAGCTTACAGAGCTAATGTTTTAAGCTTGTTTTAATTTTAAGTAAAAAAAAACCCTTTGTGTTTGTGTCCTTTATAAAGTTTATATCTCTGCTACCTGGCATTACATTTTATGACACACATGGTCCAGCCCAACAAGGTCTCATTTATGTCAGATCCAGCCCTCGAAACAAATGAGCTCGACACCCCTGGTGTAGAGGCTGAGGCCTTCTGATATTGCCTCTTGACTCTGGGATTCAGATTTTTAGTGACTCTGGGATTCAGAGGTTTAGTGACTCTGAATGTGGAGGTTCCCCTCAGTCCCCAGGGCTAGTAGCCACTGATAGGTCTATCCTCCATGAATCTATCTAATCCCCCTTTAAAACTGTCCATTCTTGTGGCCATCACTCCATCCTTTGGCAGTCTTTATTACAATAACTTAAGCTCATTTCAGTTTGTATTGCCACTGTGTAAGGGAGGAGGGAAGGAGCTGGGGTGGCTCAAATGGTTAAGACACTGAACTGCGGGCTGTGGAAGGTCAGTAGTTCAGCAGTTTGAGACCCGAGAGTGCCGCATGACGGAGTGAGCTCCCATCTCTAGTTCCAGCTCCTGCCAACCTAGCAGTTCGAAAGCAAGAAATTGCAAGTAGATAAATAGGTACCACTTCATTGGGAAGGTAACAGCGTTCCGTGCGCCTTGGTGTTTAGTCATGCCGGCCACATGACCACGGAAACGTCTTCGGACAGCGCTGGCTCTTCGGCTTTGAAACGGAGATGAGCACCGCAACCCTAGAGTCGGATTCGACTGGCTTTCGAGCAAGGGAACCTTTACCTTTACCTTTAAGGGAGGAGGGAATGCTTTGAACGCAGCAGGTAAGCATATTTAATTGACTTCAGAGGTGTCACATCACCAGCGTAAGAGCACGTCAGTTGATGGAGGGGGTGATTTTTTTATGCCAGTTCCCCCTCCTATTGCAGATCGTACTCTCCCCCCCACACACCGTTTTGAGTGGCACTTGACCTTCAGGAACGGAACTTCAGGGGCTATAGCAGCAGCGGCAGACCCTGAAATTTGAACTGTTATGGGGACTCCTTCTCAACCAGCAACAATAGGGCAATATCTAACAAGGTCCAAAGGGGCGAACTCAGAATAGATTCTGGCGAACTCAGCGAGCCCATACAACTGGGGGGGGGTCTGGGTGCTACAAGCCCCCAAGAAAATTTTGTAACTTGACCAAGTACAGGGACATTTTGAGGCCATATGAAACATGTATTAGAACATATTCTAAGATCAATATTAAGTACTTCCAGGGCTCTTTTTGTAGCAGGGGCTACTGTAAGCTCTTGGAGGATTGGCTACATTAGGGTTGTGTCGCCTAATATGCAAAGGTGTTCCTGCTATAAAAAGAGCCCCAAATACTTCAACCCATAGCCTTATTTTAATAACAAACACTTAAAAAAAACCTCCATCGATTTTGCTGAAATATTTACTCATTAAAAAAAGTTGCTTCGGGGCCCCTCCAGGATTAGGGGCCCTGAAGCTCAAGTTTCATTAGTTTTATGGTAGATCCACCCCTGGAGTCAGGCAGAGACATGCTGCTTTTGCCAGGCTCACTCAACTAGCGGTTATTGGAATCCATCCTGTTCTCAGTTTCTAGTTGTCAGCTCTCTGTAAACCTGAGACAGGAGCTCAAATTTTTATCTCAGCAGCAGATTTGGGGGGATTCCTCCCCGCAGTCTCATTTCTACCTACAGGTCTCATCTAGCAACAGATGTACCACTGATAAAACACAATCAGGTGTACCGTCCCCTTTTGGAATGAAGGAAGGACAACAGCCATTGGGGGAAAGGATGAGTTGCTAAAGGGGCCAGTGAGCACATTTATGAGAGCCTGTATTGAAGCAGTCACTGGGGGTGTGGGGGGGGAGATATTCGTGAATTTCCTGCATTGTGCAGGGGGGGTTGGACTAGATGACCCTGGAGGTCTCAGTGTTCCCTCTAAACTGAGTTAGTGCGAGCTAGCTCACATTTTTTTAGCCTCTGGCTCACACATTTTTGTCTTAGCTCAGGAAGAGATGGCTCCAGAGCAGACTAATACATGCAGTAGCCAAATAGCTCTCTCACAACTTTAATGCCAGTAGCTCACAAAGTAGAATTTTTGCTCACAAGACGCCACAGCTTAGAGAGACCATTGTGTTCCAACTCTGTGATTCTAAGTGATAGAACCAGGCTGCAGAATCCAGCATCCTTGCTCTAACCTTCCCACTGAAATCACTACCATCTCAGCTGGCCGAGAAAAGGGCTTAGAAGGTGGCCTTCAAGTTGTCAGAGTTCCCTATTGTGCTGAGCAGGATGTATGACTGTAACTTCCTAGATTTTTAACCCTAGAATGTGTAGGTCTGATCCCTGCTATAATCTATCATTTCTTAGTGGATGTTACCTCCCTCCCCCTTCCCCCCACTTTTATTTAGGGTCTTGAAGCCTTGAACTACATTGCATGGCTTATAGTTCATGCCTCATTACTTGAGAAAACATCAGATGTGACAACAAAGGTATTTCTGATGCTTTTTCGGTGGTCCTGGTATGAGGCAATGTAGATGTCACAGGTGTTCTGTTTTGACTGAGTGAGGTTTATCGGGTCAGACTTGGCAGCTGAGTTCTGATCACTTCAGCAGTCCATTCCCCAGATCTCAATGTACTTTTTAACTTAAGTCCACAGGTGTCAGGATTTTATGGCTGAAAAGTAGGGAACCTAGGAAAATAACTTACAGTAGGGTATAATAAAAAAGACTGTGATAACTGTATGTCTTAATTTTAATTCTGACAAATTATGGTATTATTGGTCTTGGCATCATCACAGTGATTAACACAAAACAATATACTAACTCACCAAGATTTTTTTCTTAGTGGTTATGTCAAAGAGGATGTTAACACTGAATTTTGACAAATTCTTACCTTCCTGAACATATGGTTTCCATAACAGGAAAGGTTTTAAGGCAAGGTTTTAAGGCTTAGCTTTTCTATGCAAGTTGTTTTTAATATGCCTTAGCTGGAAAGCTCCGAGAACAGCGAGCCCCCCAGTTCCTCAAGGTATTAAGAAACCTCTTGGTCAGGTAGATGGGTACAGTTAGCTTTAGCTCCTTCCTGTGCAGGCTCAGACTGGATCAAAATTGATCTTGTCTAAGGATAAGACAACAGTACTTTGGAGTGGAAGAAAAACAGGTTGCTTACCTGTAACTGATGATCTTCAAGTGGTCATCTGTGCAGTCACACCCATGGGATTATGTGCCTGTGCTGATCTGAATCAGTGGTATGCAAAGCTCACAAAGGGATTTTCACTCCTCCATCCCAGGCATGTGCGGGAACCCCACTGCGCATGCCCAAGGGGGTGGGGTGTGGACATCCCGCCAGTTCCTTCTGACCACTGTCATGTCAATAACAAGGAGACAGAGTACTGAAGCGACAGCCGTGGAGAAGGACGGGTGGGCGGTGTGACTGCACGGATGACCACTCGAAGATCATCAGTTACAGGTAAGCAACCTGTTTATCTTCTTCGTGGTCTCTGTGCATCACACCCATGGGAGATTGAAAAGCAGTGCCTCACCTGGAGGTGGAAGCTGTCACAAATTCAATGTTCTGCTGATGACAGGACTAGATGACCCAGGTCCACTCTGTGGCGTTCACGAACATCAACAGCGTAGTGTTTGATGAATGTGTTCGGAGTAGACCATGTTGCGGCCCCGCAGATGGCTGACAGGGAAGCACCTTTCAAGAAGGCTGTAGATGTAGCCATGGATCTAGTAGAGTGCGCTCAGACCGACAAGGGCAACGGGCGTTTAGGTAGCAGGTAGCACAGTTTAATAGTCTCCACAATCCATTTCGAGAGGCGTTGTGCTGAGATCTTTTGCCCTGTAGAGTGAGTGGAGTAGGAGACAAATAAGTTATTGTCCCTCCTACTCGAACGTGTCCTATTCAGGTAAAAAAGTAGTGCCCTTTTTACATCCAGAGTGTGGAGGAGATGCTGTTCGTTATCTTCCAGTCTAGGGAAGAAGTTAGGCAATAAAATCTCTGAGGAGAGGTGGAACTCGGAGACCACTTTAGGCAGGAAAGAGATGTCAGGCACCAATCTCACTCCGTCATGCAGGAAGACAAGGTAAGGTGGGTAGTGACGAAGGGCCACGAGTTCGCCCACCCTCCTGGCAGAGGTAATGGCAACTAGAAATGCCATTTTCCAAGCTGCAAGTTTGAGTTCACTAGTTGCCATAGGTTCAAAAGGCTTTCCCATTAGATGGTGCAGTACCAGCGGCAAGTCCTACAGTGGCAAATCCTGCGTACGGATCGGAGGATATAAGTGGAGGAGACCTTTAAGGACCCTCTTTGCGAGAAAAAATGGAAAAACCGTCAATCCCAGAGTGGTAGGCCGAAATAGCTGACAAATACACCCTGAGTGAGGAGTGTGAGAGGCCTTTGTCAGCCAGCAATAGAAGAAATTCCAGAATTCGGTCGAGTTTGACAGAAACTGGAGGCACATCAGAGGGCTGCAAGAAGGCCAAGAAGCGAGACCACTTCCAACTATAGGAACACCTCGTAGAGTCCTTCCTGGCATTTAGTAAGACATTCTTGACCCTGTCAGAAAAAGTCAAATTTCCACCAGATAGGCCGTCAGTTTGAGTTTGTGGACCTCGTGGAAGAGGAGAGATCCCCCCTCCAACAGGAGTAGATCCAGGACCTGAGGGAAAGGATGATGAGCCTTAGGCAAGGAGAGTAGGTTGGTGAACCAAGGTTGCCTTGGCCACCAGGGGGCAATCAGGATGCACCTTGTGTGCACTGCTATGAGTGTCTGGATTGTCCGTAACAACAAAGGCAGAGGAGGGAACATGTAGAGAAACTTGTTGTTCCATGGGTAAAGGAGCCTGTCTCCCAAGGCCTGGGGATGGTGAGCCTCTCTGCAACAGAATAGGGCACACTTCGAGTTGTCCCGGGTGGTAAAGACATCTATGTGAGGCGTACCCTACTTCTGGAACACAGGACTGAGGTAGGTCCAGTTCAGTTCCCAGTCATGACGGTTAGAGAGACCCCTGCTGAGTAAGTCCGCATGGATATTGGCACTGCCAGCGATGTGCGAAGCAATTAGGTAAATGTGCAGGGGTATGCACCAGGCCCAAAGTTCCAGTGTCAGATGGCAGAGACTGCGGGAGACCGTTCCACCCTGCCTGTTGATGTAGCTGAGGGCTGTTGTATTGTCTGTTAACACAGACACACATTGTCCCACTAACAGAGGCCGGAAAGATTGGAGGGCTAGTTTGATAGCGAGAAGTTCCAGATAATTTATATGGTTTCTCGAGGTCGAAGCATCCCACTTGTGGCCTATGGAGAGGCCGTTAAGGTGGGCTCCCCATCCCCAAAGTGAGGCGTCGGTTGTGAGAGTGAGGCCTGGGATGGGGGAACGAAAAAGGACACCTTGTGACAGGTTGTTTGTCCGAGTCCACCAGAGAAGGGAATTGCGTGCTTCCTGTGATGGAGAGAGACAAACCGTTTGAGACATTCTTAGGGGCTTGAAGGAACCAGAGCTGGAGTGGGCACATGTGTAATCTTGCAAATCGCAGGACTGCAGTAGTGGCTGCCATGAGACCCAGTAGGCATTGAATTTGTAAAGCCAATGAAGTCTCCTGGAGCTGGACCTGGTCTGCGAGGGTGACTAGGATGAGGGCTCTGTCCTCGGGGAGGAAGGCCTTGCCTTCCGTGGAGTCCAGTTTCGCCCCTATGAACTGCACTCTCTGACAAGGAATCAGACGTGACTTCTTGTGGTTGACCTGGAGACCGAGGCCCTGAAGGATGTCTAGGGCTTGGATACCTGGTGTGTGAGGAGGTCCCTTGAAGATGCAACCAGAAGCCAGTCCTCAAGATATGGGAATACCGTTAAGCCACAGAGGTGAAGGTGAGCCACCACCATCACCATAGTCTTGGTGAAGACATGAGGTGCCGTGCTGAGACCAAATGGTAGACTTCTGTACTGGTAGTGGCTACCTCCTATGGCAAATCAGACATATTTCTGATGGGAGGGGTGAATAGTCAAATGGAAGTAGGCATCTTCGAGGTCGAGCATGGCCATCCAGCATTTTCTGGAGAGGAGAGGTAGAATGACCAGTAGAGATGTCATTTTGAATTTCCGGTATTGTATGTAAGCGTTGAGGCCACAAAGATCTAAAATTGACCTCTGCCCGTCGTTTTGTTTGGGCACCGCAAAATAACGGGAGTAAAAACCCTGGCCCTGGTGGTCTAGAGGCACAGGTTCTATGGCACCTTTTGACAGAAGTGTGGCTACTTCCTGTAGGAGGCATGACGACGGCGGAGTGATGATGACTACCGGAAGAGGTGGAAACTCGAGGAACTCTATAGAATAGCCAATAGTCAGGATGGAAAGGACCCATTGGTCCGATGTGATAGCGTCCCAAGGCATGAAGAAATGGGGAGAGGTGGGTAGGGTTGGAAAAGGTTGGCAAATGGAAGTCAAAGGCCCTGTTTGCTGGTCTTTGGTGGCTTCAGCCTGGCTTCTTGTTGACCCAAGCTGTATCTTTGTCTGGGCTGATGTTGTCTGTTCCCAGATGACGAGTGATGTGGTCTATATTCTCCCTCCGGAGATGGTTTCATGAACTGACGCTTGGAACCAATTCAGTGTCCAACTCTTGGATCTTGTACATATGGTCAAGATGTCAAGTCGACACTGGTGTTGAAGAAGGTTTGTTCCATATGGCCTTAGCAGCCTCTAAAAGGACCGACGACATAGGTAGGGTGACCGATGTGGAGGTATCCAATTGTACCACATCGAACACCGCGTCCGACATCGATGGTTGCTTTTGCACAATCGACATCCCAAGCGAAAGAGCCATCCGCTTTATTAGATCCCCATACGAGGAGAGGTCCACTGACGGGGAAATGGGCAGTTATCAACTACCTCCTAATTTGGTGAGTCCTCTGCGGGGGATTTTGGTCAGTCTTCAGCTTTGGTGTCAGAATCAGAATCTAAGGATCCTGATGACGATTCCTGCATCAGAAGTGAGGGCACAATCTCGACCTGAACCTGAGTGCTTGGTATCAGGGCCGTCTGTGCTGGGGCAGCAGGCTGGAGAGGCAATAGAGAACGCTTCTCAGGCGGTCTGGAAACGATTGCCGACGGTTTGGATCTTCGCTGGGGTGAACGCGAGCGATGTGACTTATGGTCCCAGTCAGATTGCGGGCGTGGAGTCATCCACGGCATCGACATTGACATTGGGTACAACGAGAACCAAAACGGCATATGCTGCCTATGGTCCCAAGGTGGTGGAAGAAGAGGCTCCAAGTAAGTCAGAGAATGTGGTCTCGACTCTCTTCTGGGCGAATAAGGAAACCTTGGCCTGAAGTGACGGGAGTCATCAGCCCGATATCGATACTCTCCACGTTGAGGGGAGCTGGAACGATGTTTTCCATGCCTGGGGGACCTGGAATGATGTTCTCCACGTCCACGGGACCTGGATCGATGTTCCTGATGCCTCAGAGATCTGACAGGATAGGGGGAAACATCCCTAGAATGACCTCCTGACTATGATGCAAGCGATGGCAAGCGATCTCGAGATCGTCAGTCCTTGATCACCTCCACTGGTGACTTTGGGTGGGAAGGCACGGAAAGCTCCGATATCGGGGGGGGAGTCCAGCAACACAATTGGTGAAGGGACAACCAGCTCTGGCATCAGAGGAATCACGATGTCGAGATGCACCCCATGGGGAGGGGGTAATGCAGGGCCCGTGTGTTTCCCAGTGCCGCTCAGAGTGTGAGAATTATGTGCTTTTTTGGAAACCGATTTCATCTGCTTCTGATGCTCCTTCTTCTTCTTCTTCCTCTTCAACGGTGTTAATGCAGAAGAAGCGTCCTTAGGCGCCGAGCGCTTGGAAGGCATACTCCCAGCAGACGTTGACGTCGGATGAGTTGGTAAAGCCAGTGTCAAGGACTCCGATATCGACCGAGGCGCCAGTGGTTGGGCGTCAGTTGGAGTCTCTGACGACATTTGTCCGGAAGGCAGGGGAGTAAGCACGGATTCCCAAAGAGCCACTCAGAGTCTAGCAGCTCTGTTTTTTCGGGTTTGGTTGGAGAACTCGGCGCAGTGACGACAAGTCTCCGGACAATGTGTCTCCTCTAGGCACAATATACGAAGGATGTGACCGTCCCTCAGGGCAAGTTTACTACTACACCCAGTACACGCTTTGAAGCAGATGCACTGCTTGGCCATAAAATAATTAAAAGAAAATTTGGCCAAAAGTAAGTAATAATAAAAAAAACAAGACCCCTCAGCTGAGGCGAACAAAAATTTTACCTCAGAAGATGAAAGGGGGGAGGGGCAAGAGGCCGCCTGAGGTAGCGGCACTCCTCAAAACAAAGATTTTTTTAGTTTGTTAATAAAGACGAACACAGAGTCCCAAAAATGAAAAGAAGAACAACTTTAAGCAACAGGTGAATCCCTCATGAGAGAAAAAACACTTTGTCACCGACCGGCAGAGAACAAACTGTTAACAGCACAGCGGTCAGAAGAGAACTGGTGGGATATCCGCGCCCCTCCTCCTCGGGCATGCTCAGTGGGGTTCCCGTGCATGCCTGGAAGGGAGGCGCGAAAATGCCTTTGCGAGCTTTGCATACCACTGATTTGGATCAGCGCAGGCGCATAATCCCATGGGTATGATGCACAGAGACCACGAAGAAGATCCTCTGATCAGCTGCAACAGTTTCACTATTTCTCATCAGAAGCAGAATATGGGTAGCAGGCTGGGCAACACAACAGAAATGAGTTCTTATTTGGAAACTGGCCAGCACTATCTCAGATTATGCGTAAATATAGATGACTGTTCACCAAGCTGAAATTCGCCATGGTGTGCTCATAGTAGCCATTGGGTAAGTTGGTCGCCAGCCTTGTCCTTACCCCTTTTGTTTCCTGGTATTTCTGGTCACCACTGGCTTAGCATGTGCTTCTGGGCATGACTTGATAAATTACCTTTTCTTAAATGGTACTCCGGGTCACCCTCGCGTTTAGAATCCAAAGAGACCTTAAGAGTCATTATTTGTTGTTGTTGTTCAGTCGCACAGTCGAGTCTAACTCTTTGCGACCCCATGAGCCACATCACGCCAGGCCCTCCTGTCTTCCGTCGTGCTCCGGAGTTTGCCTAATTTTATGTTCTTTGCCTTGATAACACTGTTTAACCATCTCATTCTTTGCCGTCTCCTTCTTCTTTTGCCTTCAACCTTTCCCAGCATCAGGGTCTTCTCCAATGAGTGCTCCTTTCTCATTTGGTGGCCAAAGTCATTATAGGTGGCTCCATATGCTAAAGAAGGGTGTAGCCACTTTCAGCCCATCCAAGATGGAATTCCGGTTGACCCCTTTTGTCTGCTATGTTTCACAGGGCCCGCCTTCAAGTACAGATTGGGTGGGGGGGCATCCAAGCATGGAAATTTACTCTGCTCATATTAATATAATGGTTCTGATTGGAAGGATCCATCCCTGTGGAAGTGGGCATGAACAGAACTGGAGCTGTCATACTGACGGCATTAGCTTTCTGCCAGTGATATCGAAGTGAAACCCTTCGAACTGCACATGAGCCATGTTCTTCATCCACTAAAAGAAATGGATATCCCATTTCAGCAACTGAAAAAAGGGCAGTAAAATAGCTTACTTTCATTTTGCAACCATGTGGATGTCCTAAACAGCTTGCACATGTCATAAAACATGTGAACATAGCTCTCAATCTACTAGACACAGCCATCCTTACTCAGCACAGGTATTCAATCGTACATCATTATGAGATAAGCTTATAAACTGGCAACCACGTACAAATACTACCCTACTGATATCGCAGTGTAACTTTGTGCAGCTGCCCGGGTAGGTTACAAAACTGCCTTTCTTAAATCCTCCTCTTCCAGTCAGTGCCAACAGTGAGGAAGTTGCGACTGGGTGGCAAGCAGCGCTGTGCCAATCAAGTGTTCTAGGCATAATAGTTTTATTGCATCCTTTATTGTTTTGTTGAAGGGGGCAGCTCAATGTTGGTGCCAGGGATGACATGAGGGTCTTTGCCTTCTATGAGCGGATCCCACTGGTCAAAGTCTTTATGGAGGCCTACAGGACACAAATACAGAACAGATGAATACACAATTACTTTGGAAAGCAAAAAGAATGACCGAAGGCAAAGATGGGAAATCACTGGCTTGGTTGTATTTACACCAGACTTTTGTGAGATATCAGACTTGCAATAACTTTTAAAGCGGACTTCTCGCCCCCTCTAGAGCTCTCGTTCTGTCATTGTTAATTTAAAGCTCGTATCGACCTCAGGGTGGGCATGGGATTTCAGATCTATCTAAAGCTGCCCTATGTGGCACGTTACTGAATCGAGAGGGGTGTACAATGCTGTTGGTTGCGGCCTGGAGGTGACTGCTGCCACCACCACAAATTCGCCACGCCCGCTACCCATTTCCACAATGGAAAAGTGAGGATCGACTTGCTGGCCGCTATAGTTATGGGAATGCAACAGCCACCTTGTTCTGCTCGAGCCCTGCCGTAAGTCCGATGGGTGCAGCTGTCAAAAGGGGTTTGCAGCAACAACTTTTCTTTGATGGGCCTGCATGGACCAAGCAGGAGCTTATCCTGTTAGCAACTGAAAAGCTCTATTGCAGCAAATTAAAACACAACTCCTGTGGCACCTTAAAGACTAACAGTATTTATTCCAGCCTGAGTTTTCCTTTGCCAGAGCTCACGCACTGTCTGAAGAAGTGAGCTCTGACTCACCGAAGCTCCAGCTGGAATAAATGTCAGTCTGGAAGTTACCTCAGGATTTCTGGGCTTTGGGGCCAAAAACAGCCTCTCTGTGCTGTGCAGTCCCTATCCTAGTAGCAACATTTAGAACTGCTTGCCATATACCTAGTAGGTAGTAGTAGAAGAAGAAGAGAAGAGATTGGATTTATACCCCGCCCTTTGCTACCCGAAGGAACCTCAGAGCGGCTTACAGTCTCCTTTCCCTTCCCCTCCCCTCCCCACAACAGACACCCTGTGAGGTAGGTGGGGCTGAGAGAGCTCTCCCAAGAACTGGCCGTGAGAGAACAGCTGTGAAAGAACTTGTGACTGACCCAAGGTCACACCAGCAGCTGCACGTGGAGGAGTGGGGACTCAAACTCAGTTCTCCCAGATTAGAGTCTGGGCTCCTAACCACGACACCAAACAAGCTGACTTGTGGCGACCCCTGGTGGGGTTTTCAGAGGGGGCTTGCCATTGTCTGCCTCTGCATCATGACCCTGGTATTCCTTAGAGGTTTCCCGTCCAAATCCTAGCCAGGGCTGACCCTGTGTAGGTTCCAAGATCTTTTTTTTTAATTAAAAATAAGAAAGTAAATCCTGGTGTTTGTGCTGAGCAAACAGAGAGGTGTTGATTTTGTGTGTTGCTGACGCTTCTAGGAGGGGCATCCATTTTTCTTGGAGGTTGTCAGGAACAGGTTGGTTTTCAGATCGAAGGATACTGGTGGAGACTTTGTCCTGTAGAAAAAAGTCCCACAATTTCAGATACCAATCGTTCAATGACAGGGTCTTCTTCGATTTCCAGTAATATGCAATAACATTCCTAGCAGCCGCAAGACATAATTCTATTAGCTCTCTCATAGATCCATTGGGAGCAGGAGGGTTGTAGTTGTAGAGCACAACCTGTTATTAGAAATATTTGGGCTTTGACTTCTCTCCAAAAGGTCTGGACCCTGGGGCACTCCCACCAGCAATGAATATAGGTGCCATGGCCCCCACAATTTTCCCAACATCTGTCTGAAATCATGGGGCTGATGCCATGCAGCAGGCGGCGGCGGGGCAGTAGGCGGCGGTGGTTGAGCTCACGGCAGTTTTCGTAACACCTGATCCACCATGGCTGATGACCTAGACTTCGAGACCGGCATCTGCCACCTTCCCCATGCAGTGCTCCGCTCTCCACAAATACGGCTTTGTGGTGCATCAGCTGTAGGTTCCAAGATCTGACGAGATCAGGGCAAGCGTGGGCCATCCGGGTCAGGACACCATCCAGCTAGTCATCTTCTTACTGGGAGTCCCCATTCTACACCCTCGACCCCACTGCCCCGTGTGTCTTGGCAGGGGTCATCTGTGGTGTAAGCAGCTCTGAGCCACTTAAGAGAAGGGCAGGGCAAGAGTCTGAGGATTCCCATGGGCTTGTTCATTTTGTACTATGGCAGCAAACCCAGACAGGCCGCCGCCTGTCGGTATGGTGTAGTGGTTAAGTGCGTGGACTCTAATCTGGGAGAACTGGGTTTGATTCCCCACTGCTCCACTTGCAGCTGCTGGATGACCTTGGGCAAGCCATAGTTCCTCTCAGAGCTGTTCTCTCAAGGACAGTTCTGGAAAGAGCTCCCTCAGCCCCGCCTACCTCACAAGGGTGTCTGTTGTGGGGAGGAAGGAAAAGGAGTTTGTAAGCTGCTCTGAGACTCTGAGTGAAGGGCGGGATATAAATCTAGTCTCCTCCTCCTCCTCGTCCTCCTCCTCCTTCTTCTGTACACGCAGTGGGGCCACCTTTTCCCAAGCCTTGCCTTCTGTGCTTCCCGCCTGTAACCAGACACAGAGCTTTTTCAGTAGTGGCACCTCACCTTTGAAATATCATCTCCTGAAGGCTTGCCTGGCCAAAACACCTTTTTTATCCAGGCGTTTTTTTTTAAATGAAGGGGTTCCATCTTTTTAGAGCTGCTTTTATGGTCTGCTTCTAGCCAGAGGACTGTTTTATGGGTATCATTTTTAAGATGGCCTGTGTCGCTTTGTGTCCCAACCTGGAGGGCCCAGGCTAGCCTGTTCTCGGAAGCTAAGCAGGGTCGGCCCGGTTAGTACTTGGATGGTGTCAGGCTCCTTAGTCAGGTCACGCAACACAGGGCTTCATCAGAAGGAAACTGTTTATTGGTGAATAAGGACTAAAGACACGTGGACTGCTTGTGTCGGGAATGCCCGGGAACAGCAGGGCCCCTCCTGAGTCATACTAAAATCAAACACACACACCCCCTTACAAGCTGAAGCCAATTAATATAGTTCGCCCGCATGGGCAAAACGGGCAACCTAACCTCATAGCCGTTGGTTCCCAGCCTAAGAGGTCTGCAGCTGGAACTTCTACAAGGTCAAGCAAGCGATAACAGACAGTAAATCAGTGAGGCTCAGAGGCAGGCAGAGGCAGAATACCCCTCCACGTTCCAACACCATGACAGGGCTACCTGATGGGTGGGAGACCACCACAAAAGTCCAGGGTTGCGACACAGAGACAGGCAGTGGCCAACCACCTCTGAACGTCTCCTGCCTAGAAAACCCTATGAAGTCGCCATGAGTCAGCGGCGACAGCCCTTTCTGCCACTACAATGTTGCTTTATGCCACTGACACACCTTTATGGTTTGTTTCTTATGATGTTTATGCTGTTAGTGTCTATTTTATTTTATTTTTTATTTTCCGATTTATACCCCACCGTCCCCACCTATGCAGGCTCAGGGCGGCTTACATGAAGTGAATACATAATTGACCATAAAACATAAAAAAAAAAACAATTTACCATAAGACAGCTAAAAACAGGTTCATTAAAACAATATAGTATTAAAGTGCTAGCAATATTGTTACTTGGCATCATAAAGATGGCGTTCCCACAGGGGCGCAATCCATAATGTATCTGAGCGCTCAGCTCACTGGTCTTCTCAGTATAGCAGAGAGCACAGGCTGTCAGGCGCAAACAAGGAACTGGGCTCTGTAGATTTCAGTTGTTATTGATAGTGATAGTGGTGGCAGCTCCTAGCTGAAAGCCTGGTGGAAGAGCTCCATCTTGCAGGCCCTGCGGAACTGTGGGAGGTCCCGCAGGGCCCTGATCTCTTCTGAGAGCTCATTCCACCAGTATGGAGCCGCCACCGAAAAAGCCCTGGCCCTTATTTTGCAAGTGTCCTCCAGCAGGTCTTTGGAGAGGCAGTATATACATTTCCTGAATTGGCACAATGTGCCTCTAGTCGGGGACTCTATTTCCAGGTAGCCTTTTTGGCCAGGAGTAACAGCACCGTGTCTTGAGATTTTTCTGTGTAAAGATTTTCTTTGTAATATTTTTCTCACCTTGGGGGGCTGGGCCATGCTACTAATCAAATAGTGAATTCTGGACACAAAACAACAAAGCCGCTTACCTAAATGTTTTTGTAAGAAGGCTAATGAAGCTTTATTGCTAATATCGATGGCCACGTTTGGATCTATTTCTCCTTTGAGTTTAAAAATCTTTCCAATGATGCTACCGGTCGTGAATGTGAAGTCTGGGAAACTCTGATGCACCATGCCTCTGCAAGCAGTAAAGGTTCTGTTAAAATTGTATCGTTGTCAGGAAAGATTAAGTGCTGAGTTGTAAGCAGGGGTATAGAGTCCAGCGGCACCTTTAACACCAACAAAGGTTTATGCAAGGTATGCATGCACACGAAAGGTTTGTTCAGGGTATGCGTGCACACAAAAGCTCATCACTTGAATAAACCTTTGTTGGTCTTAAAGGTGCCACCCATAGGTTCCCGAACTTATTGGGCCTACTGCCAAAAGGCTGCTTTAGATAGGTTCTGGACTCTTCTTTCTTTATGCTTCCACCTCCCCCTTATTTGTATTCAGTGCCCCCCAATTGCACCCAAGGCTCCGACCGCCCACCTGGATCATTCCAGCACCTTCAGGGGGCGGCATTACTCACTTTAGGAACCGGTGCACTGGACTCTAAATTTGTTCTACCGCTTCAGACCAATGTGGCTGACCACCTGGATCTAAGCAAGAGCATATAAGCGTAGCCTTGCGATAATAGTACAAATATGTACAGGAGTTTTCCTATCATACGTAATTTCCAGGGGCAGCTGTACTGGCCTGCAGTGGAACAGGGAGGCACAAGTCCAGTTGCACCTTAGAGAACAACAAGATTGGTGTGTGTGTGGGGGGTGAACTTTCGAAAGTCAAAGATTCCTTCCTCAGATCCAAATAGGAATGGAATTACCCAAGTCCTTATATTCCCTCAGGGATCTCTCTTGGGGGGGGGTATTTTTACATTTGTGTGTGTGTGTGCCCCTGCCTGGAAGTCACGGCGACCTCTGGCGACTCCTACTGGGGTGTGGAGGACACTCAGAGAAGTGGCTTGATTGCCTCTGCCTCCTGGGCCTGGTATCCCTTGGAGGTCTCCCGTCCAAGTACTTGCCAGGGTCTGCCCTGCTTAGTTTCCGAGACCTGACAAGATGGGGCTCGCCTGAACGATCCAGGCCAGGGCTCCATCCCAGGGATCTCCATTCCCACTCATATCTGACAGAGGGAGCTTTGACTCTCAGAAGCTCATACCCCGCCCCCCAAATCTCGTTGGTCCCTAAGGTGCTATGGAACTTGTATTGAGGTGTCCCATAGCAGGCAGGTTTCAGATTTGTGATGTGTGCTTGTGTAATGATTCCCTGTTTTATGAGTGTGTGTGTGCCTTTAAATGCTTGGTTGGAGTGCATGGTTAGTAGACAAGAGTGATTGAGAGAGACAAATGTGCTGTGATTGGTGGATGACAGGGTGTGGGAGGGGTTTTTGAAGTGAATCTGTGTGGGTGTGTCAGTGTATCAGTTATGAGAGACAGTTAGGAAAATCAATTGGAATTGTTCAGTTAGAGAGTTAATTCAGTGAGTGTTCAGTTAGTTCTGAGTGAGTTCTTAAAGAGTGCAGTATATATGTCCTTGGCCTGTGTGGCTGATTATAGGAAAGGGTGACTCCTGTTGATGTTGGAACTGAGTGTCAAACAAACAAAAAGTAAAGGAAAAAAGACTGTGTGTGTGATACATTTGATAGACATATTTTCAAAGCCCTTTATCCAAAACAGTTACAGAATAACCAACCTCATATTTTGTTCTTACTTCAATAAATCATCTTTTGTTCAAGTTTATCCCGAATTTAGTTCTATCTGTCCTCAGGACCACATAGGGCCCTGAAAAGCCCCAACTCAAGGTCACCTTACCAGCAAATGAAACAGAGAGAAGGTCTGGAAATCCTTAATTTCCTGGTGGCAGCAGAATCTTCCCAGTTTACAAAAGCGGAGAGCACATTTAGAGAGAAAACCAGTCCTCCCTAAAGAGAGGACACCACAGCTTGCACAACTATTAAGCCTTTTCCCTAATTAAAGAAATCTAGGTTGCCCTGATCTGGATCGCCCAGGCAAGCCCGATCTCGTCAGATCTCGGAAGCTAAGCAGGGTCAGACTCTGGCAACAACCTTACAGAAGCAAGAGCTGGTCAGTGCCCAGTCGGGAGGCCTCCTAGGAAACGTGTTTGTGCTGCCTTTGATTTCAGGATGGAGGACGGACGGAATGTAAACGCAGTAACAGTCTGAGGATGCTATTCAGCGATTTGGGGCACATCTAGGGAATGAAGGACCGTATCCTTCCATATGTCCCTGTGTTCCAGCTACAGTAATCAGGCAGCCATCGGTTGGCTATCCCACTACAAAGGGTGGCCCACTGGGCACTGGCCAGAGCCCAGGGCCTTTCCCATCGTGGCTCCAGCTCTGTGGGATGGGCTCCCTGAAGAGCCGGGGGGGGTGCTCCTCTTGGAAATCTGCAGGAGGCATTGCAGGGCTTTGGAGGAGGTTTGAATGGCAGGCATCTTTTAAGGGGGGGCAGAGATTTGGGGTTTGCTAGTTTATATTTGGATTTAGCTGGGTCTGTTTTTAACTACTGTCAACCACATTGGACCAAGAGGAAATGTGGGATCAACGCTCCCTCTAAGTTGTGGAGTTTTGTGAGCAGAAATTCTGCTTCGTGAGCTACTGGCATTACAGTGGTGAGCGAGTGATTTGGCCACCACATAAATGAGTTTGCTCTGGAGCCAGTTGCTTCCTGAGCGAAGGCAAAAATGTGTGAGCCGGAGGCTAAAAAGCTGTGAGCTGGCTCACACTAACTCAGCTTAGAGGGAACGCCAAGTGCTTTATAAATAAAATGTTTCACTTCCCATTAAACCTCTGGAGCGATTTATGGCCAGATTAGTACAGCTGTTACGTTTCCTTGGAAAGGGACTCTGGTTATTACATTTTAGCACTTACTTGATAGTGATCATTTTTGTCTCCCTGCTGGCAGAGTCCAGTTTCTTCATTTCTAAAATGTTGTCTGCCCAGTGGAATTTTTCTGAATTAATAAACAGCACTGGCTGGTGAACTCTGGCATATACATCGTGGAAGGGCAGCATCCACGCATCGAGGGCCACGCCACACCTGTAGGGAGAAGGGTGGACAGAGTGAAGCCGACATTTATTTATTTAGGGGTGTCACACATGCATTGAGAAAGTGCAGTAAAATCCAGCCAGTGATTGGTGGGGGTGGAAAGTGCTGTCAAGTCACAACTATGGCGACCCTGTGGGGTTTTCAAGGCAGGAGACACTCAGAGACGGTTGCCTGCCTCTACATCACAACCCTGGTATTCCTTGGAGGTCTCCCATCCAAATTTGCACCAGGGCCGACCCGGCTTAGCTTCCGAGTTCTGACAAGATCTGGCTAGTCTGAGCTATCCACCTCGGGCCTTAAACTACCCCAAGCTACAGGCAGCAGCCAAGGAAGCCACAACAGCGTGACAGTCAACACAGTCTAGAACAGCGGTGTCAGACTCGTTTGCTACAAGGGCCGGATGTGACATAAATGTCACTTTTGTCAGGCTGGGCCATGTGTGCCATAAAACCAGAGACAGAAACTGTGTAAAGGAAGGACCGCAGCTGGTGAGCTCCGAGTTGGTGTGTCCTCACTGTGAGGCCCCGTGGGCTGGGTGGGGGTGTGTGCAGTGGAAAATTGGGCAGATGCTCCCACAATGCTTGACTGCTGCAGACAAGGTTGTTCTGCCGTGCTAAAGCCACAATGGAGTGGCTCCGCCCACTCTCCCCCAGTACTCCCTCCTCTGCACCAGTTGCTTGCAGGCCACATAAGAAGAAGAAGAGATTGGATTTATACCCCACCCTTCACTTGGAGTCTCAGAGGAGCTTACAAATGCCTTTCCCTTCCCCTCCCCACAACAGACACCCTGTGAGGTAGGTGGGGCTGAGAAAATTCTGACACAAACTGATCTTTCAGGAACAGCTGTGCCAGAGCTTGTGACTGACTCAAGGTCACATCAGCAGGTGCAAGTGGAGGAGTGGGGAATCGAACCCGGTTCTCCCAGATTAGAGTCTACACATTTAACCACTACACCAAACCAGTTCTGGCCCCTGGGCCTTACGTTTGACATCCCTGGTCTAGAACTAGCTGAAGACAATCTTATGCACTATCGGGGGTTGTTTTTAATGTGCTGAGTATTTTAAGGTTAATTTATACTATAATTTTAACATTGTTATGATGTATATTCCAATCCAATCCAATCCCCTTTATTGGCGTAACCAGGGGTCTTTTTGGGGGGGAGCGCACCGGAGCGCAGCTCCGGGAGCTCAGGAGCCAAGCCCCGCCCCCAGCCGGCATCCCGGGGAGTCTTTCATGCAGCTGCATGTCAGTTTCAGCTCCTTTATATCATATGGGCCATTGAAGTCAATGGTGAAAACATAGGGTATATTCTGGGGGCTGGAGGGAGGAGGTTTGAGGGAGAGGCTCCAAACTCATAAGGTAGCTGATGGAGCCTCTCCCCAAGATACCCACCAGGTTTCAAGAACATTGGACCAGGGGGTCCAATTCTATGGGCCCCCAAACAGGTTGCCCCTATTCCCTCCATTGTTCTCTATAGTGGGAAAAAGCTTACTTTTTTCCCACCATAGAGAACAATGGAGGGAATAGGGCAACCTCTTTGGGGGCCCATAGAATTGGACCCCTAATCCAATGTTCTTGAAACCTGGTGGGTATCTTGGGGAGAGGCTCCATCAGCTACCCTGTGAGTTTGGAGCCTCTCCCTCAAACCTCCTCCCCTCCAGCCCCCAGAATATACCCTATGTTTTCACCATTGACCTCAGTGGCCCATAGGATATAATGCGGCTGAATTGCCACCAAATTTCTTTCATTCCCTCCTTTCCTTCTCTCTTTTTCCTCTTTCCCTCCTTCTTCTCTTCTCTCTTTCTTTCCCACCTTCTTTTCTCTTTTTCCTCCTTTCCCTGTTTCCCTCCTTCCCTCTCTTTCTTTCCCTCCCTTTTCCTTCTCTTTCTTTCCCTCTTTCCTTCCTTCTTTCCTTCTCTCTACTCTCTCTCTTTCCTTCCTTCTTTCCTCCTTCTGTGGCCCAACTCTCATGAGAAGGAGTTTAAACTTTAAACCCCTTCTCTCTTAGCTCTCCCACCCAGACCAGCTGGGGAAGGGAAGGGGAGGCTTTTGAAGATGCCTCCCCCCCTTTTGCTTCCCCTTCTGACATTACTTCCAGTGATGTCAGGGGGCGTGGCATATGCTAATAGCCTAATAGCTCATTAGCATACCATATGCTAATGAGCTCCTGCAGCTGTTTTTCTACAAAAAGACCCCTGGGCGTAACTATAGCTTTAAAAAAGATAACAGTGCAAGTCAGCCCATATGCTAACAGACAGAAGCCATCAAAGAACAGCAATTTGTATCATTGTGTATAATAGTAATAATAGGAGAAGGTAATAAAATTTGGAACAGTAATCTCAAGTAATTAAAACTGCTGCGGTAAGAAACTTTACTACCCTAAACGGAATCATAGAAGCACCTTATCTCTCTCACTGATCTCTCTCTCCTAATCTTTCTGTCTCCCTTCCTCTTCCCTCTTTTTCTTGGTCCCTGACAGTGTTCCCTCTAAGCTGAGTTAGTGTGAGCTAGCTCCCAGTTTTTTAGGCTCTGGCTCACACATTTTTGTCTTCTCTCAGGAAAGATGGTTCTCCAGAGCAAACTAATTGATGCAGCGGCCAAATCTCTTGCTCACAACTTTAATGCCACAAAAGGTAGCTCACAAAGTAGAATATTTGCTCACAAGACTCCATAGCTTAGAGGGAGCATTGGTCCCTGAGTATATTTGCCAGGAACTCTGCCACCTGCTCAGTAACTTCGGAGGTTTTGTCCGCTACCAGGAATTCAATACCTCTGTTGGTTGTAGCCTTAGAGAGTTGAAGAAGAGGGCTAATCATGTGTAAATGAAGCTGAGTAAACAGCGGGCAGTTTAAGAGGCCTTTTGGCTAAGATCAAGTGTAGTGTAGTACTTTATCTTATCATTCTTCATCGCTCAGATCCCTGCAAACTCAGGGCCTGGGTGATCTATAAATCTAAAGCATAAATAAATAATAAATAAAAAGGAGTGTAAAACAGGTGGGATAAGGGACAAGATTGTGACCAACAGGTACCCGAACAATACGCTGTTGCTTCCTCTGAAAAGCTAGGTAAACAGATGTTTTAGCTTGGTACGGATACAGTGCCAACCAATGACGGGCCAAGCCACATGTTACCGAATCAAGACTTTTCATCAAGGAGCTTTAATCAGATTAAAGGAAAGAGTCTTACCTGGCCACCATCGTAAGGACTTTGAATCAGACACGCGCCTGGATCTCTGTACGGGAAACTCAGTTCCCAGGGCACAGAGATCGGGATCAGGACTACAGCACTGGAGAAAAGGATGCTTCAGCGTCCCCTCAGGCTGTTTTCCTGACCCAAAACAGCCTTGGGGAGCTGCTCTTTTCCACCCTGGGGAAAAGTACCTATGGCTACAGGCAAATTTCAGGGTGTGGGGGGGAGAGGAATCCAGGCCCCTTTGTGCCTGTGAAATGAGTTCACAGCAGGGAACTCCAGGTGCTCCTGTGGGTTTGGGGCATGTGAGACTGGCCCCGAGAAACTGGCCCGTCTCTAACTTGCAAACTGCCTCACCTCGCTGGGTGTCCACTCACAGACATAGGATTGCCAGGTGGGGCTGACAAAGTCCTTATGATGGTGGTCAGAGAAGGTTCTGTCCTCTCCTACCCAAAGGCGGCCAAGAGCCCAGAAAGACAGATTTCACTCAGCGTCATCTACTGAGATGTGCAGGGATCCTCCTGGCGCACCAGTATGATACATGTCTATGAAGTCTCCCATCAAGGTCTGCTTGCATTCTCCACTTGGCTTTCTGCTTTCCCCCCTTCCAAAAGCAAGACACATCTTTTATAACAGTGCCACGATCAGCGTTCCCTCTAAGCTGGGTTAGTGTGAGCTAGCTCATAGTTTTTTTAGCCTCTGGCTCACATGTTTTTGTCTTTGCTCAGGGAGGATGGCTCCAAAGCATACACGTCATCTTCGGGGGGCTGGGGAACTTGCGCCTCCCCTGAAGGTACTGAGCCCCCCCCTGGGGGCAACTGGTGTCAGCCAGAGCCTTGCTACCCCCCCGTCCCCCCCCCATTTTGAAAGTGGAGGGTTTTTTCCCTCTGCTTTCTGAGACTGTTTGGCTGGGCTAGGAGTAGGATGGAAGTCAAGGCGGTGGGGGCTTGCTTCCTCCTGGAAGCTAAGCTCCACCCACAGTTCCCAGCAGCGCATAGTTCAGCCTGGAGAGCTACATGTGGAGGCTGGCTTCAAGGCAGCACATGCTGCCTCTGCTTGCTGCCGCCACCGCCACCAGCCTGAAGGGTAAGTAGGTGGGGGTGTAAGGGGTGGGGGCTTGTTTCAGGTGGGTTGAGGTGGGAGCCCAGGGCTGCACCCACCCAGCCATCCTGCAGGTCCAAGCAGGGGAGGTAGGAGAGCCGGCATGAGAATGTGCCTGGCTGCCACTTAGTGGGGAGGATGGAGGTTGGGGAGGGGAGCTGGGCCAGAATGGAGGTAGGGGGAGGGTGGGGGGGGCCTTCTGTGGCCTCCAGTTGCCAGTGCCGTCATCGAGTGGCTTGCTTTCTCCTGCAGTCCAGTTTAATGGAAAGGAGGGTCATATTACTGAGGGTGAGTACAAGAAGCAGGCTCGAATCTGTAGGGATGGTGTCAGAAAAGCTAAAGCGCAGATGGAGCTGAGGCTTGCAAGGGATGCTAAAAATAACAAGAAAAATTTCTATGCCTATGTTCGGAGCAAAAAGAAGAACAGGGATGGGGTAAGCTCATTGCTAGGGGAAGATGGTCAAGCCTTAACAAGGGATGAAGACAAAGCAGAATTACTTAACTCTCACTTTGTGTTGGTCTTTAACCGTAAGGCGAACTCTATACAAACTGAAGAATGCAGGGCATATGAAGGAAGGGGGAACTGCCAGTCCAGCATAAGTAAGGAAATGGTTAGGGAGCATCTAGCTGCCTTAAATACTTTCAGATCTCCAGGACTGGATGGCTTGCATCCCAGAGTGCTAAAAGGAATTGCAGATGTTATTTCAGAGCCTCTGGCAATAATCTTTGAGATGTCCTGGAGTACTGGTGTTTTGCCAGAAAACTGGAGAAGAGCAAATGTTGTCCCGATCTTCAAGAAAGGAAAAAAGACGGACCCGGGAAATTACAGGCCTGTCAGTTTGACATCAATACCTGGGAAAATTCTAGAGCAGATTATTAAATGTTCTCTCTGTGAGCACCTTGAACGGAATGAGTTAATTGGTTGTAGCCAGCATGGCTTTATCAAGAATAAGTCATGGCAGACCAACCTTATCTCCTTTTTTGACAGAGTTACTAAAATGGTTGACTCTAACAATGCTGTGGATATAGTGTATCTAGATTTCAGTAAAGCATTTGACAAAGTTTCTCATGATATCCTTGAGGATAAGCTGGTTAAGTGTGGGCTGGATGGAGCAACTGTTGGATGGATTCATGGTTGGTTGAAAAATCGTACCCAACGAGTGCTCGTAAATGGCTCTGTGTCTATGTGGAGGGAAGTCTCAAGTGGAGTGCCACAGGGCTCGGTCCTGGGCCCAGTGTTGTTTAATGTTTTTATAAATGACCTGGAGGAAGACATAGAGGGGATGCTTATCAGATTTGCAGATGACACAAAGCTGGGTGGGATTGCTAATTCTGAAGAAGACAGAGTCAGGATTCAAAATGATGTAGATAGGCTGGAACAGTGGGCTGAGACAAATAAAATGAATTTCAATAGAGATAAGTGAAAAGTCCTACACTTAGGTACAAAAAATCAAAGGCACAGATATAGAATGGGAGGGACTTGGCTTGAGAGCTGCACATGTGAAAGGGATCTAGGTGTTATGATTGATCACAAGCTCATCATGAGCCTGCAGTGTGATGCGGCTGTGAAGAAAGCTAATGCAATCTTAGGATGCATTAACAGAAGCATTGTGTCCAGATCACGGGAGGCGGTAGTTCTGCTCTACTCTGCTATGGTCAGGTCTCACCTGGAGTACTGTGTCCAGTTTTGGGCACCACGTTTTAGGAAAGATGTTGACAAGCTTGAGCGTGTCTAGAAGAGGGCGACCAGGATGGTGACAGGGTTGGAATCCAAGTCTTATGAGGAAAGGCTGAAAGAGTTGGGTATGTTTAGCCTGGGAAAGAGAAGGCTTAGAGGGGACATGATTGCAGTCTTCAAGTATCTGAAGGGCTGTCATGTAGAAGATGGAGCAGATCTATTCTCTCTTGCTCCGGATTGCAAGACTAGATCTAATGGTTGGAAATTACAAGGGAGTCGTTACTGGCTAAATATCAGGAGAAACTTCCTAACTGTAAGAGTGGTTAAGCGGTGGAACAGCCTGCCTCCAGAGGTGGTGGATGCTCCTTCGCTGGATGTTTTCAAGTGGAGACTGGACAACCATCTTTCAGGTATGTTGTAGGTATATAGGTATGTAGAGCTATCTTTTGGCTATGCTCCTGCAGAATGCAGGGGGGTTGGACTAGATGACCTGCAAGGTCCCTTCCAAGTCTAACATTCTATGATTCTATGATAAACAAAGTATATGAGAGAGAATGTCTGAAAATGTCATACAGGTTTCTGTGGACTGCCTCCCCTGTTATATCACACAGAACTTGCAATAGCATTGTAGCTAACTCCAACTAAGAAACTTCCATGCTGTTTCTATAATTTCTCAAATGTACTTCACACCAACTGTGCATCTCCATTCCTTTCTAATTCCTCTCAACTATGTACAGCTTTCTATGTTGTGCTTCATTTGGACTGCTTTGCTTTCTCAGTTCCTAGCCCCCTTCTTTTCTATAACCATGGATCTACATCCCCTTCCTCAAGCCTTACTGCTTGTCCCAACTCTCTAAAGTCAGACCAGTTTGGCCAGTGGCAACCCAAAATCCATCTGTTTGTCCAGGAAGTTCAACTAAATGCCACTAGAGGTTTTGTCACCACTGCTACATCACTTAATGCATTACAATATAGGTTCATGTTCAGGCTATAATTTATGATGTTTTAGTTTGGGAAGATCTGTTTTCTTGGTCACATCAGTTGGTGCTATTTTTCCCCCTGTAAACTCCTCTTCCACCCCAATGGACTCTGCTCACATGTCGTCTGTCAATCCCCTCTTTATCCCACCCTTCCTCCAGTCTCGCTATTGACCTCACAACAATGGCAATATCACCCAGCCTGATGAAGGGATCTTTGACTCTTGGAAGCTTATTCCCTGAAACTCTTGTTGGTCTCTAATCTGCTACTGGACTCGAATCTAACTGTCCCAGTATCACCGAGTAAGCGTCATGCAAAATGTAGTTCTGAACACGGGTCTCCTCAATCCACACTGGTCTTCATGCCATTGGTCCATCTACTTCAGCATGGTCTGCTCTGATGCAGGTGAGCTCTACAGACTCAAGACAGAGAAAGATCCTTTCCAACACCTGTTCAGACCTCCTCGGTTTAAACCTTTATCATTTGGCACACAAAGTCTGGTCTCTCTACCATCAGTCCATCAGTGTCATCACTGTCTGCTCACACTGGCAGTGGTTCTCCAGGGTTCTCTGTAGAGGATTTTGCCCATGCCGTGCTTTGTTTCTGAGCCATTGGGGCTGGGGGGTGGGGGGAAGGATGCGGGCGGGCTGCTTTTATTTGTAATGCAAAAGTATATTACCTCTTTCTAACAACATATGTCCATGCAAGATGTACGTATGTTCACTGTAATATCTGAACAGGGCTTCTGTTTCCTTGAGTGGTGAGCAGGAATAGAGGGAAGTGGCAACAGGTACGTTCTTGATATGTACACCATCCAGGGAGAATACTTAACACTTAACTCATATTTATGCCACACATCGTTATCCTTGATTGGCATGCAGATCAGAGGCCTTTTAAAATTTCCTTTTGCCCTGTGTGCAGCCCAGAAGGAACATTGGCAAGAAATGTACACTCTATATGTATGGTACAGTTTCAAAGGGACAATTAACTGGGATGTATAAAAGGAATGACAGGATTGCCCATTGCAAACAGTGGGAGAGACTTGAAGGCCCACTGTAGATAATAGGAGCCAGGAATGCCATATGACTCCGTCTCCATAAATAGTGACAATGGCCTGTGATGTCACTGGCTCCTCCCTATGATGTCACTGGGCCTCGGTTCTTTTAAGGACCTAGCACAGCAATGCCTCTGGCCCAGCCCCAGCCCCCCCTGGGAAATTGGAAAGTCTATGCCCTTGCTCCAGAGCAAACTAATTTATGCAGCAGCCAAATCGCTTGCTCACAACTTTAATGCCAGCAGCTCACAAAGTAGAATTTTTGCTCACAAGATCCTACAGCTTAGAGGAAGCATTGGCCACAATTATTATAAATGAATGTTAACATGAATGCAAGAGAGAAAAACACACACACACACACACACACAGAGTAGCGGTTTGCGGGGATGATAGTTCTTACTTGAATCGTTTGTCTTTGCTAAGGGTCTCAATGGCTGCAGCCGCCCCAAAAGAATGCCCCATCACCGCTATCCTGTGAACATCAATGGAGTCCTGGAAAGACAGAAAGATACTGTGAAGGGCAGAGGACTGTTCTTGTCATCTGTTCCTGTTTTTAAAAGCGGCAAAACCCGAGCACTGCTGCAGACACTTGAGTCACAGGTCCAATCTGCATCGGTATTTCCCACCATTGTGACGATGACCTCACATCGGCTCACAAATTTCTGTCTGCATTACATGCCGCATCCGCTCTCCTGCTGTTTCATCTTTCCCTATATATTTCTCTATTTTTCCAAACACACAACAAAGACAGACACTCCCAAACAGACAAACAAACAAAAAACATAACTTAATGGGAACCCCTTGTTGAAAGTTAACATATGGAACAAAAAGTATTGCTCATATGTATAATAAATCCACATCAAAATTTGGAGATTTTTCTCTATTCAGTCATAAACACGCGACCAAATATTTCGAAAAATAGTTTCTTCTCTTCCTTGTTAGCTTCATTGTCAAATTGTCCAATTCTGCGACCTCCATGAGTTTTTTAATTAAATCATCTTTGGATGGTGCGTCCTCATTTTTCCAAATTTTGGCAAATATAATTCATGCGGCCGTTACCACGTGTACAATCAAATATTTATCCTATTTCTGCAACTTTTCTGGCATTATGTTTAGTAAAAATATTTCCAGATCTAATGGGATCAGGACCCCTACCATTTGACGCAGAATAGTGTGAATATCACGCCAAAATTTCTTTTGACTCCTCACATGTCCACCAAGTATGGTAAAAAGAGCCCACCTGATGCTCCGATTGTTTCACCTCAGCATGGGGTGTCTCCATCATTTTATTGCCGTTTAGTGATCACCCCGAGGTCACTGTGGCCTCTCACCGCCTTATCTGAATGTGGTTTTAAGGTGGTACAGCTGCTCCTCCCCACCATTGAGTTGCTGAGAGCAAAAAGCAGACAACCGGAGCTGAATTCTCTTCCCCCGCCCCCCTTTTCTAAGGAGACAAGCAAATTGTCACAAAGGAAACAAGTCAGCTGAAAATCCAGTCGTCTGTGTTTAAAAGCAGCCAGGGAACATTTTTCTGTGATCATATTGGGGGGGGGGGGCTGGAAGCACACCCACCCCTGAACCATTTGTTATTTCCTGGGGCAGTCTCCAGAACGCCCTGCCTGGCAGCTGCTGGGTGTTTTGTGTTTTTTACCCAGCTCATTCCATCTTTCCTGCCCCCCCTCCGCCTCCCCCTCCGCCTTTTTACTTTCTGTGGGGGAGGGTCTCAGGTGCCATTTCCTTCCCGCAGTGCAGTGCAGTGCAGTGCAGTGCCCTGCTGGCACCCTTGGGAGGTCGCTCCTCTCCACCCTCTCTCGCGCCCTCTCCCTAAACAACTTGTGTCCTGATGCAGGCAGAGGAGAACTTTATACTAGGCCAAATGGGAAGCTGGCGCCACAGCAGCACAGAACGGCTTTACAGAGCAAATGCAGATTGGGCCACACTCCAGCACAGACTTAAGCACCCTTACGCTTACTGAAACCGATGGATTTCAGTCAGCTTAACTCATGTGCTGGGTTGTGGCCAGATTGCATCTGTTCCTACTACAGCTTCCATAGTTAACATTAAGAGGACATTAATTCCCGAGTCAGGAGTTTTTAAAAAGCTGTGATTTTTAGTAAAGGGCGTGGCTGAAAACTGCAGGCTTGTGTCAAGTTCTGCTTTCTTGCTCTGCAATGTGGGGTTTGTCCAGATGTGAGTGGCCCAAGCTACCCCGATCTCATCAGCTCTCAGAAGCTCAGCAGGGTTCAGCCTGGTTAGTGCTTGGATGGGAGACCACCAAGGAAGCCCAGGGTCACGACGCAGAGGCAGACAAGGGCAAACCACCTCTGCCCTGACCTGGAGGGCCCAGGCTAGCCTGACTGCATCAGATCTCGGAAGCTAAGCAGGGTTGAGCCTGGGATGAGACCAGCCAGGTCAGGGCTTGTGGTACGCCGTGGCAGGAGAGAGAGAGAAAATTAAGATGAGCACCATGAGCAACGGCAGTTCTACTCTACGCTGGAAAGCTGTAGCTTAGCTCAATAGAACCTCCTGGTCACCACTTGGTACGTACAAGGAAGGATCGGCTGTTTCCTTTACCTTTACAGGGGTCCAGTCAAAGCTCACCGGCAGCAAGTTCTCTGCTTGCTTTCCAGAATTGAAACCCAGCAAGAGGTCCAGGGCTCGGATGCACTCCTCGGCCCTCTGCTGCACCTGCACGAAGGAAAAGACGTCAGCCGTGAGGATCCCTCCTGAGCCGAGCCAGGAAGGCTCCGATGGAACGAGTGAGGCAAACTGGCTCTGCTCCTGTGGCTGGAGGTGCCAAAGGCCACAGGTCTTTCCTGGGCTCCTCCCATCCCCTCTGGCAGCCGTCTGTGACCCGGAACTAATAGCCAGGGAGGCAGTGGCAGATTAACCATTAAGCAGACTAAGCACGTGCTTAGGGCACCAGGGCCAAAGGGGGTACCACAAAGTTGGGAAAAGGGTGAAAAGAAAAGAAAAACGAATGAAGATTTGTAAAAAAAAATTGATAAAACTAGTGCAAATCGATCATGGTGCGCCCTAGGGTTATCTTCTGTTTTTTGTTGACGAGGTGCAGTGTCATAGGCTATGTTTAAAAGTAAAATGCATGGTTTAAAAGTGATGGAGCCAAATTCAGTTGTCATGACAGTCATTTCAATGAGGGGGGCACGAAGACTGGTCAGTGCTTAGGGCACCAGTGAGCCTTAATCTGCCCCTGCAGGGAGGTCAAGAGGGTGTCGTGGGAAATGAGGGGGAACACTCTCTTTCAGGTCAGTGGAGCGTGAAGGAGGAGACAGGGAAGGCGGCTTCACCCCCTTTCCCCCTCCCCTCTGCAGACTCCCTCCTTGTGGAGCTAGGGTGGCATAGTGGGTCGAGCGTAGTGTTCCCTCCAAGTTGAGTGAGTATGAGCTTGCTCACAGTTTTTTAGCCTCCGGCTCACACATCTTTGTCTTAGCTCAGGAAGGGGATGGCTCCAGAGCAAAGTCATTTATGCAGCAGCCCAATCGCTCGCTCACAACTTGAATGCCGGTAGCTCACAAAGTAGGATTTTGCTTAGAGGGAGCATTGGTTGAGTGTTTGACTAGGATCTGGGAGATCCAGGTTCGAATCCTCACTCATGCCACAGAAGCTCGGTGGGTGACCTCGGGCCAGTATTGTGAGGAGTATTGTGAGGATAAAATGAAGGAGAAGGGAACGATGGAAGTCGATTTGGGTCTCTCTGTGGGGGCGAAAGGTGCAGAGTACAAATGAAGTAAACCACTCGTCTGCACAGTGGGCTAAATAATTAGTCCCGGTACCCCAGGACTCCTGGGGAGAGGAGTACGCAAGAAAGATCCGTGGCAGACAGTGCTGTCTGCTGAGGGATCACTGGTGGTCCGTAGTGCATCAAAAAAGAGCAAAATCTCTTTGACCAGATATGTTCATGGGGGAAAAAAGGAAACAGGCACAAACACTGTGCACCATGACAGTTCTATCCGAGCTTTCACGCAGCTTCAGTCCTAGTCTGAAGGTCAAAGATCCTGGCAATCCAGAGAAAGAAAGAATCACGCGACATCCAAAATCTAGGAGGTCTCCTCTCCCCCCACCCCAACAATGTTCTCTCTAGATCAGGGGTTTCAAACTCATTTGTTACAAGGGCCAGATCTGACATAAATGTCACTTTGTCGGGCCAGGCCATGTGTAATGCCAGGTACTGGAGACATAAACTTTATAAAGGACACAGGCAAAACCCAATTAACAATATTATTCTTTTTACTCAAAATGCAAACAAAAGCAATTGATTCCTAGCAGTAGAAGCAATTGATTTACCAGGGAACCCACAAAAGCCCCAATAAATGTATTTAATCACAAGACCAAGCCCGTAGCTACAGTGGGGCATCTCGGGGCAAGGCCCCCTGACTTCCCATCCAGCCCAGGGCAACACGGCCTTCTCCCTTGGATTAAATTGATCAGCCAGTGCCCCCTAAGAAATTTAAATGCCCCCTGACTTAAAAAATCCTGGCTACGGGCCTGAGCAAGACTCGGGTTTTTTTCCAAGGGATACCATAAAAGGGGGAGTGCCTCATATTTCCATACCTACCAGTTGCAAGTGGGCCAGGCAAGATCCCTGGAAGGGCCAGTTCCGGCCCCCGAGACTTATGTTTGACACCCCTGCTCTAGATTATGCATTTAAAGATTTTTCAGGGCTTCCTTAAATACCAGATTCCGACGAAAAGCAGTATCAGCTGCACTTCGTTGTGACTTGCTGTAATACATCCATTCCTCCTGCAGTTCTGCAGCTGCTCCTTTCACTTCTGCTGAAGGTTTCTCCTCATAGTAATACGTAGCTGAAGACAAGTGGTCTCTAACAGAAAGAAAAATGCTGTTTCAAAATCCTTAGGCTTCTCTTTTGAGAAATCGACAACATCAAGGTCCATATGATGCCGTCTAAAGTTTTGATGGACATCCTTAACTTCATAGAATCATAGAATGTTAGAGTTGGAAGGGACCTTGCAGGTCATCTAGTCCAACCCCCTGCATTCTGCAGGAGCATAGCCGGAAGATAGCCATTAGATCTAGTCTTGCAATCCGGAGCAAGAGAGAATAGATCTGCTCCATCTTCTATATGACAGCCCTTCAGATACTTGAAGACTGCAATCATGTCCCCTCTAAGCCTTCTCTTTCCCGGGCTAAACATACCCAACTCTTTCAGCCTTTCCTCATAAGACTTGGATTCCAACCCTGTCACCATCCTGGTTGCCCTCTTCTGGACATGCTCGAGCTGGTCAACATCCTAAAGTGTGGTGCCCAAAACTGGACACAGTACTCCAGGTGAGACCTGACCATAGCAGAATAGAGCAGAACTACCGCCTCCTGTGATCTGGACACAATGCTTCTGTTAATGCATCCTAAGACTGCATTAGCTTTCTTCACAGCCGCATCACACTGCAGGCTCATGTTGAGCTTGTAATCAACCATAACACCTAGATCCTTTTCACATGTGCAGCTCTCAAGCCAAGTCCCTCCCATTCTATATCTGTGCCTTTGATTTTTTGTACCTAAGTGTAGGACTTTTCACTTATCTCTATTGAAATTCATTTTATTTTCCTCAGCCCACTGTTCCAGCCTATCTACATCATTTTGAATCCTGACTCTGTCTTCTTCAGAATTAGCAATCCCACCCAGCTTTGTGTCATCTGCAAATCTGATAAGCATCCCCTCTATGTCTTCCTCCAGGTCATTTATAAAACCATTAAACACCGGGCCCAGGACCGAGCCCTGCGGCACTCCTCTCGAGACTTCCCTCCATGTAGACGCAGAGCCATTTACGAGCACTCGTTGGGTATGATTTTTCAACCAACCATGAATCCATCCAATGGTTGCACCATCCAGCCCACACTTAACCAGCTTATCCTCAAGGATATGATGAGAAACTTTGTCAAATGCCTTACTGAAATCTAGATACACTATATCCACAGCATTGCCAGAGTCAACCATTTTAGTAACTCTGTCAAAAAAGTCTTGCTTGTGATTAAATCTACATTCATAGACTCAGGTGGATAGTCATGTTGGTTTGAAGCAGCAGAACACAGTTTGAGTCCGGCGGCACCTTTGAGTCCAACAAAGATTTATTCAAGGTGTGAGCTTCCGTGTGCACGCACACTTCCTCAGACACATCGAAAAACGTGCCTTAAAGGTGCCACTGGACTCCAAGTTTCTTCTTCTGCATTCATAGTTTTGCCTCAGGATTTAGAATGTCGAAGAAAAGGTGTACCAGGAATGGTACACACAGTATTAACTGTAATCCTCCATCTCCCCACCAGCTTACTCAACACAAAGTGTATTTTCCACCACTGACACTATAGCCAGAGCCATAAAAACTTCATCCTTTGAAACAAACAAGCGTAAAGAAGACCACCAGGAGTTATGTATCAATGCTCCCTCTAAGCTGCTGAGTCTTTTGAGCAAAAATTCTATTTTGTGAGCTACTAGCATTGAAGTTGTGAGCAAACGATTTGGCTGCTGCATAAATTAGTTTGCTCTGGAGCCGTCCTTCCTGAGCTAAGGCAAAAATGCATGAGCCAGAGGCTAAAAAACTGTGAGCTAGCTCACATTAACTCATCTTAGAGGGAACACTGCTATGTATGGGTTTGTTGCAGGCTTCTTCCCTTACTGGTCATACAGGGATCCAGAAGAATACCCAGAGGCAATGAAGCAAAATGTTCAGTCCTTCAGTAGCTTATGACTCAAGGGAGTCAATAGTCCAGTGCAGGGGTTGCCAATGTGGTGCCCATGGGCACCACGGCATCCACCAACCCCTTTCCTGGGACCTGTCAAATCCTATTCAAAAGTGAGCGGAGCTAAGTGGGGCTTTGCCCAGGAGGGCTTCTGACTGGCTGCCAAGATTAAAACAGAAAAACAAATTGGGATCACAGTATAAACCCCCCCACCCCCAACAAGTAATCCCTGTGATTTATGGCAACTATGTTTTATGAGAGAGCATTTTGCCAGCAAGTATTAGAGCAGGCTTTGGATTAAGGAAAAGCTAATGGACTGGCTTGCTTCCTATGTAAAAGCTTGAGTTGTAAATAAGAGGGAGATCCTCAGAAGACCTACTAAGAATAATGTCTGAGGAAGATCAACTACGAAACGGGCTGACATCTAGAATGCTCGTCATTTAGTACAACTTACTACGGAAGCTGTTCTACAATATCAGATGGACAGGTCTTTTCCAGATCTGTGACATAGGATCACATTAGTTGTGATATCCTTCTGTCATCTATGTAATATGTAAGGCCCAAATGTATTTTTATTAACCGTTAAACAGAGTAGTCATAAATCACAGTGATCGCTTGTTTGTGCATACATTAAAAGACATCCTTTTAAACTGGAGCTTCTGCCTGAAATGTTGAAGAGTTACTGTTAGAGTTGTATATAATCTTGATCCTTTACATTTTGTGGTTGGCTCCGCCTCAGGCAGCAGCTATTTTTGTGATTGGTTCCACCTGTTGTGGTGGTCATTTTGTAACTGTGCCCACTGCCCTGTGTCAGAATTGCTAAGATGCGTGAAGGCTCAAAAAAGGTTGGGGACCCTGGTTCAGTGAAGTTCCATTACCTGGACCCTGACTAGACTTTTTTGGTTCAATGGGGGTGAGTTGTTTTTTTTTGCCAGTTTCCCTATCCTGTGGGAGACCTTGGAATCTTCGTTGTGGTCTCTGTACAGTCCGACACATGGGTTGGGCGCCTGCGCACGACCTTGTTCGGAGAAACTTCTAGAGATTTACCTCAGAAGAGCTTTGGCAGGCTCTCTTCCCGCCCTGGGGAGGAGGCACGCCGCATGCCAAGCGGGAAAGCCATCCCACTCAGTTCTTCTTCGACCGCCTTCGCATTCACACCTCGTTATTGTTCCTCCGTATCGTTACCTAAGCTGAGTATTTTCATCTACTTGTTTTTCGCTTTTGTCTTCTCTTCTTCTTCTTTCTTCTTCTTTCTTATATATAAAAAAGGATTTTCTCTTTTTCTCTTTTCTATTCCCCCCCCCTTTCTTTGGTGGGTGGGTTCCACTTTGTATGGGAAAAACTAAGTTTTTCAAAGTGTGCCGTCGTTGCCCTGCCAAGATTCCTTCGAATGACGGTCACGACTTTTGTTTAATTTGTTTGGGAGAGGCCCATAGAGTTGATACTTGTCCTCACTGTGCGAGTTTTACTCGGCAGGCTTGATGCAATCGAGAGGTTCGGCTTAGAGCTCTACTTTTAGAGTCAGCTTTGCGCCCCACAATGTCCTCAGCGGCTTCTCATGCCTCTGCGGCTAAGAAATCGGACACCTCCTTGAAGGCACTGAAACAGAAACCTAAGCGGGCTGAAGATAAGACCCCTTCGAAATTGAAGGTCCCGCCGTCTGCTTCGGTTTTGCTGGTTGAGCCTGTCGTCATTACCAGCTTATCGACGTCGATGCCCGTGTTGGCCTCTGCCTCTCAAAGATCTGCAAGGCCACCTACAACCCCGCAGCACACGCACTCGTCGGCTTCGGGCTTGATTCCACTGGGCCAGTCAATGGGCTCGCCTCCACTGTTGTCCCCTCGTCGATGTTCCCGATCTCCTTCGAGGCATTCTGATCTCCCGGTCCACACTTTGGACGAGAGGCCTGTTTTGGTGCACCGCCACTCGCGGTCTTGATCCCGATATGACCGGAGAAGACTGATCCATCGGCAGTCTCCGTCGTCATCCGGTTCCCCTTCTGATGACCAATGTTGGTCTTTCGATGAACATCGAGAACACCCGGATGCGGCCTACTATTATTCCAGGTCCCCGACACCGGAGCGTCATCATTATGATCGTGTCCGTCACTCTGAGCGTACGGATCGGGGCCATGTCTCTGACCGCCCTTGACGCTCCACATGGGTGGTCTCGGCACGTTCGATTCCTCGGGACCAGCCTTCCGAATCCTCAAGGATTAGGGATGCCCCGAAGAGTTCTCCCTTAGAACCTTGGTACCATCCTTCTGTCGACCACCCGGTTATCGACCTGGTTCAACCATTAAGGTCCTCCTCTCCAATGTCGATATCGGATCGGTCGGATTCGGTGGAGCTTGACCCCGAGGTCACTTGAATCGAGGATGAGCCTCGGCGCTCCGGGTCTATATCACCCACTGAGGGTCCTAAGGCGCATTTGGAGCTCGTCACTCGAATGGCCGTCGTCCTTCAAGTCCAGGGCTCTACAGAATCCCCTGCTGTGACCAACGTGGTTCACAGACTGGTCCAAGCCGACCTTCCTCCTTCTACCGTCCTGCCCTTGCTTCCTGTCCACCTTTCGGTCTTGAAAGAATCTCGGGAGCACCCGGCATCGATCCACCCAGTCTCGAGGCGCTATGATGGTCTCTACAAGATTCAACAAAATCCCGGCAAGTTCCTCCTCTGTCAACCGCCGCCGAATTCGATGGTCGTACATTCATCGTCGAGATCGAAGCAACCCGTACGCCAGTCTGCACCTCCCAACTGCGAGGGTCGCAAGCTTGACCTTCTGGCCAAAAAGATGTATTCTCTGGCCTCTATGAATCTCTGCATCGATACCTACCTCTCTTATCTGTTGGCGTATGCCTTCAACGTCGCAAATGCTGTTTGTCCTATCTTGGATTTTGTCCCAGAGGAACATCGTGCCACTCTTTCAGGTGCCTTGTCTGAGGTTTGTGCCATATCGAAACAGCAGATCAATTCAGTTCGTCATGCATTTAGCTGTTCTTCAAAGCTTCTGGTCTCTTCCGTCGCTCTCGGGTGTCATGCTTGGCTGCGGGGCACCTCTTTACAACCTGACATTAAGTTCTGTATAGAGGATCTTCCGTTCGATGGTGATGGTCTCTTCCACTCTACTACCAACGAGGTTTTGAAAGCTGTCGATGACAGTTGGAAGCAGGCTTGAAATCTCGGGGTCTCCACCGCTTCTTACCGACCTCGGAACCGTCCTTGGAAGCCTCCCGGTTCCAGACGATATCCGTCTCTGGCATCCAATCCCCAATGGAGGAGGAAGCCTCATGACTCCCATCCTCCCTCCAAGCATCGTTCTCAACCTTCCAAAAAGCTGCCACAGCCTAAACAGTCTGTTTGACTGTCTCCACTGCCTGCTCTCTCCGACATCGTACACTCCGCCTGGCCAGACCCGTCTCTTCCCCTTTCTACCAGCTTGGGAAGAAATTTTCACCAACTTCTGGGTCCTCACCATTCTACGGGTCGGGTACGCCATAGAGTTCATTTCACCTCCAGTCCTTCCACACTTTGTCGTCACGCCTCCAGACCCTCTTCTCGATCTCGAGATTTCCACCCTCCTTACCAAAGGAGCCATCAAGGTCGTCCTGGAGGCGCAACGGACTCGCGGCTTCTACTCAAAATATTTCCTGGTTCCCAAGAGAGACAGCGGCTTCCGACCGATTATGGATCTTTGAGATCTCAACCGTTTCATTTGGTATCAAAAATTCAGAATGGTCACTTTGCAGTCAGTCCTTCCCCTGATACCACGGGCGGCGTGGCTCACGTCAGTCGACCTCCAAGATGCATACTTCCATGTCACGATCCGTCCCCAACACTGTCGATTCCTTCGGTTCACCGTTGGAGATGTACACTACCAGTACAGAGTGCTTCCCTTCGGTCTTTCTACCACCCCGCGGGTGTTCACCAAGCTGATGGCTGTGGTGGTGGCCGAGCTTCGTTGATGGGGAATCACTCTTTATCCTTACATCGACGACTGGCTTCTCGTAGCTCTGACGCCAATTCAGTTGCTCCTCGACACTCAGGAGACTCTTTCCCTCCTCTGCGCTCTCGGTCTCTGCGTCAACGTCGCCAAGTCCACCCTTCAGCCCCTCCAAATCCTTCGATTTCTCAGGGTTCGTCTCGACACCAACCTCGAAGCGGCTTTCCTCCCGGAATCGAGGGCTTCCGACATTCTGGCGATGGTATCCTCCTTTCAGACGTTCCCTCAACAATCCGCCCATTCTGTGATGAGGCTCCTTGGTCACTTTGCCTCCATGGTGTTTGTAGTCCGCCATGCCCGGTTGAGAATGCAGCCGCTTTAGCTGTGGCTTCTCCACACCTTCGATCCTCTACGGAGTCCTTGGCACACGATTTTGTCGATTCCACGGAGCGTCCTCGACTCTCTCGAATGGTGGTCTCACCCCCTCCACCTCCTTTCCAGGATGCCCTTTCGACCTCCTCCTCCCGAGCTGTTGTTGACCACGGACGCTTCCCTCTGGGGTTGGGGAGCCCAGTGTGGAACGCTTTCTGCTCAAGGGGCTTGGTCTGCTCGAGACGCAGCTCGTCACATAAATTACCTAGAGTTGCGAGTGGTTTATCTGGCCCTTTGGTCATTTCTTCCGACCCTTCGGGAACATGTCGTCCAAGTGGCTTCTGACAGCACCACTGCTGTTTATTACATCAACAAACAGGGCGGCACTGCCTCTGTTCGTCTCTGCAACTTTGCGATCGACCTCTGGTCCTGGTGCCTCGGTCACTCCATCACGCTCTCGGCGATACACATTCCCAGGGATCAAAATGTCGATGCAGATCGGTTGAGTCGCTCCGCCTCGTCGGACAACGAATGGTCCATTCCCCTCCGGTATCTTTGACCTCTCTTTCTAGAGTTCGGTCACCCATCTGTCGACGGCTTCGCGACCGCCAACAATGCTCGATGTCGCTTGTTTTTCAGCAGGGGTCCCCCGTCTGCTCAGTCGCTCGGGGATGCCTTTCTTCACAGGTGGACCGGAACCCTGTTTTACTTTTTTCCTCCGTTCCCTCTCATCTCCCGGGTCATCCAGAAGATCCGCGCAGATGGCACATCCTGCATACTAGTCACTCCGTGGTGGCCGCGCCAGGTCTGGTTTCCTCACCTGCTCCAAGTCTCCCGTTGTTCCTTCCGCCCTCTTCCTGTCATCCCAGATCTCCTCTCTCGGGCCCGAGGGAGAATCCTCCATCCCAATCCGGGATTTTTCAGATTGAGGGCCTGGAAGATCCAACCTTAGACTTCTCGCCTCAAGTTTCTGGAAGCCTTCTACTCGACATTCCTATCAATTCAAGTGGAACAGATTCCAATCCTACGCTTCTGATCACTCCTTCGATCTGGTTCGATCATCTCTTCGTGAGATTTTCTCCTACATTGTACACTTAAAGGATACTGGCCTTGCATACTCGTCCTTGCGGGTTCATCTGGTGGCAATCTTCGCCAATCATCCCCTGATACAAGGATCCTCAGTTTTCTCCCATCGTCTCACCAAAACATTCCTCAAGAGTCTCCTTCGGCTGTGCCCTCCTAGGAAACCGTTGGTGCCTTCGTGGAGCTTTTCACTGGTCCTTTCTCAACTCATGTCTAAGCTGTTCAAACCCATGGCTACTGTCGACCTCAGGTTAATTTCCTGGAAGACGGCGTTTCTTGTCGCCATTACTACTGCACGTAGAGTAGGGGAGCTAGCTGCCTTTAGGGCTGATCCCCCCATACTGTTTTTCATAGGAAGAAGGTTGTCCTTAGAACAGATCCTTCCTTCCTCCCTAAAGTCATCTCTGCCTTTCATCTCTCTGTCGTCTGTTCTCCCTACTTTCTTTCTGAACCCAACTGATGCCTCTCAGAGAGCCTTGCACTGTCTCAATGTTCGCAGAGCGCTCTCTTTCTACCTGCATAGGACACAGCCCATATGTAAATCCCCTCAGCTGTTCCCCCCGCGGCTGGGGGAACCAGTTTCTTCTCAACGTCTCTCTAAATGGGTGACTTCCACCATAGCCCTTTGCTATGAGCTGGCACGTCAACCTGTTCCTACCTGTCTCACTGCCCATTCTACACAGGCGGTATTGACGTCCACCGCTTTCCTGGCGGGTGTCCCGTTGGAAGACGTCTGTGTGGCTGCTACGTGGTTCTTGGCATCAACCTTCGTGACCCACTACGCACTTGATGTCTGAGTCCGACGAGATGCTGCCTTCAGTCAGACGGTACTGCGATCTCTCTTTGCTTGATCCTGCTGCACCCTCAGGTAGGACCCTTGGGTGATTTGTTTTCATGATGATGCTGTGCCTTAACCAGTCTGTTTGTGTTTTTTGCAGCTGCCAGCTCCCTCCTCCAACTGGTTCAGCTCTTGTAATCACCCATGTGTGGGACGGCACAGAGACCACGACGAAGATAAACAGGTTGCTTACCTGTAACTGATGATCTTCGAGTGGTCATCTGTGCAGTACCACAATCCTACCCGGCCTTCCCCGCTGCTGGCATCTCCAGATTTCCTTCTTAGATTGCTTGGCCTTGCCAGTGGCGGTCGAAGAAACTGAGTGGGAGGCAGCTCTCTCTCCCGCTCTGGGCATGCGCGGTGCGTGCCTCCTCCCCAGGGCGGGAAGAGAGCCTGCCAAAGCTCTTCTGAGGTAAATCTCTAGAAGTTTCTCCGAACGAGGTCGTGCGCAGGCGCTCAACCCATGTGTGGTACTGCACAGATGACCACTCGAAGATCATCAGTTACAGGTAAGCAACCTGTTTTTCTCTCCATAACTATTCCTGGAGGTCCCTACCCCTAAGTAGCAGCATTTGGGGTGTATCTTGGGCTGCCGTGGGAGGGAGAAATCAGTGGAAATTCCACCCCCACCCCAATATAAACACCTTATTTTGAACCATATACTTCCCTCAGAACCATTCCCAAACACCTTTTGATGAGGAAACATTACATCGGTTGCAGCTTAAAGCAAGCAACGTAGTGAAAGTACAATCCGGATTGGTTCTCCAGTTCTAGTTCATCCATCTTCTCTATTTGAAGGATGCAGGCAGAAATCTGTCCGCCTCCCATGAAACGACTTTTTGTCCCAACCAATACAAAAGGGTGACAGGCAGTGTGTGTACCTGTGCTCAACAGCTGCAACAACGAATCCCCAAGAAGCCATTTCAATGCAGATTGCCGAATAGATGGTTCTGTTGGAACAAATGTGAAAGGAATTATACAGATCCCTCCCGACCCGATCATAGTCACAAGCTATCTGGCATGCTGTGTCTCATTTAAAAGACTACAGATTTGGAGGAGGAAACACCTCTCTTTCTTGTGCTGCTTCTACAACGACCTGCAGAGGCATGACCGGTTCTGCATTTGTTGTGCCACACGGTCAGTCCCGTTAACCTATTTTTCCCCCTTATTAGGACAGAGGGTATGTGGATAATTAATGTTGGGAAAGGCTGCGGCTCAGTGGCAGAGCCTCTGCTTAGCGCTGAAGAAGGTCCTGATTTCAATCCCCAGCATCTCCAGTTATAAGGATCAGGTGGGAGGTGATGGGAAAGACCTCCACCTGAGACCCTGCAGAGCCGCTGCCAGTCTGAGTGGACAATACTGACCTTGATGGACCAAGGGTCTGATTCAGCATGAGACACCTTCGTGTGTCCAATGTGTTCCACCCAGTAAGGAGTGTGTAAAGAAGGAGATTGGATTTATACCCTGTCCTTTACTACCCGAAGGAGTCTCAGAGTGGCTTACAATCTCCTTTCCGTTCCCCTCCCCACAACAGACACCCTGTAAGGTAGTTGAGGCTGAGGGAGCTCTCTCGAAAACTGCCCTTGAGAGAACAGCTCTGAGAGAACTTGCGACTGACCTGAGGTCACATCAGCAGGTGCAAGTGGAGGAGTGGGGAATCAAACCCAGTTCTCCCAGATTAGAGTCCGCGCTCTTAACCACTATGCCAAACTGGCTCTCCCCATTTGACCCCTGAAATGCAGCTCAGGGGGAGGTTGGTGGACTCCTGGGAAACAGCACTAGATGGGGCTGTTATGTCTTAACAGGAATGCTGCCTATTCTTTAACCATGTAAAGCTTGAGTTTATGTACAGGATCGTAAGATGTCACATTCCTATTAGTCCTTCCTGTGGAAGTGTTTAAATCAACCAATGACAGTGTAAATATGTTGTATGGAGGGAACAAAGCTGATTGGCCTTTATCCCTGGAATCTGATTGGACTTTAACTTATTTTGGGAGTGGCTTTGACAGCCCGGGAGAGTTTAAAAGAAGGAGCTGTGCTCCACTGTTTTTTGGGTGTTTGATAGCATGTTCTGGTGGTGTTTGCTGTTACAAATAAAGCTGAAATCATTTGCTGAAATCAAAGTCGTTGTTGAGTCTCCATACTTAACAATTGGCAACGAAGGTGGGATCCTAGTGCGGGTAGGCAGCCCCGCTGAACCAACGCAGTAACAGCGAATGAGAACACTCACCCGGTCGAGCCGACTGAAGCTCCATGAGCAGCGTGGTGGCACCGCCAGTCGAAATGGCCGTCGAAGCATTCGACCCGGCAACGGAGGACTGGGACTCTTACCTGGCGCGGTTTGAGTTTCACCTCCAGGCAAACCAGATAACTGACGAGGCGAGGAAGAAGGCGACGCTCCTGAGTTCCTGCGGCAAGGCAGTCTTCGACGTCGCCCCCACCGAGCTTAGTGCGGCTACGTGGGCTGACATCACGGCCAAACTCAAAGGCCATTTTTCGCCACAGCCGTCGAAAATTGCATGTAGGCACGCTTTCTATAAGCGGTGCCAGGGGCCGTCGGAAACAATACCCGAATTCATCACCGCCTTACGGAAGGCAGCCCGGACTTGCGGGTTCACCAACCTGGAAGAGGCTCTCCTCGACCGACTGGTGTGTGGCCTACGGGACGAACGCCTCCAGCAGCGCCTCTTCGCCTGCACAGAGCTTACATACACAGTGGCCCACGCCGAGGCCGTTGCCGCAGAGGCTGCTGACAAATCAACTCAGGAGGTTCGCCAACGACAGCCACCAGTGGGTAAAGAGCCTGCCGTTCACCAGCAATCCACCAGTGAGTCCGACAGTGAAACTGACGGCGTATGCAGAACCAAAGAGACATGCCCACCGCGGACCAGACCGAAGACTACAGCAACGCGTTCCTGTGCTGGCTGTGGGGGCAAGCATGGGAGAGACCTCTGTTGGGCGAAAGAGCTGATCTGTCACTCCTGTGGCAAGCGAGGTCATCTGGCCCGAGTCTGTCGAGCGGCCAAGAAGTCCCCACCGTCAACACGACGTGTAGACCCCAGGGTTCGTGCTCGAGACGGCGACAAGGCATCCGACTGTCATCAGACCGACTCCTGCTGCTGTCCTTCAACAGTCCTGGCCACCAGAGGCAAGCCCAGCAGAAAGATCCATGTGACGGTTCATCTGGATGGTGTTCCCTGCGTCATGGAGGTGGACTCCGGATCGTCCGTCACTGTCATCTCCACAGAGACGTGGCACCGCTTGTTCCCGAGACGAAGCCGCCGCCGCCTGTCACCAGTGTCAACTCGCCTGACCGACTTCCAAGGTCGACGCATTCCTTTGGCGGAAAAAGCGACATTCCAGGTCGAATTCAAAGACCGAAAGGCTGAGCTGTCACTCCTGGTTGCAGAGGGTGAGCGGGTGAGCTTGCTGGGCCTCGATTGGTTTGAGGCACTGGGAATCGCTATTACAGGGGTTAACCAAATCTGTGAAATAAAAAGGAACTCATTGTATATCAAGTTTCCTGAGGTTTTTGGGGAAGGGTTCGGTAAATACACTGGTCCTCCGGTGTCCTTTGATCTAGATCCTGCAGTACGGCCAATCCGGCTGAAATATTGCAAGGTGCCTCTCGCTTTAAGGGCAAAGATAGAGGCAGAGTTGGACAAGTTGGTTCAACAAGGGATCTTGGCGCCTGTTCCCTATGGTCGATGGGAAACCCCCATCACAATGCCAGTTAAGGCTGATGGGTCGGTGCGCATATGTGCCGACTATAAGTGTACAGTAAATAGAGCTTTACAGCAGCACTCATACCCAGTACCGGTCATCAGCCATGTCTTGGCATCACTGGGGGAGGTAAAGTCTTTGTGAAGTTGGACCTGGCACAAGCATACCAACAGTTGCCTGTGGACGATGCCACTGCAGACGCACAGACCATCGTCACCCACAAAGTGGCCTTCTGTGTTAAACGCCTACATTTGGGGTGAATGTGGCCCCGAGTACCTTTCAGGGGTTAATGGAGGGGCTCCTGCGTGGGCTACCTGGTGTTGTATCCTATTTTGATGATGTTCTTATAGCGGGTACAGATCACAATGAGTTAATGGCTCGATTGCAAGCAGTGCTCACTCGTTTTAAGGATCCAAATGTGTTGTGGGTCCCACAGGTCGAATTTCTTGGCTGCACGGGGTTCACCCCACGCCGGACAAGGTCGCCGCCATTAAGGGAGCACCCCCACCTAAGTCCAAGAAGGACCTCCAGTCCTTCTTGGGCATCTTAAACTTTTATCACTCCTTTCTGCCACACAAGGCGTCGGTGGCAGAGCCCCTGCATGCCTTGCTTCACAAAGATGCCAAATGGGAGTGGGGTGAGCGACAGAAACGAGCATTCGTGGCAGTAAAGGACCTTCTCTCGTCAAACGCTGTGCTGATGCATTATGACGAGAACAAACTATTGGTTTTGGCAGCAGATGTGTCCCCTTACGGGGGGGTGCCGTACTCAGTCATTTAATGCCGGACGGCACGGAGGTGCCAATCGCTTTTATTCTCGATCCCTCACTGCGGCAGAGAAAAACTATGCCCAGATCGACAAGGAGGGCCTCGTCCTGATTGCGGGAGTTAAGAAATTCCATGACTTTGTGTATGGGCGACGGTTCCTCCTTGTGACAGATCATAAGCCGCTTTTGAGCATCTTCTCTCCGGACAGACAGACTCCCAACATCCTTTCACCAAGGATGTTACGGTGGGCAGCGTTCTTGTCCGCCTATGACTACGAACTGGAGCACCGTCCAGGGAAAGCGATTGGGCATGTGGACGCCCTTAGCCGTTGTCCCGCTCTGGCTTCGGCCATTGACTCTGACCAGGACTCGGACGTGTTGGCTCTGGAAGAACTCCCAGAGACACCAGTCACCTCCGTGGACATTGCCGCTGCGTCGGCAAAGGACCCGGTGCTTGCCCGTGTGCTCAATTGGGTGTGGAGGGGGTGGCCGGTGGGAAAACAGGGACCGGAGTTTAAACCTTATACTTCCCGCCAAAACGAACTGTCAGTGTCCAAAGGTTGCCTGCTTTGGGGGAGTCGAGTGGTGATTCCCTCAAGGCTGAGGGAGAGAGTCCTGGAGGCCCTGCATGCTGGGCATCCAGGGATTGTTCATATGAAGGCCCTCGCCAGAGGGTACGTGTGGTGGCCAAACCTTGACGCGGACATTGAGGTGTGGGTAAAAAACTGCATGGCCTGTCAGCAGTCGCGCCCAGAACCACCTCAAGCGCCCACTCAGCCCTGGGAAAAGGCGCGGAGGCCGTAGTCCCACCTCCATGTTGATCTGGCTGGTCCTTACCATGGACAAATGTTTTTTCTTTGTGTTGATGCATTCTCTAAATGGTTAGAGGTTGTGCATTTAAGGTCGACTGGGTCTGGGGCTGTAATTAATGCGCTCAGAAAGCTCTTTGCAACGCACGGGCTGCCGGACTGTGTCGTCTCCGACAACGGGCCACAGTTCACATCGGCCGAGTTTGAGGGGTTCCTCACCGACAACCTCATACGCCATGTGACTTCTGCCCTGCTCCATCCGGCCACCAACGGGCAGGCAGAACGGATGGTTCGGTCGGCCAAGGAGTCACTTGGGCGCCTGACGTGCGGGGATTGGGGGCAAAAGATCTATCTCTTGAGGCAGCACATTACGCCTAGTTCTGCAACAGGGAGGAGCCCTGCAGAGCTGCTAATGGGCCGCAAATTGGCTTCTGTTTTAGACCGACTGCATCCTGATCTCGACCAGTCCAAACAGCGGTCAGAGACCCCGGCCCAGGGGAGAGTTTTCTCTGAGGGGGACAGAGTGTTTGCCCGCAACTATGCAGAGGGTCATCAGTGGCTACCAGCCGTAGTCACCAAGGTTGCGGGGTCCAGGTCGTATGTGGTCCGGCTACCCAATGGGTCAGGAGATTCGCCGCCACATAGACCAGCTCAGGGAGCGGTGGGCTGACTCAAGCGCCGAGTCACAGCCCAACCCTGAGCTGGTTCTCATCGGGCAGGAGGGGCCTCCTGGAGAGGAGGTGAGTGCTCCCGCTGGGGAATCGGAGTCTGGGCAGACCCCAACTCCAGGTCCTGAGACCCATGTCCCTGTTCCTCCAGTCTCTCCTGCGAGAGAGGTTCCTGAAGTGTGTGTCGCTCCACTGCCAATGGAGCAGAGACCGCTGCGCCGGTCAAGCCGAAATCGTTGTGCACCTCCCTACTTAAAAGATTACGTTTGGCAAGGTAATGTTCCATCTTAGGGGGGAGGAATTGTTATGTCTTAACAGGAATACTGCCTATTCTTTACCATGTAAAGCTTGAGTTTATGTACAGGATCGTAAGATGTCACATTCCTATTGGTCCTTCCTGTGGAAGTATTTAAATCAACCAATGACAGTGTAAATATGTTGTATGGAGGAAACAAAGCTGATTGGCCTTTATCCCTGGAATCTGATTGGACTTTAACTTATTTTGGGAGTGGCTTTGACAGCCCGGGAGAGTTTAAAAGAAGGAGCTGTGCTCCACTGTTTTTTGGGTGTTTGATAGCGTGTTCTGGTGGTGTTTGCTGTTACAAATAAAGCTGAAATCATTTGCTGAAATCAAGTCGTTGTTGAGTCTCCATACTTAACAGGGCTCATCCCTCTGTAACTGAATGCCGTCATCATCATGTTAGTCCAAAATGCTAATGTTACATTGAACATAGTCGATTAGGCTAGGTTATTTAGCTTTTTGACCATTTTTTCCCTGTTTAAAGACCACCAGAAGAGCATCAATTACAATAATTGCTTTGCAACATCTTTCAGAATTCTTCAGCCTTCATTTTACTTTATCTTTTCTGTCCCTCAGTTGGTATCCTCTTTTGGGGGCAGACGCCCCCTTCTCCGAAGCAGAGTCCTCGTTGGAAGACACAGAGTCCAGTTCACCATTGGATTTGCTGTCCTCTTCTTTCGCACCCTCCTCTGGTTCTCCCAGTTGCAGTCTCAGGAACTCACGTGCTTTGAAGACAGAGTCAATCTTTTCTCTTTTATCCTGCAGTTTGAAAATGATGCCTTCGGGGGTCAACCACCTGTACGAAATGCTGTTTGTTTGCAAAAAGAGAATTAAGTCTTCGTACTTCTTCCTCTTCTTCCTTATTTCAAATGGGATATCTTTTAGAATCCTGATAGTATTGCCACCGATTATCAGGGGTGTACTTGTAGTCGCTTTCAGGATTAAATCCCGCACATGCCTCTTCAAGAATCTAACCACTATCTCCCCAGGCAGATTATTTTTCTTGATGTAAGCGGAGTAGGCCCTATAGACCACATCCATTTCACTTAGCAAATATTCTGCTTTTAAATCTGTAACTGGGGCTAATGCGTCGCTCAAAATTTGCTTTAGATTCTCATTTTTGTCTTCCGTAACACCTTGGAACCAGAGTACTAGGTTGGCTTTCTCCATTTGCAAATGTAAAAGTTGAAATTCTTCCGAAGTTTGCTTCCTTTCCAGCATTTGCATCTGTTTTTTAGCTTTTTTGGAGTTGGCATCTATTTCCTTTACTTTCTCAGCTATTTGCTCCGTCTTTTTTGAAGTTTCAGATAATTGGAGCTGCTGAGCTGCAAAGTTCTGGTTTAAAGTTACTGGCTGCTGATTGATATTAGTCATCTGGTCCAATAGGGGCCGCAAAGAATCCGACAAGAGTTTAGAGAACTCAGTGATCTCTTCCAGCTGTGGGCTCATGCTTCCCGGTGGTTTCACTTTTGCTGGTCCTTTCTCTGCTTTTCACCCTGCCATTTTTATAGATTGTTTACTTTTCCCAAAACTTTCTAAAGTCTCTGAAAGTCACCGAAACGTCTATCTGCGCTCCGGTAAGGGTCTTCAAACAGGTTTCAATACTTTTAATTTTAGTCCCCCCTTTCAAAATCGCTTTTAAGTTTATGTGTATGGGAGGGGCTCCTCCCCCACTCGCTTTTCTCGCCAGTCCCGGGGGGGAGTTTTCTTTGTAAACTGTCGGTATTTCGCTTGTACTCGACTCACTGTTCGTTGTTGGTCATACGACCTCGCTTCAGTCCGTTTTATTTGCACGATCGCCGATGCTTGTCCTGGCCAGCAGCTCTGGTGCCATTTGGTCGCATAGCAGCAGGACTGTTGGGGCACAGGAGCGCCTCAATTCTCCAGCATCGCGCTGGCGAAGAGGCCACCCCTCAAAAGCCCCATGGCTAGGAGCCTTTCCCAAAGGCTCCGGGGGGATGGCGAAAAATTGCCCCCCCCCGCCGCTAGTGTGCAGATTGCACTCCCGGGAGGTCCAGGAGGTGCATCTGCCAGCGAGTCGCCATTAACCGGAAGTTCCGCGAGGACACAATTTGAACAAATGGGTAGCCCCTAATCTAGCTAAGCTAACTACCAGCTGTCCCCCTGTAGGGTGATCCTCAGATCTTCTTTACAAGGCTGCACTATAGACCTTGCGTATTCCAACAGCCATACCCCTCTGAAGCACTCTGTCCACATCCTCCATCCATGTTCTTTTAACAAATGCACAAGAAGTCTACCTCAGATATCATAACTAGTATTATTTTGCTTTCATTGTGTGCTGGAACCATTCCTGAGGACTGCCAACTTCACAAATGACATTTAATCCACTTCACAAACAATATTTAGTCCTTGTAAACAGTCTGAATGTGATCAGGGGAGACCGACGCTCCTCTGTGACTTTCAGAGGTACGCTGCGTTATCAGAAAAGGCAGCATTACCTGAAACCGCCAAGTCCGTGGGAAAAAATAATGAGAGGGTATCTTTCTCCGGGCTTGAATGCAGCATCCCATTTGGCAGGACAGGTCACGGAGCCTAGATTAAAAGGGACAGAGTTTGTGGGAGTTAATAGAAAGTCTGAGGATGACCTTGTGAAAGTAACAACAGACCCTCGGTCAGCTTCTCCTTATCTAGCCTGAACTCAGGGCTTGTTTCACATCTGAACTTGTGCCAGCTGTAGGGCTGCCTGGTCCCCCGGGGGGGGCGGGGTTTGCCCGCTCTAGAGGCCCCCAACCTGCCGGCCCAGATCCAGCCACCGGTGGGAACCCCGTCCCCAAAGTGCCAGAATCAAGACGACGTGACCAGCGTGATGACATCACCTGAAGGTGACATCTTTGTGCCGGGCATGTTGTTGAGTTTTAAAGCTGAATGCTAGAGCGTCCCTTGACGGTGTTCCCCGTGCACTAATATCACTTCCAGCTGACGTCCTTGCGGCACGCGCAGCTCCCAGATACGGAATTTCCAACCACCGCTGGATGCCAGGTAGTGACCCAGAAACCCTTGCCAGGTGGTTTTTTTTAAGTGCTCTAAGCTAGATGGCCATGTGGGGATGCTGAGACCTTATGTACTCCTGCACTAGAGCTGCCAACCTCCAGGTGGTGCCACAAATAACACCCACCAAGGGAAGACCATCAACAATTCACAACTATACACGATCAAAACTGTATACGACATTCATTGAAGTACAAAGGTGGGTTAGTGGCCATAAGCCAATAGAATGTACAAACACATATCCAACAGATTGCTCCTAGGAATTAAGCATTATTTATAAAAAGAACATGTTCAAAACCAACAGTAGGGTCCTCTGTAATTCCATACATAAATAGTGTCTGTAGACCTCTAAACAGAAAGTAACTGCGGCAGAAGATGCCCACCATGGAAAGAATAACAGCTGTATGTCTCTCCCAGGTATAAATCAAGATGTTGCAATGAACTTCAACAGTGGCTGGTAAAACGGAATCCGATTTCCAAAACAGCATAGGCAGAGCTCAATAATTTCAGTGGAATCCCCCGAGGAATACCAGGGTCGTGATGCAAGGGCAGGCAATGGCAAACCACCTCTGAATGTCTCTTGCCTTGAAAATCCCACAAAGTCACCATAAGTCAGATGTGACTTGACAGCAAAAAAAAAATTATTTTAACAGACTCCTGTATGGATAAAGCTTTTGCTTTAGTTTCACTTTTCACTTGTTATATTGGTGGCTGGCTGTTATCAGGGCTGGTCCCAGGGTTTTTTGCACACTATGCGAGGCTACCTTCTGGCGCCCCCCCCCCCGTGTGCCCCCTGGACTGGAATAAGAGTTCCCCAGAGTGGAATGACAGCCTCAGAGGGTAGCAGGAATGATCTGTGACTAGAACGAGATATCACAGAGTGGAATAACAGTGCCTGGAAGTAGCAAGAGATTTCTGGAAATGGAATGACAGCCCCCAGAGTGGAATGACAGCCCGTGGAAGTAACAGGAGTGTTCTGGGACTGGAGAATGACAGCCCCTAGGGGTAGCAGGAGTATTCTGTGACTAGAATGAAAGACCATGGAGTGGAATGACAGCCCGTGGAAGTAGCAGGAGTGTTCTGGGACTGGAATGACAGGACCCAGAGTGGAATGAGACCCCTGGATGTAGTAGGAATGGTCTGGGACTGGAATGACAGGACCCAGAGTGGAATGACAGCCCCTGGATGTAGAAGGAGAGTTCTCTGACTAGAATGAGAGACCACGGAGTGGAATGACAGCGCCTGGGGGTAGCAGGAGTGTTCTGGGAATGGGATGAGAGGCCCCAGAGTGGAATGACAGCCCTTGGGGGTAGCAGGAGTGTTCTGGGACTAGAATGAGAGACCATGGAGTGGAATGACATCCCCTGGGGATAGCAGGAGTTTTCTGGGAATGGAATGACAGGCCCCAGGTTAGAATGACAGCCCCTGGATGTAGTAGGAGTGGTCTGCAACTGGAATGGCAGGCCCCAGAATGAAATGACAGCCCCTGCATGTAGCAGGAAACTTCAGGGACTGGAACGAGAAACCACGGAGTGGAATGACAGCCTGTGGAAGTAGCAGGAGTGTTCTGGGCCTGGAATGACAGGTCTCAGAGGCAAGTGACAGCCCCTCAGTGTAGCAGGAGTGTTTAGGAACTGGAACGAGAAACCATGGAGTGGAATGACAGCCTCTGGGGGTAGTAGTAGTGTTTTGTGCCTAGAATGAGAGACCACGGAGTAGAATGACAGCCCCTGGGGCTAGCAGATGTGTTCTGGGACTGAAATGACAGTCCTTGGGGGTAGCAGCAGTGTTCTGGGGGTGGAATGAAAGACCACAAAGTGGAATGACAGCTCCTGAAAGTAGCAGGAGTATTTTGGGAATGGAAGGATAGGCTCCAAAGTGGACTGATAGTCCCTAGGAGTAACAGGAGTGTTCTGGAACTGGAATGGGAGTCCACAGAGTGGAATGACAGCCCCTGGTGGTAGGAGGAGAGTTCCGGGAATGGAATGACAGGCCCCAGAGTGGAATGAGTGACCCTGGGTGCAGAGGCAGTTCTGTGCAACTGGATTTGCAAATGGTAGAGTGAAACACTTTACATTTAAATATTTCTCAAATGTGTGTACCTATTGTCAAACCATCTCAGTAATTATCCTGCCTGTCAGCTCCTTAGTTTCCTTACAAATTCATGAGGTTGATGTGAGCCACCTCCTCCACTGTCAGATATAAATCTTGCACTTGTCCCTCCACCTGTTCCAGTGTCCAGTTTTGCTCCCTTCCTGACCTCCATGTTCCCTCTCCATGAGGTTGATGTGAGCCACCTCCTCCATTGTCAATTCCACTCTGGGGCTTGTCATTCCAGTCCCAGAATACTCCTGCTGCCTCTAGGGGCTGTCATTCGAAGCTGGGACCTGTCATTCCAGTCCCAGAGTAGTCTATTTTGGCCCAGAGACCCTAATGGAAAATTCATTCTGCATTTTCTTTGCAACTCTACTTGTACTGTAATGTATTTCAGTGGAGCCCATGCAAGTCAATTGGCATTCCTGGCGCTCATTATTTCCAGTGGGCCTTCAGGTATCTCCCATTGTTTCCAATGGGCAATCCTGTCCTTCCTTTTAGTACATCCCCAGGGAAAGGGCTTGCTTGAATCTCAGCCGGCTGCGGCGGTGTGGGCCAAACTTGTCGCCTCCAGTCCCGGGGAAGGGCAGGCGGGACGGCACGACAGCTGAGAGCCTGGGGGGGGGAGACCTTCCCCGCTGTGCCCCCAGCTTTAAATTCAGAGCCGGGGTGCAGACTCCTTCAAGATTCACGACTGGGCAGGTGGGAGGTGCGGCGGAGCGGACAGCTGATGGTTGGTGTGTGCAGCACGTGTGCAAGTGGAGCAGTGCGCAGCTGCAGGGCTTTTGTTTGGTGGGTGGGGTGGGGTGGGACCTGGCTGGGAGGGGCAGCAGCTAGCAATGACAGAAGGAGGAGCACTGGCTGCGCAGAGCGGAGCGGCGTGCGCAGCGCACTGCACGGGCAGGGCTTTGAGGTGAGGGAGGGGCTGGGTCAGGCAGCAGCATGCCATTCTGCCGCCCGCCAGCAGGGGGTGCTCTAGGTGAGCGCCTAAAAATAGTCTATGGTGGTCCGGCCCTGGCTGTTACTGATTATGGCCTAGCAGGGCCGAGACCAACGCTTCGCTTATTTAGGGTTGCCAGGTCCAACTCAGGAAATATCTGGGGACTTTGAGGGTGGAGCCAGGAGCAAGGATGTAAAATCATTTTTGTGATGTCACCAGGGTTACCAGGTGAGGCCGACAAGCTTTCCCTCCATTGGAAATAATGGGGGATGGGGCCACCTTTTTGGGGGGCTCACAGAATTGGACTCCCTGGTTCAATCTTTTTGAAACTTGGGTGTGTTTTTTTCAGGAGAGGCACCACCAGCTATGCTGAAAATTTGGTGCCTCTGCCTCAAAAAACAGCCCCTTCCAGAGCCCCAGATACCCACAAATCGATTCTCCAGTATACCCTCTATGGGGACCGGTCTCTATAGAGTATAATGGAGAGCTCAGCAGCCATCCCACCCACCCCACTTTCTGACAGCCCTGAAGCGGGGTGGGAGGGGCTCCAAGCCAGGGGATCCCCTGACCCCAACTGGGGATTGGCAACCCTACTTACGTTCTAATAAAGTTGTGTTCTGTTTTGGTACCAAGTGCTGTGAAGTTTTTACACTGGGGACGAGGATAACACTAAAATGATTATGACAGTATATGATGCCATGTGGGAGTCTGATGGACTGAGTGAGTAGTCGGAGTATGTTGCGAGGCTGTGCCCGGGTAATAATGGAAACAAACAGCATGTCATGCAGAGCTCCGATTTGGTCTCTTTACTTCTAAAAATGAGATTGAAATGAAGTCATGAGGATAACCAGGTGCATGGATAATTTCCACAGGCAGTTCTTAGTAAGAGAGTCATGGATTTCCTGCATCGTGTGTAGTTGGTTCACAATGTACCGCGGACCAAAGCTGCCACATATGAGTTCAAGTGGGTTGCTAATGAAAGCCAGACCAAACTGACAGCACCTTTTCCCAGACTCTGATTCTGGAAGGTCTGCAAAGGGAGAAGATTCCATAACTGTGGGACAAAATAGAGCTAAATAATAATTTCTTGCTTAAACACCCTGATCAAACAGGGGGTTCTGAGCCATAAAACCAGGTGCCACTGGACTCAAACTTTGTTCCGCTAGGCAGAGAGTAGCCCACAGCCTCCAAAAACACACATCGGCCTTTATCCTGGTGCCTCTTCATCAGATTCAGTGTCATTAACAGTACCGACTGCAGCAGTACCTGGCCTTGGCAAGTAGCAGACACAGGAAATAAACTCACTTGAAAGTTGAGAACTGGAACACAGGACCTAAAGCAAGAGGCACACTCTTCATAGAGGCTGACTGTATTAATAAAAACATACCAAAATAGATCGAAAGAACAAACTCTCCCAAGGTCCGATACACATTATAGAAATCACATATCCCATAATAGTATTCTTTCTTGGGAATCCATATGGTGTCTTCACAACTTGTGTCATTGTGGGATGGGTAATACAGTCGCAAAAAGCTTCCCTACAATTTAATAAGGAAACAAAAAATAGTTATTGGAAAACTATTTTAAAATGGTGTAAAGGAAAATAGTGCAGGGACAAATAAAGAAATACAGACTCAGGCATGGATCCGGACTAACGTTCCCATGGGCACGATTTCCACCCATGGAGCATGAGTTTCTCGTCTTTTCTGTGCACTCTTCACTTACACCCTAGTGATTTCTAATAGGCAATACCTCACAGGATTCTCAGTGTGTGTGTACCTTTAATTCCATCCACTCGGCCTCCCTTGCTGAAGCGCTCAGATGGGCCGTGTCGGATGGAGGAGGCTCTATAGTCTGGTTCACGGCCTAGCTGCTCCAGTTTTCGAGAACACTGTGTTTGTAATTTACAGTGCCATCTGCTCTCAACTTATAGTTTCTTGGTTTTAGCCAGGCCCGCAGCTAATGTGGGGCCGCTAGCATTTATTCCGGGCCCTGTCCCCTCAAGCTGTCGCCATTCCCTTGCCTGACTCATTTGGTTTGCTCATGCTGTGCTTTGCTTGCCGGCGATCACAGGGCTTGCCGCTGTATGTTTGCTTCTGTCCGCCGCTTCCTTTGACCAGCCCGGCTTGGGATGATCCTCACACCACGGGAGGGACAAGGCACCACGCACGGGGCCTGGGCAGTGAGTTGGACAGCTGGCTTGGCTAAGACAGGCCAGGACAGGAGAGTCCCTGCACAGGCACCCCGAAGGCTGCATCAGGGAGCGTTCGGAGGTGAGGGAGGCAGCTTCGAGGAGGCCACCTTCCACAAGGCAGCTGGGGGGTAGCCACTTGGCGTGGGGGTAGAAGCCGCGGCTCCCTGGGCTGGGAAGCAAACAGCTCTCCGGCTTGGCAGACAGAAGCCACAGGGCAAAGAGAAGGAAACACAGCGGGAGGAAGGCAGCCCCATCCTCCCCGCTAAGCCTGAGAAACTGGGTGGGGGAAGGCGGAGGAGGAGGAGGAGGAAGCATGAGCCGGCCTCTGGATGGAGGGGCAACACAACCGGGGGGGGGTGGAATTGGGCCAGTTTGTTTGCTCGTCCCGCTGCTGGAGTAGAGGAAAAACTTCTGTGGAGCTCCACTAATGAAATTAGCAGGGCTTTTTTTGTAGAAAAGCCCAGCAGGAGCTCATTAGCATAATAGGCCACACCCAACAACACAGCTTCCACCCAGGATCAGCTTCCCCAGGTGCCCCGCGGCTTGCAAGGCGCATGGGGAACCTGAGGGAAGGAAGGTGGTTTCTGGATTGGCTTCCCCAGGCGCCCTGCAGCCTTCCCCCATGGCTTGCGAGGCGCCTGGGGAACCAGAGGTGAGGGGAGGCTGTAGGCGTGGCCAACTCAGAAGCCAGCCGGAACTCTGTTCCTGTGCGTCCCTGCCCAAAAATAGCCCTGGAAATTAGCAACTGGGCCCCCCTAAGGCCCCCCCCAAGAAATCCCTAGCTACGGGGCTGGTTTTAGCTGTTTTAACTATTTGTTAAACCTACTTTAACTGTTATTGTGGAACTGCTGCTCTAATCTGCCCTGAGCCCGCTTGCGGGGAGGGTGGAATATAAATTAGGCAGACAGACAGATAATACCTGAATGCTGGGACCAGTCATGAGGTCCGTACAGCCCACAGAATAAGGGCCTTTTCCTTCAGGGATCTTCTCTAGTTTGCTCCACATTTTCTTGTGCGTTTTAGCCGACACGCCTGAAATGCAAGATATGCTGACATCAAACCGGTACCCTTATGCTGAACAGGAAACTCTGATCTTAGCTGGATCTCTTTCTCCACAACAACTGGTTATATATTTTTTTAAAAATTTATCCCACCCTTTGCCAGCAATCCGGGCTCAGGGGAGGTAACGACATAAATACAAAACATAAATAAGAATACAAATATTCTATAGAGCAATTCAACGCACTGGCATTCTGATCAGAGAAGCTGATAGCAGGCCCAGTGAGACTGCCTCAACGGAATGCCTGGAGGAATAATCTATGGATGCCAGCCTCCAGGTGGGGCCTGGGGATCCCCCGGAATCATAGCTCATCTCCAGACTACAGAGATCAGTTCCCCTGAAGAGAATCCCCAGATCTCTAAGAGTTTCCCAACCTGGACCTGGCCACCCTACCCCCTATCCCTCACTGGTGTCCAGGGGGGACCTGGCCACCCTACAGGCTTCATGGAACCGGAACAGGTCCCACACGGCATGAGTCTCTTCAGACAGGACATTCCACCAGGTTGGGTATACAAATGAAAAAGCTTCGTTCTGGAGCTGCCTGTCTAAATGGCATTTAATTTATATTCGAAATATCACTTCAGTCTTGTTCCGTCTACACCGGCTCCCAATTTGCTTTCGGGCCCATTTGAAGGTGCTACTGGGCAGTGGCCTTCAAAGCCCTATACCCTGTGGCCAGCTTACCTTAAGGACCACCTACTCCCATATGAACCTACCTGTCCACTCCGGTCGTCTCTGCAGTTCCTGCTTCGGATGCCCCCCCCCCCAATCTGAGGCTAGATGGGTGGTAACCTGAGACACAGGGCCTTCTCGGTCATGGCACCAAAGCTTTGGAACTCCCTCTGCAGGGAGATCCTCCGGTCTCCCTCTGCTGTTGTCTCTCACCAGGGGATGAAGACTTGCTCGTTTCATTTGGGGTCTGTCTATTAACTGTTATTGGCCTTTCTCCCTAGTTATGTTATGTACATTTATATGTTCTATTGAATTGTTTAAATGTGTTATGCACAGTGTCCCCTCTAAGCTGAGGTTAGTGTGAGCATACTGTTAAGATTATACTGCAAGCAGACTTACCCAAATCCTACTATGAAATAAAGGAGCACAAATTTGTAATGAGCAGCCAACCCTTCTGCTTTAAAGCAGTTGGCAAAGAGGTTCTCAGACATCTGCAAAATCCTCCGTCCCTAAAAACCCTTTCCTCAAGGTTAATCTCCTGCAGCTGCGTTCACACACATTGCCTCATTAAAAGTACAGTACACACATACATTTGCAAACATCCATCATCTCCAGGCCTTTTGTACGAAAATTGTACTGATCTACATTCAATGCTTATTCTGTTGGCAAGAGAGAAGAAATGGTCCCAAGTAGCGTGAAACGTTATCAGTGTTGCAATGTTGATACTAGTAAATGTGGCAAGAACAGTTCTTAAAACGTTGTTGTAACGATAACGATGTCTTGATATTCGAAAATTCGTAACACTCATCTCTTTACTTTCTTTTCTCTCTTAAAAATTAATAAAAATTTTATGATTAAAAAAACCAAACACGTTATTATATGACTGAGCAAGGGCAGACACCACACGATGCAGCAGACGTTACGGATGATCTTTCGCCATGGAGCACCACCAGACATTCCAAACAGACAAAAAACACAGCGTTCGTGGGACACAAGGTTGGGTCTCACCTTCTTATGGGGTTGGCAACTGATTAAAAAAAACAGTAAGGAGAAGGTGAACAGGCAGGCCTTCCTAGGGTGGGGAATAGGAAGTGGAGCCCTCCAAGGATTGATATTAGATCGCCTTCGACGTGCATGGCCAGTGGGCTTGTGCATCTAGATCCCGTGCAGGTTTAACTCAGAGCTCCCACTCGTGTTTGAAACCATAGCAAACCTGCAAACTCACACACACACACACACACACCACACCATACCACCCACGCACCGCTGAGTTTACATATTTTTTTGTTTTGCGCATCAAGTCCTAAGGTTGCTGAGGTCCTCCTTTGGCTCACCCACAGGGGATGGGGAGAGAGGAGGGATGGGTTGCCAGATCCAGGTTGGGAAACTCTTGAAGATTTGGGGGTGGGGAACCTGGGGAGGCCAGGGACCTCAGAGGGGTACAGTGCCCCAGAGTCCACCCTCCGAAGCACCCCTCTTCTCCAGGGGAACTGGCCTCTGTAGTCTGGAGAGGAGCTGTCATTCCAGGGGATCCCCAGGCCCCACCTGGAGGCTGGCATCCCTCGCAAGGCAAGAGAGGAACAACAGAGGTGCTTGGCCACTGCCGGGCTCTGCATAGGGACCCTGGGCTTCCCGGGGTGGCCTCCCATCCAAAGACTAACCATTTATTTTGTATTTATTTATTTATATCCCGCCTTTCTCTCCAGTGGGACCCTAAGGTGGGTTACATCGATCTCCTCTCTTCCGTTTATCTGCCCAACATCCCTGTGAGGAAGGCTAGGCTGAGAGTGTGTGGACTGGCCCAAGCGAGCTTCCACAGCAGAGTGGAGATTCGAACCTGAGGGCACCCAGCTCTTAGTCTGACACTTGAACCACCACACCAGGCTGGCCGGCCCTGCCTAGCTCCCGCGATCTGACATCAGGAAGAACCGCCTGACCGTTAGAGCGGTTCCTCGGTGGAACAGGCTTCCTCGGGAGGTGGCGGGCTCTCCTCCTTTGGAGGTGTTCAAACTGAGGCTCATGGCCATCAGACAGCAATGCTGATTGTGTGAACTTAGGCAGATCCTGAGAGGGAGGGCAGGAAGGGTTGCATGATCAGCACTTAGTTCTTGTGGCCCTTTCCTGCACACCCAGGGAAATGCTGATCGCCACTTTGAGGTCAGGAAGCAATGTACCTGCAGGCCCCTTTGGCCGGGAGTCCTGGACGATGCGCCCTCTAAGCTGTGGAGTCCTGTGAGCAGCAAAATTTCTGCTTTGTGAGCTCCTGGCATTAAAATTGTGAGCGAGCGATTTGGCTGCTGCATAAATTAGTTGGCTCTGGAGCCATTCTTCCTGAGCGGAGACAAAAATCTGTGAGCTAGTTCACACTAACTCAGCTTAGAGGGAACACTGATCAGGGAGGGTTTTTTGCCACCTTCTGGGCATGGAGCAGGGGTCACTGTGTGTGTGTGTGGGGGGGGAGATAGTCGTGAATTTCCTGCATTGTGCAGGGGTTGGGCCGTTCTGAGACTCCCTCGGGTAGTGAAGGGCGGGGTATAAATCCAATCTCTTCTCTTTTTCTTTTTTTCACTGTCGCGCCTGCTTTTGATGACAGGCGTGAAAGAAAGGCTTCCCCAGCTTGCAACCCCTTGCTTTCGGCTTCTGTGCCAGCCCCGCCCTCTGCAGCGCTCGCCTGGGAAAGCCAAGGCCCCGCCTTCCGGGCTCTTCCCCTGGGGCGGAGCTCTGCAGCCGGGGACTCGGAAGGGGAAGCCGATCGGCGCCTTCCCTGCGTGGTCGCGCACAGAGCCGGCGAGCGAGCGAGGCTTCCCCCGCCCGGTCTCGGTCCTTCAGGGGGTCTCTCTCGACCGCCCCTGCCCCCCTTTCCCGCGGCGCTCTCCCCGTTCCCGGCGGCGAGGATGGTGCGCAAGCTGAAGTTCCACGAGCAGAAGCTGCTCAAGAAGCTGGACCTGGTGAGCTGGGAGGCGGCCTCGGGGAGCCTGGCCGAGCTGCGGGTCCTGCGCCGCTACCGCCTGCCGCGCCGGGAGGACTACACGCGCTACAACCAGCTGAGCCGGGCCGTGCGGGAGCTGGCGCGCCGCCTCCGGGACCTGGGCGAGGAGGCGCCCGAGTCGGCGGCCTTCCGGGCGCGCTGCACGGCCGCCCTGCTGGAGAAGCTCCACGCCCTGGGCCTGGTGGGCTCCCGGCGCTCCCTCGAGCAGTGCGAGCGCGTCTCGGCCTCCTCCTTCTGCCGCCGCCGCCTGCCCTCGCTGCTGCCTCAAGCTCCGCATGGCCCAGCACATGAAGGCCGCCGTCACCTTCGTCGAGCAGGGCCACGTCCGCGTGGGCCCCGAGGTGGTCACCGACCCGGCCTTCCTGGTCCCCCGCGCCATGGAGGACTTCGTCACCTGGACCGACGCCTCCCGCATCCGCCGGCACGTCCTCGACTACAACCAGGAGCGGGACGACTTCGACCTGGCCTGCTGAAGAAGACCCTGCGGGGGGGATCGCGCCTTGGAGCCCCCTTCCAGCGCTCCTTTTCGCCTCCTGCTAGCACGGCTTGCCGGGGTTTCGTGCAATCGTCGGAAACGCGGAGTGGGAACGGCGCGTCTCTGTTTGATGCAGCGACACACCCTGCGCCTGACCAGAGAGCTCGGAGATCCTACCGCAAGCCGGGCTCCTGTATCTTGTGGCCATGTGTTCCTTCCACGTTACGTGCAAAACAGAGGCGTTAAAGTCTGGTGGTGTGTTTTTAAAACTCTCTAGCGGCGCCTCCAGCTCCACTGGTTCCTGAGGTCCGCCAGAGGGAGGCAATGAACGGAGGTTAGGACAAAGAAAGGTTCTTCGAAAGAGCAGGTTGCCGAGATGTTTCTGTGGCCTACTCCTTCGAGGATTACACTGCTGTGGCCTTCCCTCGTATATTTAAATAAATCTGGATTATTGTGTATGTATTTACAGTCACACCTTTGATTGAGCGTTGGTGTTTTCCTTTTAAAATAGATCAGTGGTCAGACTGCCCTGCTGGCAACCAAGTGACGCCCTTGTCCTGTTGTTTGCCCGGTTTTCCTGGCCACTGCACCCAAAAGATATTTCCTGTTTGTCTCTATGGTGATGGTACAGTAGCAAGCACTCAGATGCTGGATTTGTGGGCTGGGACCTCACTCTGAAACAGCCTTTAAGTGTGTTCTTAGCTTCTGCATCCTGCAGGTAGTACTGGGGCTTTTTTAAGGAAAAATTGTTTACTCTGGCTGTATTTGGCAATAGAAGAAGAGGGGTCTGGATCCATGTAGATCCGACTTTTACCTTTTTCCGAAGAAGAGTTGATTTTATACCCGAAGGAGTCTTGAAGCGGCTTCCAATCACCTTCCCTCCCCACAACAACAGACACCTTGTGAGGTAAGTGGACGTGAGAGAGATCTTTCAAGACTGCTCTTGAGAGAACAGCTCGGAGAGAACTGTGACTGACCCAAGGTGACCCAGCTGGCTGCATGTGGAAGAATGTAGAATCAAAACCAGTTCCGCAGATTAGATTCCACCACTCTTAACCACTACACTGAGCTGCACTCAGATAGCTTGGTTAATTCTGAAATGGGTTCTGAAGGGGTTTTTTTTCCTGAAGGTCCATTTTTTTACTCTGTCAGCAAAGGAGTAAAGCTTGAAGTATTTCCATAAATACTTTTAGCTCCAGTTTGGCAGGTTTGTTAAAAAAAACACACACAACCCTGCACATGCCAAGTACTATTAATAATCTGCTTCTTGTAATGAGTGGGCCGTGATCCATAGTTAGGTCAGGATTAGAACGAGGAATTACAGGTCTCTAGAAACAGACGGTTCCATGAATCGCTGTGAAGTTTGCTACCTGCAAATATCGCAGGTTTCTGAAAAAGGAGGTGACATCTTCCCAGAAACCGTTGATTCGGATGGGATCTCAAGCCCTCCCTTTCCTGGCAGCATTCTCCAGTTCTGATTACTGACCTGCTTCCCGCAAGGACTGACAGCTAGAAAAATGACTTTGATGAGAAGCAGGTACCTAACACTGTCGCAGGACTAGCAGAGCTCAAGAAGGTGCTGCGAGGACACCTCTTCCGAAATAGGTTCACCCGCTTGGCAAAAAATGATAGACCAAATTTTGCAGTAAACAGTTCAGCCACAAAGCTTTGTGTACAGTTACCAAGTAATAGCGTTCAGAACCTGCAAACGTGATTGCAGTTTTGCTTTAAGGATTCCCCTCTTAAAATATACCTAAAATTGGATCACCACCCCTATGGAGCTGGCTGCCTAGGGAGGTGGTAGTGGGCACCCTCTCATTGGCAGTATTCAAGCAGCGGCTGAACAGACACTTGTCAGGGATGCTGTAGGCTGATCCTGCATTGGACTCACTAGACAGCCCTTCCAACTCTTACAATTCTACGAAATCCCACCACCTTAGAAACCTGCTATCTGGCCACTCTTTCAGCCTGTCTGCAGATGTGGGGACAATACTGGCCTGCCTCACAGGGTGGTATCCGGGCCATGTTTTGTGTGGCACTCATACATTGTGCGTACACAACTGAGAGCCAGTTTGGTGTAGTGATTAAGAGCGTGGACTCTAACCTGGGAAAACCAGGCTCGATTCCCCACTCCTCCACATGCAGCTGCTGGTGTGACCTTGGGTCAGTCACAAGTTCTTTCAGAGCAGTTCTCGGTCAAGAGCTCTCTCAGCCCCACCTGCCTCACAGTGTCTGCTATGGGGAGGGGATTGTAAACCGCTCTGAGACTTTGAGGGAAGAGCCGGGTATAAATCCAATCTCTTCTAGATCACCAGTCGTTGACAGTGCCCTGTTCGGGGGGGGGGGCTGTATGTTTGGCGCGCAGTGAGAATCATGGAACCTTTTGATGACTGACAGCTCTAGATTAAAGCCCTAGATTTCAAAGGCAGGCTGTGTTTTATTAATTGGGCAGCATGAAAATGCAGTCTTAAATGTATGAGGAAGAAGAACGTGCCATTGAGTCGCAACTGACTCCTGGCTGCCTGATCCTCAGGGTGTTCCAGAGAGAAGCATAAGAACATAAGAGTAGCCAATGTTGAATCAGGCCAATGGCCCATCTAGTCCAACACTCTGTCACACAGCGGCCAAAATATACCAGGTGCCATCAGGAGGTCCAGCAGTGGGGCCACGACACCAGAAGCCCTCCCACTGCTGCCCCCCCAGCACCAAGAATAGAGTGCATCACCTGCCCCAGACTGAGAGTTCCCATCTATACCCTGTGGCTAATAGCCACTGGTGGACTTCTGCTCCATATGTTTATCCAATTCCCTCTTGAAACTGTCCATGCTTGTAGCTGCCACCACCTCCTGTGGCAGTGAATTCTACGTGTTAATCACTCTTTGGGTGAAGAAGTATTTCCTTTTACCTGTTCTAACCCGACTGCTCAGCAATTTCACGGAGTGCCCACAAGTTCTTGTATTGTGAGAAAGGGAGAAAAGTACTTCTTTCTCGACCTGCTCAATCCCATTCATAATCTTATAAACCTCAACCATGTCACCCCTCAGCCGTCGTTTTTCCAAGCTAAAGAGCCCCAAGCGTTTTAACCTTTCTTCATAGGGAAGGTGTTCCAACCCTTTTATCATTCTAGTTGCCCTTCTCTGCACTTTTCCCAATGCTATAATATCCTTTTTGAGATGTGGCGACCAGAACTGTACACAGTATTCCACTTCCTTTCCTCCACAGAGCAACGCCAGCCTTCCTTGGTGGTCTCCCATCCAAGAACTGACCATGGCTGGTCCTCCTTCAGTCCCCAACTCTGATAAGTCTGGGCTGTTTGAGCTGCTAAATGTATATACTTGGAAGGAAACCCTATTGAAATGATCACAGCTGACTTTCAAAAACAACAAACAGAAATATTTAAGCCTGGGCAGTTTGTAGACATGCCATTAATAAATCCTCCCGTTGTTATCTTGCCATCACAGAATGATCAGTCTTTTGACACAGTCCAGCCTAAGCACTTTTTAAAATGTATTTTTTTATAAATATGAAAAGAGCATCAAATAGAAACATATAAAAAGATCTGTAACTACATCAAAGGAATAGAAAAAATAAAGAGATATTTTAAACGTATTCCAATTATCCATGAACATTATATAATAAGGAAAAGATCCACGGTTGCAGTAGATAGAATCGAAACTTCACCAAATGTCAAATGATATCAATTAAATGGTGATATAACACTAAATACTTAAATTTAACTTAAGTCATAAACTACTCTGATACACAATAGACACTTCAATAATTCTGAAAGATATCTTAAAATAGGGTAAGGCCATACAACACATAATAACATACCAAGATAATTATATAGTTAATATTAAATAACCCCCCCTTTTCACACTTTCAGATTTTTATACTTCAGACATTTCAATATAATGATTCGTATATGGCATTTCAATCTCTATCCAGTTAGGAAGTATGACTAATAAGCTCTCAATTTATCCTGAAATTCTTTGACTGGCTTTTTATTTACATAACTCATTAGTTTTGCCATTACTGTGTAGTCAGCTAGTTTGTCTTTCCAGTCCTCTTGGCTTATCCAGCCTAAGCACTTTTGAGTTACATTGATTTGCACAAGTAGAAGAAGAGGAGGAGGAGACTGGATTTATACCCCGCCCTTCACTCAGTGTTTCAGAGCAGCTTACAAACTCCTTTCCCTTCCCTTCCCCTCCCCACCACAGACACCCTGTGAGGCAGGTGGGTCTGAGAGAGATCTTTCAAGGACTGCTCTTAAGAGAACAGCTCTGAGAGAACTTGTGACTGACCCAAGATCACACTAGCAGCTGTAAGTGGAGGAGTGGGGAATCAAACCCAGTTCTCCCAGATTAGAGTCCGCGCACTTAACCACTACACCAAACTTAATTCTCACACCAAAGTAAATGCAACTTAAACATGCTTAACTTTGGACTGGATTTTACTGCTTATATTACATGTGCAGCATTAACTAGCATTACTGCAGAACACAGATCGTAGTCACAAGCAGTGTTTCCTCTAAGCTGAGCTGGTGTGAGCTAGCTCACACTAGCCTCCGGCTCACACGTTTTTGCCTTCTCTCAGGAAGGATGGCTCCAGAGCAAACTAATTTATGCAGTAGCCAAATCACGTGCTCACAACTTTAATGCCAGTAGCTCACAAAGTAGAATTCTTACTCACAGGACTCCACAGCTTAGAGGGAGCATGGGTCACAAGTACTATCAAAAAGCTTGTACTGTTTTGAGTGTGAGATCCGCTCACCATCCAACAAGCTGCTAACCTCATTTTCTAAGCTAAGATGCTGACATCCTCAGTTCTTTCCTGTCATATTCTGCAAGGGACAGTTTTTCCCGAGCAATTGTTATGAATGCGGGGTGAGAAAGAAAAGGGGATACCGAATAGCATAATGGCAGTAACAGTAACAGCTCAGTTTCTGCAGGGTTTTTCAGACTTTATAAGACATTTTGGCTGGGATCCTAGGGTCCCACCCCGACCAGAGTTCCCTCTAAGCTGAGTTAGTGTGCGCTAGCTCACAATTTTTAGCCTCCAGCTCACACTTGTCTTAGCTCAGGACGGATGGCTCCAGGGCAAACTAATGTCTTAGCTCAGGACGGATGGCTCCAGAGAGCCAGTTTGGTGTAGTGGTTAAGTGCGCAAAGTCTAATATGGGAGAACCGGGTTTGATTCCCCACTCCTCCACTTGCACCTGCTGGATGACCTTGGGCAAGCCATAGTCCTAGCACAGCTGTTCTTGAAAAACAGCAATTTCTGCCAGAGTTCTCTCAGCCCCACCTGCCTCACAGGGTGTCTATTGTGGGGAGGGGAAGGGAAAGGAGATTGTGAGCCGCTCTGAGGCTCCTTTGGGTAGTGAAGGGCGGGGTATAAATCCAATCTCCTCCTCCTCTTCTTCTTCTTCTAATTTATGTAGCAGGCAAATCACCTGCTCCCAACTTTAATGCTAGTAGCTCCGAAAGTAGAATTTTTGCTCACAGGACTCCGCAGCTTAGAGGGATCATTGACCCCGACTACTGCATGCTTACGGAAGCGGCCTTTAATGGTTGCAGGATCCCCCGGGAGCAATTATATCTAGAAGATTTCCGTCCTGCTATTTCTTGAAAGAGCTCAAGGCAGCCGTCTATAAGGTGGGAGGAGCTGCTGCTACCTGAAGGAGAAGTCAGTGACCCCCTTCATGTGTGTGTGGTGGGGCTCTAAAGATGCAGAAGCTTCTGAGTCCCAGCTTTTCAGGGACTCAGTTGCATTTAACTTCTTTTATCTCGTTCTACACTGAAGAGAAAACTATGGATTTCTTTATGTCGTTGAAGGCTTTCACGGCCGGAGTTCATTAATTGCTGTAGATTTTCCGGGTTGTGTGGCTGTGGTCTTGGCATTGTAGGACCTGAAGTTTTGCCAGCAGCTGTGACTGGCATCCTCAGAGGTATAACGCAGAAAGATGGAGTACTCTGTGTGTCAAGGTGAGCAGAAAAATGGCAGGCAGGTAATTTATATCTACCCTGGAAGGTGGGGTAGGGCTGAGTCATTAATCTTGTAGTAGTTCTCCAGGATTTCTTTCCTTGGCTGGTGAACAAGGCTACCTTTTGATCTAACATAAAACACATCTGTGAGCTGTTCAAGAAGAAATCACTCCCTGCTGACGGGCACTCCACCCTTTTCCTGGTGACTGAGGGCCCTAGAATTCTCAGGAAAGGACAAGGGGCACCTATGATGTCGGTATGTGAGTATCTTTAAACCAAGCGTGATGTATTTTTAAACCAAGGCTGACTCGGGAAGTGACGTAACAAAAGATTTAGACCCAGTTCAATGGAATTTACTGCCAGTAAAATAGGCTTGGGATCGTAAATTGTTGTGTTACTCTGTTGACCTCCTCCCCAACCCCATACTGATTTTCCAGGATGTCTTGGAAATGACACCATGTTTCCTAGACCACAAAATACAGGATCTAATTTGTGGTCTCTGTGCATCACACCTATGGGAATCCAGTGCGCCTGCGCTGACCTGGTCGGTGTTGTACAAAGCTCACGACGGGATTTTTACGCCGAAGACCGCAGAAATGCGGAGAAAAAATCTCCACAAGCGTCCCTTTCCACTGAAAAAAACTGAAGAAAAAAGAAACAAAAAACTGAAGAAAAATATAAGTTTGGATATTCCTGCTGTGAGGCAAAAATTCTCTCAGAACAACCGACAAGAGCTGCGTACAGCCAGGCGGTCAGAAGGAACTGGCGGGATGTCCGTGCCCCGCCCCCTTGGGCATGTGCGGTAGGGGTTCCCGTGCAGGCCCAGGGCGGAGGTGTGAAAATCCTGTTGTGAGCTTTGTACAACACCGACCAGGTCAGCGCAGGCGCACTGGATCCCCATAGGTGTGAATGCACAGATGACCACTCGAAGATCATCAGTTACAGGTAAGCAACCTGTTTTTATGGTGACTTCAAAATGCTCTACCCTGAATGTACTTCAGCTTTCCACCTCCAGGATGGGGGCGGTGGGCTTTGAATGAGAAGAGATGGGATTCATACCCTGCCCTTCACTCGGAGTCTCAGAGCAGCTTACACTCTCCTTTCCCTTCCCCTCCCCACAACAGACACCATGTGGGGTAGATGGGGCTGAGAGAGCTCTTTCGAGGACTGCCCTTGAGAGAACAGCTCTGAGAGAACTTGTGACTGACCCAAGGTCACACCAGCGGCTGCATGTGGAGGAGTGGGGAATCAAACCTGGTTCACCCAGATTAGAGTCCGTGCTCCTAACCACTACACGAAACCGGCTCTCTACTTCTCCAAGGTGTACTTCCAGGATCAAGAAAGCTTTTGGCAGTGACTGTTGCTATACTCCTCCCAACTAGTACACTAAGATGTGTGTGCAAGAGAATGAGGTGATAAGATAAGTCATCTGGATCACACCTGTGCTCCATCTAGTCCAGCATCCTGTTTCACACAGTAGCCAACCGGTTATTCTAGAGGGCTAAACAAACAGGGCATCATAGGTAAAATGCTGAGCTCATAGAATGGACTATACCAGTGATGGCGAACCTTTTAGAGACCGAGTGGCCAAACTGCAACACAAAACCCACTTAAGTATCGCAAAGTGCCAACACGGCAACCTGAATACTGAGGTTTTAGTTTAGAAAAAAACAACTCATACATTAACATCTTTTGTCTTAAAAGAAAAACATGAGGCTGGTAAGCCAGGGGGAGAAAGAGATAAGTTGCCTCACTAGCAAATGTAGCTACTGATCACCAGTACACAGGTTTAATAAGCACACTGATTCTGAAGTGTAAAGTTCCAATAGGGGTGGCCATTTGAAAATACAGTTTAAGCCAAGAAGAAGAACGGAGAACCAACCCAGCATTTTCAGACAGCCTGGAGATCTCTCTCTCTCTCTCTCTCTCTCTCTCTTTCTCTCTCTCTCCCTCACAACTCCCCACCTCACGTTTCAAGACAGCCTGGATAACGATCTTTCTCACACACACACAGAACCAACTCAGCATTTATAATAATAATAATAATCTTTATTGCATTAGCATGAAGCCATAGCAACAGTGCAGTATAAACAAGTAACCAGCACTAGATTCAGGCAGAAATTAGCGAGTCAATCATTTTACAAGGATAGAGGACCAGAGTCATGCCCCCCCCCAAAGGAAAAAGGAGACTCTTAAAATTATCAGTTTGTACGTGGTCAGCAGCTATCAGGGGTGAACTAATTAGATTTGGGTAAATTTACATTCCTGATCACTGCAGCTAAAAAGGAGGCCACTTTAGCCGTGGTTTGCTTGTCAGTAGTATTATCAGAGAGTAGCACTGAGACTACCCAAGGGAGGGAAGGGAGTTTTTCTTTTCTCAGAATAGGAGTAATATATCTCCCTCTTTCCTTGTTCCACTTGGGACAGAGAAGCATTATGTGGTCCATAGTTTCTATCATCTCTTGTCCGCAATCACACAGTCGTTCCGAAAATGGAAGTCCCGAAAAACGGCCAAAAAGCACCTTAGAGGGGAAAGAGTTAAGTCTCGCCAAGGTGAAAGTGCGACGTTGTCTTGGGATCTTAAGAGTATAACAATATGTCGGAATCGACTCGGGGGGGGGCAAACTCAGCATTTTAAGACAGCCTGGAGATATCTCTCTCTCTCTCTCTCTCTCTCTCTCTCTCTCTCTCTCTCTCTCAAAGGTGCCACTGGACTCTTTGCATTACTACGGGGGGTGGGGGTGAGAAACACACAGATCTGCCATCACAGAGAGCTTTTACCTAAATAAGCCTTGGAGCAATTTCCCACAGGCTGATGCTTTGCGCTCCCTCTTCCCTTTGTGCCAATTTCCCACCATGTGCTGGGCGGTGGCATTTTGCCTCACGGTTTCACCCAATCCCCCCACGTCTACTCTATCCTCAAAAAACAGGATTGAGACGCTAGGGAAATCGGGTGAAGCTGTGGGGCAAAATGCCCCCACCCAGCACATGGTGTGAAATTGGCTCGAAGGGAAGAGGGTGCGCAAAGCATCAGCCTTGGAGCGATTTCCCACATGTAAATGCAAAGCATAAGTTCAATAAGGACCAGAAGCAAGTTGTTTCAAGAAAAACCTCCAGGCACAGAGTAAAAAATAAATGAGGCCTCTAACAGTGCAATCACAGGCCGAGTGGTTCTCAGATATAAACTTCTGGTCCAGGAATCACCTTCCTATGATTGTAGAGCCAAATAATCCTCAAGCAAAGAGGTTTATCTTGAAACAACTTGCTTCTGGTCCTTATTGAATTTATGCTTTGTATGCTTTGTATTTACATGATTGTACTATATTTTTATAATAGCCAATATGTTCCTCACTATTTCTTACATTTGATTCACCTTTGTCAGGTTCTGGATTCTAGGTTTTAGGTTTAGTTTTTGTCCCCTTTCCCTTTTTTCCCCTTGCTCGAAAGCCAGTCGAATCTGACTCTAGGGGGCGGTGCTCATCTCTGTTTCCAAGCCAAAGTGCCAGTGCTGTCCGAAGACATCTCCGTGGTCATGAGGCCGGCATGACTAGACACGGCCGAGGCACGTGGAACACTGTTACCTTCCCACAGAAGTGATACCTATTTATCTACTTGCAATTTCTTGCTTTTGAACTGCTAGCTTGACAGGAGCTGGGGCCAGAGACGGGAGCTCACTCCGTCATGCGGCACTCGGGTCTTGAACTGCCGAACTACAGACCTTCCAGTCCGCAGTTCCACATCTTAACCACTGAGCCACCATATGGTGTAGAATCATGTTTTTCCACAGAATTTTTTTTGGGGGGCCTTAAGAAGCTTTCGCCATCCTGTGCTAATCTTCTATTAGGCATTTTTGTGTTTTTCTAAAACCCAAAGGAGCAATCATTCTCCCCTGTCAAGGTCCAGGATAGGTGGATCAGGCCCAAGAATGCTCATCTAGCGTCCCAGAAGATTTAAGAAAGCTTTGGTCAATTTCATTTTCAATAGGCTCTTCCTGTATGTAATTTGGAGGAGGAGAGTTGGAACCCAGTGAACCGGAAATGGAATCCCAGGCTTTTCTTAACTATGGAAGTACATACCTATGCTACATGCGAGAAGAGAGATAGAAGAATGTACCCGTGTTCAGCCCATGACAGTCTGCACGCACTGCGGATGGGGGTGATTCATGGAGCCAGTTGGCCCACATGACTACGAGAATGACCCTACCACAGAATTTTAATTTTGCAGAGCATCATTTTTTCTTCAAGAGGGAATTAGATAAACATATGGAGCAGAGGTCCATCAGCGGCTATTAGCCACAAGGTATAGACAGGAACTCTCAGTCTGGGACAGGTGATGCACTCTATTCTTGGTGCTGGAGGGGCAGCTATGGGAGGGCTTCCAGTGTCCTGGCCCCACTGGTGGACCTCCTGATGGCACCTGGTATTTTTGGCCACTGTGTGACACAAAGTGTTGGACTTGATGGGCCATTGGCCTGATCCAACATTGGCTTCTCTTATGTTCTTATGGCATTCCTTTCCTCCTCTTTGAGCACATTCCTAATTTCAATATGAAAAGGGTAAGGCTGCGGTCATGCACACTAAATAATCAATTTCCAATCCATTTTCAGCGCACTTTTAAACTGGATTCTGCCAGTGCACACAGGAAAATCCAGTTTAAAAGTGCACTGAAAGTGGATTGAAGGTGAATGATTTCGTGTGTATGACTGCCGCCTAAGAGTCCAGTAGCACTTCAAAGGTGCTTTAAGGTGCTGCCAGGCTCTTTTCTACTGCCACAGACAGACTAACATGGCTACCTGTCTTGCTCCAATCTCAATATGACATACTGAAACTGTGAAAAGGTATCAAGAGTATATGTGTCCTTGACACAGAGAGTACTCCATCTTTCTGTGTTATACCTCTGAGGATGCCAGTCACAGCTACTGGTGAAATGTCAAGTCCTACAATGCTGGAAAATCTACAGCAACTAATGCCTTATTTCTCTTTATTCTACGTATTCTGTAGGCATTCTCTCGTCTAAAAGAATATAAAGATGGCTCCTGGAAGTTCCTGTCGCCCTGCCTCTTTGGGAGTCCCCAATGCTGTGCAGTCCTGATGAAGGGAGCGATAACCCACTGGAGAATCTGGAGTGTGGGTTGACTGCAGCTCATCATGGACGGCTTCAGGTCTTAAGCACTGGATTTACAACCACAGCTCATTTTGCATTGTTGCCTTATGTCTTAAGGACTGGATTGACCTGCTTTATGGGCATTTAGCAATCATGTTTTTCAGTCCACTGGAATTGTGAAGCCTTTCCTCGGACTGTAGAGTTGTCTCCAAATCCCTAGCCTAACTGTGTATCAACTGTATTTCTGTGTTTAATAATGAACAATTTATGAATTTTAACAATTTGGAGCTTCATGTGATGTTAAGTCATATATGATTTATATTAATTCATCTGTTTCCTTAAATTGCTGTAAGCCTTATGATCCTCAGTTCTGTATTTCAAAACGTGGGTGTTTTGTTTTTTTTAAAAAAAGAGATGTATCTCAAGTAAGATTTGTCGTTGCCCTTTGTACCTAATGAATGCCTCTCATGCAAGGAAAGGCATTACGGTTATTATGTAAATGAGTCCCCTTTATATTAAACATTTCCTGTTACCAAGGAGACAGAAGGCAAGGTTAACTTTTTGAGTAGTTCCACTTTCAGAATTAAATTTATTTATTTATTTATTTGATTTATATCCTGCCCTTCCAGCGCGGACTCAGGGCGGTGAACAAGAGGCAAAATGCCATGCATCAACATTAAGACACAGAGGCAAAGCCGAGAATAAATACTAAAACCATAAATAGTCCATTAACACTAAAACAATTAAAACAGCGGTCACAAACCAAAATTCACAGTATAGGATTCATACCACTCTGTTCTCTAATACACACATTTGTCACTGCACCGATCATATCCTGACAGGACTAGAGTCCCATGCCAGGGCCAGTAAGCCTCGAGATGTCTATGCGATGGTGGTACAGTAATCCTATATCCTACTTTAAAAAAAAAATGCACCACATAATTACAAGTACTTCTTTCAGAGTACTGTAGAAAGGGAAGGACTGGTCTCATTCATATTTGCTCAGAGCAAAGTCTTGCTGAGATTTTGCAGAGGTCTCAATGTATTAGGGAAACAGTTCCCAGGTTTTTGGCAGATGAGAGAATCCACTTCTAACCCTCAATCTGAGTCTGAAACAGATATGCCTAACCAGCTCACCACCACCGTTTTACAGTTACATGGATTTCCCAGATAGGGTTCTTTGCCCCGTCAGTGTAAAAATAATGTCAGATATCACCCATGTTACGCCCACTCACAAGACAAATGTTACCATAAAGGTGAATTTTGATTTATGCAAGTCACTTATTCACATGACTGTAAGGGAGGAAGGCAATCAGATTCCACTGACTGAATGATTTCACCAGTCCATCATGACCAGCCTCTTCCCCCTGGCAGACACTCCCCATCTTTACATTTTAATACACTTGCCAATCACCCTCCACCTGGCTGACCTCACAGGGTGGTTGGGATGGTAAAATGGAGGAGATGAGAGGAACTGAAGCTCCTTTGCATTCCCAACTGGGGAGAAAGGTAAGGTATAAATGACGTAAATAAATATGGAACTATGATTCTCTATTTCATAGAATCATAAAGTTGGGAGGGACCTCCAGGGTCATCTAGTCCAACCCCCTGCACAAGGCAGGAAATTCATAAATACCTCCCCCACCGCACCCACAGTGACCACCGTTCCATGAGCAGGAGATGACAAAAAACCTCCAGGATCCCCTCGGACAAACTGGCCTGGAGAAAAATTGCTTCCTGACCCCAAAGTGGTGATCGTCATTTTCCTGGGCATGTAAGAGAAAGGGCCATGAGAACTAAGCATTGAGGCAACCCTTCCTGCCCCCCCTCTCATGATCTGCCCAAGTTCAGCGAATCAGCATTTATTTTACTGGGTTTATAACCCACTCTGTCAGAACTGGCTCAGAGCAGGTAACATCCATTTATAAGACATACAGCATTCTAAAACATTAAGGAATACAATAAATACACTAAGGATTATAAGAATTACAATAAATACTGCTAAGATCCATAAAATACATCCACTATACAGCTAAAAGATGGCATAAAACCCGATGGAAGGGCAATATATAATCTGATGAGAATGGGAAGGGGAGGGAAGAGAGGAGAAGGAGGGGGAGGCCAATTGCAGAGCTGCATTGTTCCAACTGCTTTTTTAAAAACCCAGACCCTTCAGGTTGCTAACTTCCAGGCATGGGCTGGAGATCTCCCAGATTATTAATCTTCCAGACAACCAAGATCAGTTCCCTTGGATAAAGTGGCAGTTATGGCAGGTGGGATGTAGGGACTCATACCCCACCAGGGTCCCGCCAGTCCCCAGACCCCATCCTCTCCAGGTTCCACCCCCAATCTCCAGAAATTTCTCAACCCAGAGCTGGCAACCCTCAAGATACAATGAAATAGGGACTTCCGGTCTATGGTGTAGTGATGGCAGTCGCTCTCTCCCTTGGGGGAGCGATTTGCACACCAGCAGTTTGGAGGGGAGCTACTGACGTGGCTCTCCTATGGAACCCGGGGGTAGGGTTCCAAGCCATAGGGCTTTGGTGGGGTAGCCTCTTCAACGGCGGAATGCCGGAGAATTGAGGCACTCCTCTGCCCTGACAGTGCTACCGTTGTGTGGCCGCATGGCACTAGCTAGGTTGGCTGGAACAAGTGCTGGAGATTGAGCGACTGGCGGAAATATAAGCGAGGTCAAAAGGGCTGACAATAAACGTGAGTTGGATGTAACCGAACTTTGAAATAACCGGATAATCCCTTAGTCCCCCCATATTGGAGAGCGGAGGGATCCTCTCCCGTGAGCGAGAAGATTAGTAGAAAAGAGAGGGGGGAAAGGAAAAACTGGATGTTTGGCTTGTTTTGAGAGACTTACTAGAGCAGATTTAAAGCATAAGTGGTTTTCAGAGGTGGTGAAACAGCGGTTGGCTTTTGTAAACAATCGGCCAAGATGTCAGGCGCAGGGAGGAAAGGAGCGAAACCGAAACTTACGGGTGGTCAAAGTCCGAGGCTGGAAGAAGAGGGAGTGGATTTCATGAGACTCCTAGCAGATACACTCAAGCCTGTTATGGATCAACTCACTGGTATTAATCAGCAGTTAGCTGTTCTCAATCAGACTTTCACAGTGCAACAGCTCCAGTTGGCTGAAACAGTTAAACAGACCGAGCAAACGGTGGAAGTAGTGAAAGAGATGCATGCTGAAAACAAGATATTGAAGAAAAGGGTGGATCAAATAACAAGTAAACAGAATCATCAGGAAAATAGACTGTTGTTTCTACAAATGAAAAAAGCAAATATGATCCTCAGATTCCAGGGAGTTCCTGAATCACCAAAAGAAGATTTAAAGAAGCTCCTTAGTGATCTTATTGCACCAGTAGTAGGCTTGAAAGCAGAAGAAATAATGCATGACATGGATGCAGTGTATAGGGTGTATTCTAATTACACCAAAAAGAATAGCCTACCTGAAGAGATATCAGTCAGATTCTCAAGAAGACAAACCAGGGATGCAATTTTAAAAGCTACATCAGCAACTCCACTGAAACTGGAGAATGCTACTATCAAGACTTTAAAAGACATTCCATCTGAAATTCGCCCAAAACTAAAGAGCTATTAAGGACTTAATCCTTTTTCTTCAAACTAATCAAATCACATATAAATGGGCAGTTCCAGAAGGGGTCAACTTTAAGCTACACAAAAAGAGGGAGAAGATTGACTCCGTGCATAAGGCTAAAGAATTCCTGAAACATCATCTGGGAACCAAAGAAGACGGTGAAACTGGTTCAAGTGGTTTCACACCCTCGGAGACGGACAAAGACTTGGCTACGGAAGAAGGCGCTGCAGCCTGCAGACCAACTTATGCTTTTAGAGATAGAAAGCCTAAGTAAAGGCAGAAGGACTCTGAAAATTGCCTTTATGAAGCAGGTTTGGGGGATGCTCTGGAACTCTCCCATAACAAGTAACCAGCTAATTCTTGATCTGAGATAGCAACTCATAGCATGCATTGTTTACTAACAATTTTGTACTAACATAGATTCTAACTGGGATAATGATCTCCTACTCTTGGGTTTTTAGTCTAGTGCGAGTATTCTTTTCTTTCTCCCTAGTTGTCAGTTCCCCTCCCTTTTTTCGTTGCAGTTTTAGTTGTCTATTATAAAAAACAATAAAAAATCCCCTTCAGGGGACCAAAAAAAAAAAAGATATAACGAAACAGCACAGAAATGCAGTGAAGGGGGGGACAGCTCCTATATCCTGATGGGTAGCCATGTTAGTCTGTCTGTAGCACTAGAAAATAGCAAGAGTCCAGGAGGACCCTGGAGACTAACAAAGTTTGTGGCAGGGGAAGAGCTTTCGTGAGTCACTGCTTACTTCTTCAGATCCCCAATATCAGATACCTGAAGACGTGAGCAGTGGCTCACGAAAGCTCATCCCCCGCCACACATTTTGTTAGTTTTTAAGGTGCTCCTGGGCTCTTGGTCTTTCCTATTCCTGTACTGTGCCATTGTAAAAAAAAAAAAAATGATTCTCAAACTTCCTTATCCAGCTTTGTCACAACTTGATTTCCCGTGATGGAATACTTAGTAAAAACAAGACGGGATCCCTAATGTGACTGATGATTGACGTAACTATCAAGTACATCAGATACTCTCATCTTCATGAAATCGATAAACCAATACATATTGTTTTAGATTTATGTCATACGTCTGTCTCATTCATTTATGCTATCCTTCTGATGTTGAAATCTTTGGTTTTGTTTTCTTCCTCTGCAGTGCGGTTTTGAAAATATACAATAAAAAGTAATTTTTTAAAAAAGAGTAAAAAAACACAAGACCAATGTTCCCTCTAAGCTGTGGGGTCTTGTGAGCAAAAATTCTACTTTGTGAGCTACTGGCATTAAAGTTGTGAGCGAGCTGTTTGGCTACTACATAAATTAGTCTGCTCTGGAGCCATCCTTCCTGACAAAAATGGGAAAAAAGGGGGGGGACTCAACCCAAGATATAACTGCAAACCAAAAGGGTTGAGCTAACACAGTATATTCTAAAAGTACAAATATTTATTAAGATGTACACATGTTAAAACATATGATTAAAAGAAAGAGTCTTGCCTGAATCATGGAATTCAGTTTTAATTTCGTTGCTTCATAAAAAGGACTCTGCTGCAAAAGAGATTCAAAACTACCATCCCATTTCACTTTTGAATAGTGATTACAAGATCCTTGCTTTGATACTAGCACAACGTATGAGACAGATATTGGTACAGCAGATACATCACGATCAAGCAGGGTTCTTGCCTAAAAGGCAGATGCGGCAAAATATGAGACTCATCTTGAATGTTTTAGAATATTGTGAAGTGCATTATGATAGACAATTGGCTATAATATTTTTGGACGCCGAAAAGGCGTTCGACAACACAAATTGGGAATTCATGATTCAAAATCTAAAAGCAACTGGATGTGGAGAATTCTTTATTAGTTGGATAGAGGCTATCTATAAGAACCAAGATGCCACAATTTTAATAAATGGCGATATGACAACTAAAATAGACATAAGTAAGGGCACCTGGCAAGGTTGCCCTCTTTCTCCACTTTTATTTATATTTACCATTGAAGGTTTATGTGAAACTATCAGGAATGACAATCAAATTGAAGGTGTAAAAACAAAGGGATAGGAATATAAAATTCAAGCCTACGCTGACGACTTAGCAATTATATTATTGGACCCTATTAGATCTATTTCTCCGCTATTAGAAGTTCTACAAGAGTTTGGACATCTGGCTGTCTTTAAAGTTAATACTACAAAGACGAAATGACCAAAAATTGTCCTCAGGACCTGATACAAGATATTCAAAAAATTTCTGGATTTGAAGTCAGTAAGAAGATAAAATATTTAGGTATATATGTTACAAATAGATTAAGCACGCTAATACACGATAATTATGATCCACTTTTACTTTCTATTAAGAAAGACTTACAAAAATGGGGGAATTTACAACTTTCCCTAATGGGAAGGGCTGCAACTGTCAAGATGAATCTTCTCCCTAAAGTTTTATTCCTTTTTCAAAATATACCAATACTTCAAAATCTTACTTTTATCAAGAAGTTAGAAAAGTTGGTTCGAGATTTCATTTGGCAAAAGAAAAAAACGAGAATAAAACTCAAACTTTTACAGGAAAAAACTCAAAAAAGGTGATCTAGCATAACCAGCTTGGTGACTTTATTACCAGGCAGCCGCGCTTACTTGGATAAGAGAATGGATACTTTTAAATAGTCCCAGAGTTTTTTTTAGGGCATGCAAAACAGGATACCCATTCATATTTTAAGCATCATATACTAAGAGCGGGCACTATTAAAAGTATGGAATGAGATGAAAACCCTTTTTTGTGATAAATCCCCAAGACAGTTGGCTCCCTTGGAAGCCGTTTCTTTACCCAATCTTATGACCAAAGCCTGTCTGTTGAGTTATGATCTTCTTCACAAAAATAATGAGCTAAAATCACAGGAGACCCTACAATCCTAAGGCATTTATTTATCTTGGTGGGAGAAGAACCAATTGGTATCAAAATATAGAAAAGATAAGCAAATAGGTTTCTGTTCCGGTTTTTCTGAAGTTGATAAAATACTTTTAGGCTCTGAAGGTAAGCTTATCCGTAAATTGTACTCCCTACTACTAGAATATAAGATGCATGATGAGACAGTAAAGGTCCCAATGATTGCATGGGCAAGAAATTTAGAGCATGTTATCGAATTAAATAAAAGGGAAAAGGTGTGGCAAAGTGTGAAATGTTTGAAGGCTGTATCCTTGAAGGAAAATGTGTTTAAGATGTTTCATCGCTGGCATTTAACACCAGATAGGTTGGCTGGCTTCTCTTCTAGTTCTAGTAAAAAGTGTTGGAAATGCAAATCTCAGATGGACTCTTTTTATCATGTTTGGGGGCCTGTGACAAAGTCAAAAAGTTCTGGAAGGAGATTCATTTGGTATTAACACAAATAACAAAAATTCAAATTCCTTTAGACCTTGAAATACTGTTATTAAATATAGTGCCAGATAATATACATAAATATGATAAATATCTGATTATTCATGTGCTAACTGCAGCAAGGATGGTGCTGGCAAAATTTTGGAAGAAAGAAGAACTGCCCTGCAAGCAAGATTTTATCAACAAAATCACCGAGGTGGCTGAAATGGATAATTTAACCCAAAAACTCCATAGAAAAGATGATGATGTTTTTCAAAAAGTTTGGTTCAAACTGTATAAGTGGTTAGATAAGAGCGGTCAAGCTAAATAGACGAGTATTTGATTTTTGTCACATGATTTAGGATCCATTATATGTTTTCTGGTGTGTGTTTTTGTTGTTTGTTAGATGCTGGTTGTTAGAATAACAATAAAATATTATCAGGGCTATTTTTGGGCAGGAAGGCACAGGAAGGGAGTTCCCGCTGGCTCCTGAGTTGGCCACACCCAGCAGGAACTCATTAGGATAACAGGCCACAACAAATAGCAGAAACTCATTAGGATTGGCTGGGTGGCCTAACATGCAAAGGAGTTCCTGCTACAAAAAAAAAAGCCCTGGGTTTTGACAACAAACCAGGTAAACAGAATAAGAAGCAAAAGGTGGGTGTGACTAGATGACCACACTTCTAGTAATTTGGGGTGTGTGGCCTAATAGGCTAATAAGTTTCTGCTGTTGGGTGTGGCCTATTATGCTAATGAGTCCCTGCTGGGCTTTTTCTACAAAAAAAGCCCTGAATATTATAATTCAAAAAAAGAAAATGGTCCACTAGGGGCGCTGTACACCTTAATAAATATTTGTACTTTTATAATATATGGTGTTAGCTCAGCCCTTTTGGTTCCCAGCCCTCCTTCCTGAGCCAAGACAAGAACCTGTGAACCCAAGGCTACAAAACTGGGAGCTAGCTCACACTCATTCAGCTTAGAGGGAACACCGGTATAACCTCCCAGGTTATAATGCACCCCACTCAAGGGGTGGCATGATGCTCCCTCTAAGCTGTGGAGTTAAGTTGTGAGCAAATATTCTACTTTGTGAGCTACTGGCATCAAAGTCCTGAGCCAGCGATCTGGCTGCTACATACATTAGTTTGCTCTGGAGCCCTCCTTCCGTGGCCAGGACAAAAATGTGAGAGCCAGAGACTACAAAACTGTGAGCCGACTCACACCAATGCGGCTGAGAGGGAACCCTGCACAAGACCCTCTGGAAGCGGCGGAGGCGGCGGCGGGGCAAAGGTTGCAACCCAAAAGTCTCTCCTCTCAGGGGAAAGAAAGGCAAACCTCCGTGGGCGGGCAGAGACCCGATTCCGCCCCCCCCCCGCAACCCAGACCCCATAAGGGGTAGACCCCCTGCTGACGAATCCCCCCCTCTGCGCTGCCTTTGTGAATAACGGGCAAGTAGACGCGCGTCGGGGGAGACGGGAGGAAGGGCAGCTCCGCGGTCCTCCACGCTCTGAGGGGACAGGGGAGGCGCGCAGGCGCAGAGCCTCCGAGGGGGGAGTGCGGCGCAGGGGTCTCGCCCGCTGAGGGGGAAAAGGGGCTCAACGGCTCCCCACGGCCGTTGGCTTGGTCCACGGGCGCCCTTCCCTCCGCCGAGTCTCCCTCCGCGCCCGGGCGAGCCCTACCTCTCTCTCTCTCTCTCTTCCCTCAGCCAGGCGAAGAACCTCCGAGACTGCTCGGCTCGCCCGGACGCCGGCGGGAGTGGCGGAGCCCGCTTGATATATGGGTGCGGGTATGTGAGAGAGCGAGAGTCCGCCTTCCCTCGGAGGGAGGGAGGGAAGCGGCAGAAGGCCTGGGCTCGGTCTCCCCCCTCTGCCAGGCGCCGCCGCCGCTTTCCTGACGGGGGAGAGCCCGGCCAGGCGAGGTTCAAGGCTGCTCCTTCCTCGACGCGCGTCTTTCTGGCTGAGGCCCGGGTTCACACGTGTCGTGGGCGCCGCTTCGCGTGGCAGCCCGTGTGAGCAAAAAATTCTGCTCTCTGAGCTGCTGGCGTTAAAGCTGTGAGCGAGCGGTTTGGCTGCTGCATAAATTGGCTCAAGTGGTTAAGACGCTGAACTGCAGGCTGTGGAAGGTCAGTAGTTCAGCAGTTCAAGACTCAGGTGCCGCAAGAAGGAGTGAGCTTCCGTCTCTAGTTCCAGCTCCTGCCAACCTAGCAGTTCGAAAGCAAGAAGTTGCAAGTAGATAAATAGGTACCACTTTGGTGGGAAGGTAACAGCGTTCCATGCGCCTTGGTGTTTAGTCTTGCTGGCCACATGACCACGGAAACATCTTCGGACAGCGCTGACTCTTCGGCTTTGAAACGGAGATGAGCCCTAGAGTCGGATTCGACTGGCTTTCGAGCAAGGGAACCTTTACCTTTACCTAAATTCAGTTTGCTCTGGAGCCTTCCTTCCTGAGCTAAGGCAAAAATGTGCCTTTGAGCTAGCTCACACTAACCTCAGCTTAGAGGGAACACTGCAGTGCCTACTGTGAATGGCGGAGCAGTGAGAAAGCGCTTGAGCATGTGCAGAGCATCTCCCAGTCGCCATAGCTCTGCGCCATAACCGATGCCCCCTCTAAGCTGTGGAGCCTTGTGAGCAAAAATTCTACTTCGTGAGCTGCTGGGCATTAAAGCTGAGAGCGAGCGATTGGGCTACCGCATGAATTAGTTTGCTCTGGAGCTGTCCCCCTCCTGAGCTAAGGCAAAAATGTGTCAGCCCGAGGCTAAAAAACTGAGCTAGCTCATACTCACTCAGTTTAGCGGGAACACTGGCAAGCCCATTCATATTTGAGCGTGGAGGCAGGGAGTGTGTGCGGAGGCAGGGGTCATTAGGAGTGTGTGTGTGTGGGGAGGTAGTTATGAATTTCCTGCATTGTGCAGAGGGTTGGGCTAGATGATCCTGGAGGTCCCTTCCAACTCTGATTCTGTGATTTTATAACAACCCTGTGAGATAGGTTAGACTGACAAAATGACTGGCCCAAAGTCACCCAGAGTGGGAATCTGACCTGGATCTTCCAACTGTAGTCTGATACTCCAAGGCAGGTGTCCCCAACACGGTGCCCGTGGGCACCATGACATCTGCTGATACCTTTCATGACAACTGCCATTCAAAAAAGAGAGTGAGGCCAGGTGGGGGTTTTGTCCAGTAGGTTTTCTGATTGGCTTTTCAGATTTTTAAAAAGTTGCTTTAGCAACAGCTGCTACCACATCAGGAAGATATTCACTGTGTGACTGAAGGTAAGCTGAAGGCATGTAAGAAAAAGTGTTTTTTTAAAAAAACGTTAATTTTAACAGGCATTCTGTTAAAACTGAAATGCTGAATTACTATTGGAGTTATGTTTGACCACAACTAGCTAATGTTTTCTGGTTGGCTCCACCTCCTGCAGCCCATTTAGTAGTCCCCCCCCTCCCCCCATGTCAGAATTCCAAAGGTGCCAGCAGGCTTTAAAAGGCTGGGGACCTCTGCTCTAGCTGCTATACTATGTTGGCTTTTTTTCCAATTCAAGAAGTTAACTGCAAAAGGTTAGTCTTTAAGGTGCTACTGGACTCTTACTGTTTTCTACTGCTTACAGAAAGACTAAACACGGCTACCTGTCTTCATCTATCTACAAAATGTGCATCAGATTCCTGTGCATTCCATAGGATTATTCCAGGATGAAAAATCCAGTGATATGAGAGACGATTTAAAACACAAATTCACTGATGCAACCCAAAGCATTCTGGCTTGCTCAGCTATACCTTACAGTCTTTCACGTTTTATTTGTGTAGCCACTGGAAAGCCCTGCCCCCCAGCTGTTTCTCTGCAGCGTAGCCATTTTCATGTTACCTTTGTAGCTTGGGCAATGGTTGAAGAAGAGGAGATTGGATTTATGCCACGCTCTTCACTTGGAGTCTCAGAGTGGCTTACAATCTCCTTCTCGTTCCCACAACAGACACCCTATGAAATAGGTGGGGCTGAGAGAGCCAGTTTGGTGTAGTGGTGTAAGGTACAGGCCTCGGGTTCTCTGCTGGGCTATCCGGCTTCAGGCTCACACTTCAACTCGTCAGGTCAAGCAAAATGCATTTTATTATCAAAACTGCGAAAGAGTCAACCTTAATTGACAAAGTTCAAAAGAACCAGAAAAATCCAAGCTGCTTCATTGGTTGCCAGAACATAAACAATAGTTAAAATCACCTGAAACTTACGAAGACTCAAACAGGCAGGGAATGCTCTGCTGAAAAGACACATGCCTCATCTCTCACACCCCTTTTCCTTTTTTTTTATCTCTCAAAAGCCCTGCTAAGACGCTGCCCCTCCCTTTATCTAATTCAGCTATTAATTAAGGCGTTTCAGCTATGCAGCTCTTGCAAAGCCGAGCACCAGGCAGTCCCTCTAATGACTTGCAGGATTGATCCTCCCCTTTCTGCCGTCATTCAATTCTGCTGCGTTGATATTTTACTCATGAGTCGGTCTCTTCCTTACAAGTGGTTAAGTACATGGACTCTAATCTTTGAGAACCAGGTTTGATTCCCCACCCCTCTACTTTCACTTGCTGGATGACCTTAGGCAAGCCATAGTTCTGGCACAGCTGTCCTTGAAAAAGAGCAGTTTTTGTCAGAGCTCTCTCAGCCCCACCTACCTCACAGGATGTTTGTTGTGGGGAGGGGAAGGGAAAGGAGTTTGTAAACCTCTCTGAGACTCCCCTGGGTAGTGAAGGGCAGGGTATAAATCCAGTCTCTTCCTCCTCCCTCCTCTTTCGAGGACTGCCCTTGAGAGAACAGCTCTGAAAGAACTTGTCACTGACCCAAGATCACACCAGCAGCTGCATGTGGAAGAGCGAAGAATCAAACCTGGTTCTCCCAGATTAGAGTCTGCGCTCCTTACCACTACACCAAACTGGTTGAAGAAATGCGCTGGGTATTAACAGTCCTGGAATGCAGTAAATCAAAAACGACTGTAGCAGAGGGTTCCATTCACATACAGAGCAGCAGATCACTTGAGGAAGTGAGCCAAGGCAGATACTACAGTCAGAGTCACAGTTTGGATTTTATCGTCTGATGGTGGCTGCACCATGGCTCAGGAGCCACATGCCCTAATTCCCCCAACACCACATGTGACTCTTTATTGGCCTGTTGGCTAATATACCCTTTTCCCTCCCCTTCATGATTACTTATGTTCTTCTCATAAAGCAGCCATTATCTCTTGCCTTGCCCTCTTTCTACAGCTTAGAGGCACTAGAGCTGAAGAAAGAGTACATGGAAGGATTCCCCCCACCCCTTTTTGTAAAATCAGAAGAAGAAGAAGAAATTGGATTTATACCCCACCCTTCACTTGGCATCTCAAATCTCCTTCAATGCTCCCTCTAAGCTGTGGAGTCTTGTGAGCAAAAATTCTACTTTGCGAGCTACTGGCATTAAAATCGTGAGCAAGCGATTTGGCAACTCTGGACATTAGTTTGCTCTGGAGCCATCCATCCTGAACTAAGCCAAAAATGAGTGAGCCAGAGGCTAAAAAACTGTGAGCTGGCTCACACTAACTCAGCTTGGAGGGAACACTGATCTCCTTCCCTTCCTCTCCCCACAACAGACACCCCATGAGGTTGGTGAAAGGAGAAGTGAAAAGAGGAACCAGATCAGCAGTGGTGACGGGTTTTGCTTTCCCCACCCCTGCCCCCTTCATTACTCTGATGCACCTTCACCACTCCCTGTTAACCTTGAGTGGCATGAGTGAAAGATGAATGAAGAATTCCGGGTCAGGTCTGCTGAGAACATCAGGGGAGCCCTGCTAGATAAGACCAGGGGCCCACCAAGTCCAGCATCCTGTTTAACGCAATGGCCAACTGGTTGCCCTGGAGGCCAAGGGGCTGCAAAGGCCATGGTCCTTTCCCTGATCTTTCCTGCTCTTCCCTGGTATTCAGGGGTTTACTGCTTCTGAACATGGAAGCTCCCTGTTCCTTTCACCCATTTCTGTTTGCTCAATTTTTTGCATTCTGTTAGCCTCTTAGGGGAGAAGAGAGCTCACCCTTCCCTTCTTTTCTCTAGGTGGGAGACCCAGTTTGTTGTAGTGGTTAAGTGCGCGGACTCAAATCGGGGAGAACGGGATTTTATTCCCCACTTCTCCACATGCAGCTTCTGGTGTGACCTTGGGTCAGTCACAGTTCTTGCAGAGCTGTTCTCTCAAGAGTAGTTCTCTGAGAGTTCTCTCAGCCCCATCTACCTCACAGGGTGTCTGTTGTGGGGAGGGGAAGGGAAAGGAATTTGTAAGCTGCTCTGAGATGCCGAGTGAAGGGTGGGATATAAATCCAATCTCCTCTTCCTCCTCCTCCTCTTCCTCTTTTTTAGCTGTCAGTTTTGGGCTGTCACTACCTGTCAGTTTAGGGCTGCAGTGGCTCAGAGGTTAAGACGCTGAGCTGCAGACTGGAAGGTCTGTAGGTTGTCAGTTCGAGACCCAAGTGCTGCATTTGTGGTTTTAAATTTGTTTAATGAATTTTATAATGTATACTGTATTCCATATTGTATGATTTTATATTGCTGTGTAAGCCGCCCTGAATCTAATGAAATGAGCCAACCTGAGCCTGCTTGCCCTAAATTGCCCTAAGCCGCCCTAAATCTAATTAAATAAAATAATGACGGAGTGAGCTCCCATCTCTGGCCCCAGCTCTTGCCAACCTAGCAGTTTGCAAGCAAGAAGTTGCAAGTAGATAAATAGGTACCGCTTCAGTGGGAAGGTAGCAGCATTCCGTGTGCCTCAGCGTTTAGTTATGCTGGCCACATGACCACGGAAATGTCTTTGGACAGCGCTGGCTTTTTGGCTTGGAAACGGAGATGAGCACTGCCCCCTAGAGTCGTAGTCGACTAACTTTTTTATTTATTTATTCATTTAAAATGTTCATACCCCACCTATCCTGCACAGCCCAGGGTGACTTACAAACTGACCATGGGTCACATCGTACAAGTAAAGCCACAAATTGGTGTCGGCAGTCACACAGCTCTGCAAAGACAGCAACAGATGCGTGGATTACTTGCTGATAAAAGATTATTTATTTATTTATTCAATTTGTACCCCACCCTCCCCGCGAGCAGGCTCAGGGTGGCTCACACAGTTGGTACAAATAAACATATGGAGCAGAGGTCCATCGGTGGCTATTAGCCACAAGGTATAGATAGGGACTCTCAGTCTGGGGCAAGGGATGCTCTGTATTCCCGGTGCTTGGGGGGGTGTCAACAGTGGGAGGGCTTCTAGTGTCCTGGCCCCACTCCTGGACCTCCTGATGGCACCTGGTATTTTCGGCCACTGTGTGACAGAGTGTTGGACTGGACGGGCCGATGGCCTGATCCAACATTGGCTTCTCTTATGTTCTTACGTTTACCAATAAAACCACATAAAATCACATTAAAACAATTCAGATACAAATGAGTCATAAAACCATAGGTGCTAGTTGTCCATCATTAGTTCATTGAGATGGCATACTAAGAATGTTGCAAGCAGACCATCCAGCTCATGGTCTTCTTGAGTCGCAAGATGGTCTAGGCCAGATGTTAGGCTAAGGGCCAGGCTCGTTGATGGTGATGATCAGGGTGGCTCCTAGTCAAAAGCCTGGTGGAAGAGCTCCGTCAGTTTAAAATGTGTGCCTTATTGAGAAGCCTGTTGCAAATGAAAGATCTTAGGAATGGGCAACGATGCCAGGGGTTTCTGAATAGAGTTGCAAAGTCCTGTCCCCCTCGGCAGCTGGTGGGGAGTCAGGTTTTTGGGGGTTTTGCCAGTTCCAGGTGGGGGAACTCCTGGAGATTTGGGGGTGGAGCCTGAGAGGACAGGGACCTCGGTGGGCTACAATGCCACAGAGTCCACCCTTTAAAGCATCCATTTTCTCAATGGGAACTGATATCTGTAGTCTGGAGAGGAGCATCCCTGGAGGTGGGCATCCCTATTTCTGAGCAAGCCAGCCGGGGCTGCGGGGGCTTCAGGGGCCAAGTAGCCAGATCCATATTGGAAAACTTCTAGAGATTTGGGAAAGGCACCTGGAGAGAACGGGGACCTCAGCGGGGTACACAATGCTACAGAGTCCGCCCTCCAAAGCAGCCGTTGTTTCCCAGGGGAACTGAGCTCTGTGGTCTGGAGATGAGCTGTAATTCCAGGGGATCCACAGGTCCCTCCTGGAGGCTGGCATCCCTATTTCTGAATGGCATGTGGCTATCCATTCCACAGTACAGGGGGAGGTGAGTGAAAAAAGCCTAGGAATTAATGGAGACAGATTGCATCCCACGCAGAGGGGGGATTGAAAGGGAAAACTGCGGTGAGGAATGTAATGGTATGGGGGAGGCAATCCTTCAGATCTGCAGTTCTCAGGTACCAAGGAGCTTCAAAGGCTGAAACCAGCATCTTGAACTGAACTCGGAAGCAAATGAGAAACCGCTTCAGAATTGGAGCTGCAAGTGCAGAGCGTGGAACTAAGCAAGCAAGCAGCTGGCTTCTGCCCATAACTGAAGTTTTCCGACTTGTCTTCAAGAGCAGCCCCATGTAAAGTGTGTTGCAGTTATCCAGTCTGGAGGCTGCAGAAGCACGGATCGAGGTGGCTTGATCAGCAGATCCTAGAAGGAAAACAGTTCCCAAATCAGATGTGAATGAAAGGAAGCGCTCCTAGCAACAGCTCCAACCTGTTCTTCTGCCAAGAAGGCTGGCTCCAAGATATTAATAAGGCTGGCTCTTCACCCGACTTCACACCACCCCAAGTTCATAAGGCAGTCCCTTCCAGGATATCTGCCTTCCCACCCTATTTCTTATGGGTTTAATTTCAGTTTGCGTTTATTTCCAAGAACATGGTGTTCTGAAGACTCAGCCGTGTTCTAAACCACATGGGTACCATGTCAATCTCCCACCCAATAAGAACTTCTGAGTTACAAATTACAGCACTTGCAAAGAATACAAACAGATTCCAGATTCACAAGTGACTAATCTCCTTCTTGAATGAAGGAACTCTGGAAGACTAATTGAAGCCAGAAGTGTTCTGATAGAATCTCTTTTATTGCTATGAAGATAATTAACATAGGGTTGGGTCCAGTGGCAGATTTCCACAGATGGAGGTAAAAGCAATTTTATTTTCACCAGTTCCCCGCTCTCACTACAGACCTCTGACTCCCCTCTTCATGGTATTCTGTCAGTGGTCACTGTCCCTTAGGAGCAGCAGTGCATGGGGCATTTTGGGCTACAGTGGAAAGCAACTGAGTCACACTCTGCTGATGGAAATTTCCGTTTGTGAAAGAGGAATAACAGCTCTGCAAAGAGAAGCAACATATTCCTGCAGCCTGAACCTTTTCTGGTTTATTTGGATGCAAGTCCCCAATGGTGTCATCATGGGTCCTGGCTCAGCCGAGGCTGCCTATTCCTCAGACGAGGAATAGGCACAGAGCAACCCAGCTGTTGTGTCCTGGGATCAGAAGGCAGAGCTGGTGAAATACAGCCAAGCTTCGCTCTCTGAGAACAATAGGGACTAGGTTCCTGAGCTCGCCAGTAGTGAACCAATGGCAGCATTGGCGGGCGATTCAAACCCGCCAATAGGAATATAGGACCGTCCCCCTAACTGTATATAGTTGGCCTCCGGCCGTTACTGTGTGTTCTTGTCTTATGTGAAGTACGAATAAACGCGTCTTCTCTTATGTCGTCGTCCGAGTCATGAGGCCCGAAACCCAGTACTTTACAGTGGCGACGAAGGTGGGATTTCAACGCCTTCCGTGACTCCATGAGCGACGAAAAGGACACCGCCGAGCGCCGCATCGCTGACCCCGAGAGCAGCACCGCACCGCTCGCCGAGCATCGCATCGCTGACCCCGAGAGCAGCACCGCACCGCTCGCCCCGGCGCACGCCGTTCCAGACAGAACCATGGCCGCTTCCCATGTAACACTGGAGCACTTCGACCCGTCGCAGCCAGAAACCTGGGACGCATGGGTCGACCAGCTCATCAGCTACTTGGAGCTCAACGAAATCCGCCACCCCGACCAGAAACGAGCGATCCTCCTGAACGCCTGCGGCACCCAAACCGTCCGCCTCGCCAAGAGCCTCTTGGTGCCCCGCACGGCCTTGGAGAGCTCGTTTGGGAGATCCTGGATGTCCTCAATGCCTACTTCAGCCCCCGACCGACCTTCCTGGCCAAGAGGATGGATTTCCAGAGGCGAGTCCAGGCCCAAGGGGAATCCATTGCCAACTTCCTGGCCGCGCTAAGGGCGCTCGCGGTGGACTGCGGATTCCCGAAGGTGGAGGACAACCTGCTGACGCAGTTCGGGTGGGGCCTGGCGGACTCCAAGCTGCGGCGCAAGTTGGTGGGACACCGGAGGCTCTCCTTAGACGAGGCCCTAGACGCCGCAACAGCCCACGAGGCCGCGGAAGGGGAACGGCCGGTCGCGACCGCCCATGTGGTCGGAAGGAGTCCAAGCCCTGGGTATGCAGATACGGAAGAGGTCTTCGCCCTCAGACCTCAACAACGCCGGCCGGCGCCGTTCCTGCAGGCCAACAGAGAGCCAACCAAGCCTTCCGGCAACCGGACCGTCTGTGCCAGCTGCGGGGAAGGCCACGGAAGGAAATCCTGCAAGTTCCGGGATGCCGTTTGTCACGGGTGCGGAAAGCAGGGACACCTCGCACGGGTCTGCCGGTCCAAGGGCCACAGGAATTCGAGAGCATCGGTTCCACCGCACCGCGCATCGTCCACCGCCTACGAGACGACGGAAGAGGTCGCCGAGTTGTACCACCTCACCGACCAGCCGCTGCAGGTACCGCCTCCCCAACCCCAACCTCTCCTCTGCCCCGAAGATCCAAGTAACCGTGCGGATCGAGGGGTCCCCTGTTGCATGGAAGTGGACTCGGGATCGGCGGCGTCCATCATTTCCCTAGACACTTTAAAAAGACTGTGCCCGTTAGGGGGACCCCTCTTCGTCCATCGCCACTAAGCTTGGTGGACTTTCAAAAGAACCCTGTCCCCATCCGGGGAGTCGGCACTTTCCGAGTGCAGTACAGAGACTTTGAGGGGAACTTGGACTTGGTGGTGGTAGAGGGAAATCTCGTGAGTCTCCTGGGGCGGGCGTGGTTCGAAGCCCTAGGCATAACGATTGGGGGAGTGAATAAGTGCGGGGTGCGGGACTGGGGGCGGTGTGCAAGGAATTCCCGGAGGTCTTTGACGGGAAACTGGGATGTTACAAAGGGCCCCCGGTGTCGCTTCACTTAGGACCCCACCGTGACGCCCGTCCGACGGCGCTTCCGCACCGTGCCCCTGGCCCTCCGCCCAAAAATAGAGGCCGAACTGGACCGGTTAGTGGCCCAGGGAATCCTAGAGCCCGTCCCGAACGCTCGATGGGAGACCCCAATTGTGACACCCGTCAAGCCAAATGGGGAAATCCGCATCTGCGCGGATTATAAGTGCACCATTAACCAGGCACTTCAGGCGCATGCATACCCCGTACCCGTGGTCAGCCATGTCTTAGCCACACTGGCGGGGGCGCGCATATTTGGGAAGCTGGATCTCGCGCAGGCGTACCAGCAACTCCCGGTAGATGAGGCCACGGCCGAGGCACAAACAATAGTAACACACCGGGGGCCTTCCGGGTGAAGCGGCTGCAGTTCGGGGTCAGTGTGGCCCCAGGGATATTCCAAAATCTAATGGACGATTTGTTGAAAGGGATCCCTGGGGTGACGCCGTTCTTCGATGACGTCCTCATCGCCGCGACCACCCCGGAAAGCCGCCGCCCGCCTCCGAACTGTACTGGAACGCTTCCAAGCCGCGGGGCTGAAAGTGAAGCGGGAAAAGTGCCTCCTCGGGGTGCCGGAGGTGGAGTTCTTGGGATACCGGGTAGACGCAACAGGCCTGCATCCGGCGAGGGACAAGGTGAAGGCCATCGTGGAGGCCCCCGCCCCGAAGTCCAAGGCCGAGCTCCAGGCGTTCTTAGGCCTCCTGAACTTTTACCACGCCTTTCTTCCCCACAAGGCCGCCGTGGCCGAACCCCTGCACAGGCTGCTGGATAAGGCGACACCTTGGGCATGGGGAGCGAGGAGGCGGCGGCGTTTCGGGGGTTAAAGTACTCTTGATTTCTAACGCGGTGCTCGCCCACTTTGATGAAAAGCTCCCGGTAATCCTTGCGTGCGACGCATCACCGTATGGGGTCGGGGCAGTCTTGGCCCACAAGCTACCGGATGGGAGGGAAGTCCCGGTGGCTTACTACTCCCGCACGCTGTCCCCCGCGGAGCGGAACTATGCTCAAATCGACCGGGAGGGCTTGGCACTGGTGGCGGGGGTAAAAAGTTTCACAACTTTGTGTACGGGCGGCCCTTCACGCTCGTAACCGATCATAAGCCGCTCTTGGGACTGTTTGCGGCGGACAAACAAACGCCGCAGGTACTGTCGCCCGGGTGTTGCGCTGGTCCTTGTTTTTGGCGGGCTACCAGTACCAGTTGGAGCATTGGCCGGGCAAGGCGCTGGGTCATGCCGATGCCTTGAGCCGCCTGCCGCTGCCGCATACAGGGGAAGATCCGGCCCCGGCTCCCGCAGTGTTGTTAATGGAGGAGCTGCCAAACCCCCCTTCTGGCTGCAGACGTGGCCGCCCGCACGTCCCGAGATCCCATTCTCTCCCGGGTCCTAAACTGGGTGGTGAGGGGATGGCCAGCGGAACAGACAGGGCCAGAGTTCACGGCATACAAAGCCAGGCGGGAAGAGCTATCCGCCTTAAAAGGGTGCTTGTTATGGGGGGACAGGGTGGTCATCCCGGGGCCCATGAGACAAGGGGTTCTAGAAACGCTACATGAGGCCCACCCCGGCATTGTACGAATGAAAGCTCTGGCAAGGAGCTACGTGTGGTGGCCCGGGATGGACGCCGAAGTGAAACCTGGGTCCGAGGGTGCACACGGTGTCAGGAAGTCCGCCCCAATCCCCCGAGAGCGCCAACCCAAAGCTGGGAGTCTACCCACAAGCCGTGGTCACGCCTACACATAGACTTTGCGGGGCCGTTTCAGGGACTCCAGTTCATGGTGACAGTAGACTCCTACTCGAAATGGGTGGAAATAAGCCCAGTGTCTACCACCTCTGCCAAAGCGGCAATAAGGGCCCTGCGGAAAATATTCGCGATGCACGGGCTACCCGACACAATCGTGTCGGACAACGGGGCAGCGTTCACATCTGCTGAGTTTCAAGCGTTCCTCGAAAGGAACCTCATCAGGCACATACGATCAGCGCCCTTCCACCCGGCAACCAATGGACAGGCGGAGAGGACGGTACGCACCGCCAAAGAGGCCCTGAGCCGCATAACGGAGGGGGACTGGGAGTTTCGGCTGGCCCGCTTCCTTCTCACATACCGCACCACCCCAAACCCCATCTCCGGGCATTGCCCCGCAGAACTATTAATGGGCCGCCGCCCTACCACCTTATTAGACAGACTCCACCCGGACCGAGCCCCAGAGAGAAAGCTGGTCGAGAACAGGGAGGCGCCCCGAAGCTTCCTACCGGGAGACCCTGTCTACTTCCGGAACTACGGGGCGGGGCCGCAGTGGGTGGCCGGGCGCATCCTAAAACCCACCGGGCCAGTGTCATACGAAGTCCTAACAGATGGGGACCGGGTCCTCCGTAAACACGTGGACCAGCTCCGGAGGCGGCAAGACCCCGACACAGAGATCCAGTTACCGGGAAATGCCGCCGCCGCCCCCATCATCCGATCGACCGCAAGCACCGACAGTGGAGCCAGCGCCAGAAAGTCCACGGAATCCGGAGGGCCCCGGTGACAGCTGAACCGCCGCCGCCGCTGCCGCCACCGTTACAGCCGCCACCGTCACCGCCTCGGCTACTACCAGAGGTCCAAGCTCCTTGTGCTGGCGGACCAACCGATAGGGGCCCCGCCAGTCCGGTACCGGCCCCCGACGTTCGCTAAGAGAACGGAGGGCACCAGCATACTCAAAAGACTACGTCACCTGATAGGAGACGAACTATGGGGGGAGGGGTGTTGTGTCCTGGGATCAGAAGGCAGAGCTGGCGAAATACAGCCAAGCTTCGCTCTCTGAGAACAATAGGGACTAGGTTCCTGAGCTCGCCAGTAGTGAACCAATGGCAGCATTGGCGGGCGATTCAAACCCGCCAATAGGAATATAGGGCCGTCCCCCTAACTGTATATAGTTGGCCTCCGGCCGTTACTGTGTGTTCTTGTCTTATGTGAAGTACGAATAAACGCGTCTTCTCTTATGTCGTCGTCCGAGTCATGAGGCCCGAAACCCAGTACTTTACACCAGCCTTCTCCGGAGTCAGCCCAGAAGAGGAACCTTTGCCAGCACCTGAGGGAGAAGAGGCTCCAGTATCTGCACAGGAGGTGCAGCAAGGCAAAGAGCCCGAGGTGCAATCGGAGGGAGAGACTGGTCCAGAGCCTGATCCAGCACCCCCAGCTGGAGACACCTCGAGGCCAGAGTCCCCACCTAGCTCAGCTGATTGTCCCACGTGCAGGGCACGCCAGCGTCTGGATGTGCAGGAGAGAAGGAGGAGTGCCAGGCTTCAGCTGCTGCAAAGGCAACGTGAAGGGTCGTGAGTCTTTGCAGGTCACTTCCCAGGGAAGGGAGGGTCCGGTTATAAGCAGCCATGCTCACCTGCCTCAGTGTGGATGCAACTGGGCAATCTTGGACCTTGTCCCGGCTTCCAGCCTCTGATCCTCGCTCCTGAGAACTCTGATTAATTCTTTCTTTAAACTGCAAGGACAATATCAAACTTTATGCGACCTAGTGGTAAATTACTCACTGCTCTCAGTTGGATACACCAACCTAAAATATTAAAGTTTCTTACTTACCTGTTTATGTACTACTATGCTACATGCAAATTGTGTTCACTTGATGTTTTAATGTTTATTTTTTTCTTGTTCTATGTGAAAATTAATAAAGTATATTGTATAGAGAACTCTGATTGGTCTCCCAGCATTCCGACCCCTGGTACTGTTGCTCGGCTTGGTTTGGACTTTGCACCTAGCTTAAGTATATTGTATTTGTGGCAACCGGCCAGAGCCAGCACAATTTGTCAGAAGCGACTTGACCGCACATAACACTAAAGTCCCACCATGGTCCAGTTAGGCATTCATATAACTGCAGCCTTTCAGCCGGATCTTAAATGTATTTACCTAGCAGTAAAAACTGTTGAGTGCCAGTTTGGTGTAGTGCTTAGGAGCATGGACTCTAATCTGGGAGAATGGGGTTTGATTCCCCACTGCTCCACATGCAGTTGCTGGTGTGACCTTGGGTCAGTGACAAGTTGTCTCAGAGTTGTTCTCTCACGAGCAGTCCTCGAAAGAGCTCTATCAGCCCCACTGACCTCACAGAGTGTCTGTTGTGGGGTGGGGAAGGGGAAGGAGATTGTAAGACACTCTGAGTCTCCTTCCGATAATGAAGGGTGGGGTTTAAATCATAAGAACATAAGAGAAGCCAATGTTGAATCAGGCCAATGGCCCATCTAGTCCAACTACTCTTGTCACACAGCGGCCAAAATATACCACGTGCCATCAGGAGGTCCAGCAGTGGGGCCAGGACACTAGAAGCCCTCCCATTGCTGCCCCCTCCAGCACCAAGAATAGAGTGCATCACCTGCCCCAGACTGAGAATTCCCATCTATACCCTGTGGCTAATAGCCACTGATGGACTTCTGCTCCATGTGTTTATCTAATTCCCTCTTGAAACTATCCATGCTTGTAGCTGCCACCACCTCCTGTGGCAGTGAATTCCATATCCAGTCCTTGTTCTCTAAGTGTCAATGATTTCAACAAGGCTAGCTCATGAGTAAGCATAAACAGGATCCCATCCTTGCGCTTCAAACTGGGGTATGTTTATTTAGATGTGCCTTGGGTTGCAGCTCAGTCCTACTCATGTTTGCTCAAAAGTCATTGTACTGTGTCTGGTGGAAATTTCCAGGTAAGGGAGTGGTGGCTCCCTTGGAGAACATCTGCTGTGTGTGCAGAAGGCCCCAGGTTCAATCCGTGGCATCTCCAGTTGAAAGGGCCAGGCAAGTAGGTGATGCGAAAGGCCTCAGCCTGAGACACTGGAGAGCCATTGCTATTCTGAGTAGACATCGCTGACCTCAATGGACCGATGGTCTGATTCAGTATAAGGCAGCTTCATGTGTTCAAGGGTGCTTATAATTGCAGCCCCAAGAATGTGAGGTCGCCTGCACTACGGAGACAGTGGTGGAGATTGTGGGGAGGAAAGGGGTGGGATATAGTGTGGGAAGTTGGGCCGGGGAACCTGGAGGTTTTTTGTCATCTGGGCATGGAACAGGGATCACTGGAGGTCTGTGTGGGGGGAGGTATTTGTGAATTTCCTGCCTTATGCAGGGGATTGGACTAGATAACCCTGGAGGTCCCTTCCAACTCCGTGATTCTAAGAGGAGACTACAGTCCAGAAGACCAGATCTGTGAGACTTTATTTTCAGGCTAGTTAAATCTATGGAGGACACATAAGCACCAAAGCAGTCCGCTTCTCATCTTGTTTGCCAGAAGGGCTGGGGGGTGGGGGGAGTCAGTGTCTGATCTTGTTAAATCTGGATATCTATTACTGAACCTCTGTTACGAGTTTCTGCACGTAACTGAAAAGGATTGTCCACATTTCTGCCCCTTCCGCCCACTAAGAGCTTTGTAAGTTTGATGGACTTTCCAGTTTCCCCCTCTCTTCTGTGACTGAAAGTCATTAATTGTAAAATTTGTTGGCATGATGTTTGTAAATGTACATATCTGTATGGATTTTGACTTACTGAAATAGGACGAGGGCTGATTTTTATAAAGTGAATTGTTTGGAAACCAACCAACCCCCAGCACGTGCATTTCTTATGGTGATGCTAAAAGGGAAGACCAACTATCTTTGCTTGGGGACAATTTAAATGAGGAGACATACACGAAGGATGCTGTTGTTCAGTGCCTCTTTGTTGTATTTTTTTAAAAAAGAATTTTATTAATTTTCCAAAAAGAAAAGACAACATCTACACAGAAAAGAGACTAACATACAATAATGAAGCATGTACTCATTATAACAGCTTACATTTTGCATAAAAGGAATCATTCATTTCTGCACCTATACCAGTTTAACAGTTCAAAATCTAGAGAGTAGAATTTATCAATTAGGTTGTAAGTCCTTGAAGATATTTCTCAATCCATCTATATCATCTTAACCAGTTTTTCTCAAATATTCCCTCTTTTTTATCTTGTAATTGTAAAGTTAATTTGTCCATTTCCGCCGTTTCAAATAGTTTGTAAATAATTTCTTCTTTTGATGGGACTTCTTCTTTCTTCTAATACTTTGCATATAAAATCCTGGCCATAGTTATAACATGTATAATCATATAAGCACCTGGTTTTTTAAAGCACTCTAGAATAATGTTCAATAAAAATAGTTCTGGTACAAATGGTATAGTTCTTCCTAGCATTTTTTGCAGGATGTCATGTATCCATATCCAATATTTTTTTGTTATCTTACAAGACCACCACATGTGAAAAAAGAACCAACATTTTGCTTACATTTCCAACATACATTTGACATATTAGGATACATTTTTGCCAAGTTTTCTGGTGTTATGTACCATCTATAAAACATTTTATATATATTTTCTTTATAAGATATAGCTTTTGTATGTTTAATATTACTTTCCCACACTTTAGACAATCGGTCTAACTCTATATTATGACCTATATTTTGTGCCCATTTAATCATTGAGGTTTTTACAATTTCATCTTGCATTTTCATATCTAATAACAATGTATAGAATGACTTTATAAGTTTTTCATCTACATACAGTAAAATTTTAACCAATTCTATAGGCTTTTCATAAAAACCAGTTTGTTTGTCCTTAATATACCTAGAATCAAGTTGCACCCTACAGACAAATGCCCTGTCTTTGGAGAGTGTCTTGCAAGTTTAGGTTGTTTTTCTTATCTAAAAGATCTTCATATCTCCATAATTGATCTTTAGTACATAAGGTGGGATTTATAAGATAGAGATTGTTTGAAATAGAAACAGAAGTCTAGGTAAAACATTAATCTTAACAGTAGCTATTCTTCCCATAAAGGATAGCTGTATATGTTTCCACTTTTCCAAATCTTTTTTAATTGTAGTCAAAAGCTTCATATATTATCTTTTAGCAGTGAGCTACACCTATTGGTAAGTGTTATTCCTAAATATCTTACTTTCTTCTGAACTTCAATACCAGAGCTCTCTTGTAGCTGTTGTATCTGTTCTTTAGTACAGTTTTTTTGTCAATATTTTGTTTTCTTCAAGTTAATTTTCAGCCCAGCTAGTTGTCCATATTCTTTTAGGGAATTTAAAAGATGAATAATAGATATTTGTGGTTCTTCCAGGATGAATACAAGATCACCAGCAAATGCTTGTAGTTTATATTCTTCTCCCTTAATTTTAAGTCCTTTTGTCTGGGTATTTTATCTTACTATATCATTCAGTGTTTCAAGAGCAAAGATAAATAATAATGGGGTAGTGGACAGCCTTGTCTAGTTCCCTTTTGTATTTCAATATTTTGTGAAAGATCTCCATTTATTATAATTTTGGCATATTGTTTCATGTAAATTGCTTTCACCATTAAAAAGAAGTTTTCTCCCCATGGCCAGTTTAGTAACTGTTCTAACATAAAAGCAATATTTAAAATTCTGTAACAGTGATTGTGTTGTTGTGTATTATGTAATTCTGCTTGGCTTTTTGTTAAGGTATGCCATTTGGGGGAAAGTAAAGACCACCATCTAAGCAGCCAATCCCCTCTCCTTTAAAGTTTCCCAATGGTCATGCAGAAAATCATTGAATTTCTATAGTCATTCGTTCTGAAAGAAGGAAAGCATCCCAGTACTCAATTCTTTGTCATTTTGTTGTTGTTGTTCAGTTGCATAGTCGAGTCCAAGTCTTCGTGACCCCATGGACCACATCACGCCAGGCCCTTCTGTCCTCTGTCATCCTCCAGAGTTTGCTCAGCTCCATGTTCGTTGCACTGTCTAACCATCTCATCCTTTGTCACCCCCTTCTTCTTTTACCTTTAGTCTTTCCCGGCATCAGGGTCTTCTCCAGTGAGTGCTCCCTTCTCATTTGGTGGCCAAAGTATTTGAGCTTCAGCTTCAGAATCTGGCCTTCCAGGAAACAGTCAAGGTTGTTTTCTTTTAGGATTGACTGATTTGATCTCCTTGCACTCTGAGGGACTCTCAAGAGTCTTCTGCAGCACCATAATTCGAAAGCATCTATTCTTCGGCGCTCGGCCTTCCTTATGGTCCAACTCTCACAGCCATACATTACTACTGGGAATATCATTGCTTGGACTATACGGACTTTTGTTGGCAGGGTGACGTCTCTAGTTTTTATTATGCTGTCTAGGTTTGCCATCGCTTTCCTCCCAAGGAGCAGGTGTCTTTTAATTTCATGGCTGCAGTCACTGTCTGTAGTGATCTTGGATCCCAGGAATGTGAAGTCTGTCAGTGCTTCCATGACTTCCCCTTCTGTTTGCCAAGGAGTGATGGGGCCAGATGCCATAATCTTAGTTTTTTTGATGTTGAGTTTCAAGCTAACTTTTGTGCTCTCCTCTTTCACTCTGAGCAAGAGGCTCTTTAGGTCCTCTTCACTTTCCGCCATTAGAGTGATATCATCAGCATATCTTAGGTTGTTGATGTTTTTCCTGGCAATCTTAATTCCGGCTTGTGATTCATCCAGTCAAGCATTTCGCATGATGTACTTTGCATATAAATTAAATAAGCACGGTGACAATATACATCCTTGTCGTACTCCTTTTCCTTTGCTAAACCAATCAGTTGGTCCATATCCGGTTCTGTCACTTCTTGACCCTTACACAGGTTTCTCAGGAGACATGTGAGGTGGTCTGTTACTCCCATCTCTTTAAGGACTTGCCACAGTTTGTTGTGATCCACACAATCAAAGGCTTTAGTGTAATCTATGAAGCAGAAGTTGATTTTTTTTTTAAAAAAAAAACACGAATTTTATTAGTATATACAATACTTCACAGCTTAGTCCAAATAATATACACCATATCCTTTTTGCAGAACTCCTCTTCCCCCCCTGTTGGCTCCCAGCATTGTTTCCACCATTTAAACAAAACCAAATACATGTTAATTTCTTGTTATCATGCAAATTCTACAGGTAACTCAGTTTACTTATTTATAACTACTATAAACACTTGTTAACTGTATACAATTGTTACATCTTTAGTAGTTTCCCAAACTAAAAATACTTAGTTTAGTTTAGAAGTTGATGTTTTTCTGGTGCTCCCTTGTTTTCTCCATAATCCAGCGAATGCTGGCAATTTGATGTCTAGTTCCTCTACCTCTTTGAAACCCAGCTTGTACTTCTGGCAGTTCTCTATCCACGTACTGCTGAAGCCTAGCTTGTAGGATCTTTAGCATGACCTTGCTAGCGTGTGAAATGAATGCAATTGTGCGATAGTTTGAACATTCCTTGGCATTGCCCTTCTTTGGGATTGGAATGTAAACTGACCTTTTCCAATCCTGTGGCCACTGTTGTGTTTTCCAAATTTGCTGGTATATTGAGTGCAGCACTTTAACAGCATCATCTTTTAAGACTTTGAATAGCTCAGCTGGGATACCATCACCTCTGCTAACTTTGTTGTTAGTAATGCTTTCTAAGGCTGTCATGATCTGTGCAGGATGGAGACAGGGCCTAGAAGCCTAAACTATAGGAGGGGCCTGTCTGGCAGTAGAAAGCAGACAGCCTACAATCCCCACAATGCTTGGTGACGGGTTTTAGCCAACGGGAGTGCAGAGATTCTGTGTAGGTCTCTGGAGATCTGTACATAACTGGGAGAAAAGCCTGAGGCTTAGGGCCCAGGAGAGGCCTGTGTGGTAGTAGAAAGCAAGCTGCCTACAATTCCCACAATGCCTAGAGCCAGCTGCAACCAATAGGGATACTAGAAGTCTCTGGATGATGTGTTCTTATACTTGGTTTCAGTTTGCCTGACGTTCTTTTTCTCTGCGGTCTGAGGAGACTGGTCTAGGACAAAGTTCCCTCACTTGGGAGAGTAAGTTAATCCTGGTCTAAAGAGGGCTGTGAGGAAATGGTTCTTCGGCTCTTCTGTGGTTTTCCCTCTCACAGAGTCACTGAGGGGGAAAGGCTGGTCTGAAAGGAAAGGATCCTCACTGAGTGTTAGGCAGGAGGCCTGGTAAGAAGGTAGGCCTTAAGTAGTACCAGTTAAGGAGTAATAGGTAGCTGCATTAGCTTTGTGTTCTTTTTGCCTTTCAATACTGTTATACCTTTTTAAAGCACCTTGTCTTATTTGCCTTGCCCCAGTATTGTTTTTAATAAACCATTTGTTTAAAAGTTCTCTGCCTGATCATCATGCCTAAGGTTCTCGGCTTCAAAAGGGGCATCTTGGATGGGCTTGAGAGGGTACCCTGGGCCTTCTCAAGGGACCGTAAGTCCAGGGTGGTGGCAGCGGAAGGTGGCAACTTGCTGGGGTCATGACAAAGGCCCATTTGACTTTGCACTCCAGGATGCCTGGCTCAAGGTCAGTGATTACACCGTCATGGTTGTCGAGGACATTGAGGTCCTTCTTGTATAGTTCTTCTGTGTATTCTTGCCATCTCTTCCTAATCTCTTCCGGCTCTGTTAGGTCCCTACCATTTTTGTCCTTTATCATTGCCACCTTTGCATGGAACAATCACTTGATTTCTCCAATTTCCATGAAGAGATCTCTAGTCATTCCCATTCTATTGTTTTCCTCTATTTGCATTGTTCATTCAGAAAAGCCTCCTTATCTCTCCTTGCTGTTCTCTGGAAATCTGCATTCAGTTGGGTAAATCTTTCCTTTTCAGCTTTGCATGTTGCTTTCCTTCTTTCCTCTGCTATTTGTAAAGCCTCATCAGACAGCCACTTTGCTTTTGTTGCATTTCTTTTTCTTTGGGATGGTGGTGATTGCTGCCTCCTGTACAATGTCACGAACCTCCATCCATAGTTCTTCAGGCACTCTGTCTATCTAATCTAGTCCCTGAAACCTGTTCTTCACCTCCACTGTATATTCATCAGGGATGAATGGCCTAGTGGTTTTCCCAACTTTCTTCAGCTTAAGCTGGAATTTTGCAATGAGTAGCTCATGATCTGAGCCACAGTCAGCTCCAGGTCTTGTTTTTACTGACTGGATAGAGCTTCTCCATCTTTGACTGCAAATGTTGCCCATCTGGTGATGTCCATTACTGCTTTTCTTTCTCTCTCTCTTGTTGACTATAAAGGCCATACCATTTTTTCTACAGGATTCTTGGCCACAGTGGTAAATATAATGGTCTTCTAAGTTAAATTTCCCCATTCCCATCCACTTTAGTTCACTGATTCCCAAGATGTTGATGTTCAGTTTTGCCATCTCATTTTTGACCACATCAAGCTTACCTTGATGCATAGATCTTACATTCCAGGTTCCTATGCAGTGTTGTTCTTTGCAACATTGGACTTTCCTTTCACCATTACACATCGATAGCTGAGTGTCCTTTCGGCTTTGGCCCAGCCGCTTCACTCTTTCTGGGGTTACTTGTATTTGCCTTCTGCTCTTCCCCAGTAGCATATTGGACACCTTCCGACCTGAGGGCTCATCTTCCGATGTTGTTGTCGACGCACCATTGTTACTGTGCATGGGGTTTTCTTGGCAAAGATACTGGAGTGGGTTGCCATTTCCTTCTCCAGTGGATCATGTTTTGTCTGAATTCTCCTCTGTGGCCTGTCTGTCTTGGGTGGCCCTCCATGGCATAGCCTGCAGCCTCATTGAACCATGCAAGCCCCCTTGCCACATCAAGGATCATCTTTTTCTTGTAGGTCTCAAGTATCTGAAGATTATCATATGCAGCTCAGAAGATCAACAAGCTTGGCCATCCCTAGTATAACTAAAGACACAGCTTTGTTGCAGATAAGGAACACAGACAGATATGATTTGATCAATATGAGCTTATTCTCTCCCACACACCAGGAGATGTTCCACGCACACACAAACACACCTTTCGCCACCTCCTATCTTCTGCAAGTTTGTTGAGTCCTCTAATAAATATTCTACTTTTATAAAAATTTAGCCTGCCTATCAGACATTTCCCAACACTTTCCCATTCTGTCTACATTACACCTACTTAAAAGTTGTTCCATAAGAAGCCCTTATTTTGCTTCCAATTTAAAATGGGGATTTTGAAACATCATAATTTAGGGATACACGTTGGATTTTCTTTGAACTAGAGAGAGGGAGCACACTGCAATATTCTTGAGCTGGTAATGTAATCTAAACCACCCCAAACATAACTGGGGCAGCTGAGACTCCTTGTCTCATACTGTCTCAAACATAACTCAGCAGCTCATAACTGCTGAGACTCCTTGTATGTAAACACTTGTAAAGGCAAGTCTCTGTAGCATTCCGGGGTGATATGTGTAATGCTGCCCCCTCACTTTCCTTAGCGCTCCTTACTTATTTTCTTTGCCACCAAAGGCTGCCGCCTTATACTTGTTAGTTGAACCCAAAGAACAGGGTGGTTCAGTTATATTTGGTAGACTGTTGGCAAGTAGTGTGAGCAGGGTGTGTGGGGGGAATACCTTGTGGTTCCCATGTTGAGTTGCACTGTACAGTTTACATCAGGGGTCCCTAAGCGTTTTGAGCCTTTGGGCACCTTTGGAATTCTGACAGAGAGTGGTGGGCATGGCCACAACATGCAGGAGGTGGAGCCAGTCACAAAATGGCTGCCACAGCTTACCTTCAGTCAATGTGTAGGAGTGGCTCTGAAGTAAAAGGGAATCCTTTAGCTGTTTTGACATAATCATAGAGTTTCTTTAGAAGTATAACCATGTAACTGTTTCAGAATGGTTCATAAGCGTAATGGTTTTAGATAGGTACAGTTCTCCTTCTTCCTCTAAATTTCCTGAAATACACCTAGCCATAAAAGCTTATTTTCCTCACTTGCCACTTAGGCTAATAACTTCCACAAAGAACACAGGTTTCTTTCACTCTCCACAGCGCCTCACTTAATCTCTTCTCCCCCTCTACTCTCTTCTTCTCTCTCACACACCAATGCTCTGAACAAACGAGTCTACTCAACCCTCTAGGGTACAGCTACTATCCAATCATGACACATCTCGATCACCCATCCAGCCACCCTCTCTCTTACTTTAGGGGCCCGCATTTTAAACCACAGCAACGTACAGATAAAACCCGACATCAAAACAGAAATAAAATATTTTTATTTAATAATAAATAATAAAAAGCATTTTCATAGCAAAACACCACATCACCTTAGGTGTCATATGCATATGTCTTGCAGGGATGTTGAACAGGAAATAATTTAAATTCAACCCCAACAGAGCATTTCTACTAGCTGACGGCAGTCCCTCAATTTTCTGCATTGCATAGTAGACAATATCAAGGTGTGTCAATGCATATTCTAGTTGTGGGTCTGTGTCATATTGGCTGATAATATCTCTTCCTAATTCATTTTTTGGGTGTGTGAACTTTTCTGTTGGGTGCTACTTGGGTGCAATCAAGTCCATGACCAGTATGGAGGGAGTAAGTTTTTTCCCACCATAGAGACCAATGGAGGGAATATGGGCAACCTGTTTGGGGGCCCATAGAATTGGACCCCCTGATCCAATGTTCTTGAAACGTGGTGGGTATCTTGGGGAGAGGCTCCATGAGCTACCCTGTGAGTCTGGAGCCTCTCTCTCAAATCCCCTCCCCTCCAGCCCCCAGAATATACCCTATGTTTTCAACATTGACTTCAATGGCCCATAGGATATAATGGAGCTGAAATTGACATTTGGCTGCCTGAAAGACTCCCGGGATGCGGGCTGGGGGCGGGGCTTGGCTCCTGAGCTCCCGGAGCTGTGCTCCGGTGCACTCCCCCCAAAAGACCCCTGAGCATAGGAAAAGAAGTAGGACAAGGATGTGTATTGTCACCTTGCTTATTTAATTTATATGCAGAGTACATCATGCGAAATGCTTGCCTGGATGAATCACAAACCAGAATTAAGATTGCCGGGAAAAACATCAACAACCTCAGATATGCAGATGATACCACTCTGATGGCAGAAAGTGAGCCTCTTGCTCAGGGTGAAAGAGGAGAATGCAAAAGTTGGCTTGAAACTCAACATCAAAAAAACTAAGATCATGGCATCTGGCCCCATCACTCCTTGGCAAATAGAAGGGGAAGTCGTAGAAGTAGTGACAGACTTCACGTTCCTGGGATCCAAGATCACTGCAGACAGTGACTGCAGCCATGAAATTAAAAGATGCCTGCTCCTGGGGAGGAAGGCAATGGCAAACCTAAACAGCATGATAAAAAGTAGAGACATCACCCTGCCAACAAAAGTCCACATGGTCAAAGCAATGGTATTCCCAGTAGTAATATGGCTGCGAGAGTTGAACTATAAGGAAGGCCGAGCGCCGAAGAATAGATTCTTTTGAACTATAGTGCTAGAGAAGACTCTTGAGAGTCCCTTGGAGTGCAAGGAAATCAAGTCAGTCAATCCTAAAAGAAATCAATCCTGACTGTTCCCTGGAAGGCCAAAGACTGAAGCTGAAGCTCAAATACTTTGACCACCAAATGAGAAGGAAGTGCTCACTGGAGAAGTCTCTGATGCTGGGAAAGACTGAAGGTCAAAGAAGAAGGGGACGGCAGAGGATGAGATGGTTAGACAGTGTCACTGATGCAGTGAACATGAAATTGAGCAAACTTCAGAGGACAGCAGAAGACAGGAAGGCCTGGTGTGATCTAGTCCACGGGGTCACGAAGAGTCGGACTCAACTGTGCAACTGAACAACAAAAGTGGGACTTCCGGTTAATGGCGTAGCGAGGGCAGACACTCTCCCCGAGGCTCGGGAAGCAATTTGCACACCAGCGGTTTGGAGGAGAGCTATCGATGTGGCTTTCCCACGAAACCCTAGGGTAGGGTTCCAAGTCATAGGGCTTTTGAGGGGTAGCCTCTTTGATGGCGCAATGCCGGAGAATTGAGGCTCCCCTCCACCCTGACGGTCCTGCCGCTGTGTGGCTGCATGGCACAAGCTAGGCTGGCCAGAACAAGCGCTGGAGATCGAGCGACTGGCGGAATATAAGCGAGGTTGGAGTGACCGGCAATGAGCATGAGTTGGACATAGTGAACTGTATAATAACTGGAAAATTCCTTAACCCCCCATAACGGTAAATGTAGGATGGAGGGATACACCCCCCCCACCGTCCGTGAGCGAAAGAAGTTACAGAAAAAGAGAGGGGGGAAGGGAAAAACTGAATGTTTGGCTTGTTTGGTGAGACTTACCAGAGCGGACTGAAAGCTTAAATGATTTTCAGAGGTGGTGAAACAGTGGTTGGTTTCTGTAAACAATCGTACAAAATGTCAGGCATAAGGAAAGGAATAAAACCGAAAGCTCTGGGTGGGCAAAGTCCGAAACTGGAAGAAGAGGGAGCGGACATTGCGAGACTTCTAGTGGAGACGCTAAAGCTGGTTATGGAGCAGCTCACTGTTATTAACCAGCAGTTAACCGTTTTAAATCAGACTCTCGCAGCGCAACAGCTCCTGTTGGCCAAAAACGTTAAACAGACAGAGCAAATGGCAGAGGTGGTGAAAGAGATGCACACCAAAAGCAAGATTATGAAGAAAAGGGTGGACCAAGTAATAAATAAACAGAATCATCAAGAAAACAGATTGCCGTATCTACAAATGGAGAAAGCTAACATGGTTCTCAGATACCAGGGAGTTCCTAAATCGCCAAAAGAAGATTTAAAGAAGCTCCTTAGTGATCTTATCGCACCAGTTGTAGGCTTAAAAGCGGAAGAAATAATGCACGATATAGAAGCAGCATTTAGGGTGTATTCAAACTACACCAAAAAGAATAGCCTACCTGGAGAAATCTCAGTGAGATTTTCAAGAAGACAAACTAGGGATGCAATTTTAAAAGCCACATCAGCAACTCCACTGAAACTTGGGGACACTACTATCAAGACTTTAAAAGACATTCCATTTGAAATTCGTCAAAAACGAAAGAGCTACAAGGACTTAATCCTTTTTCTTCAAACTAATCAAATCGCATACAAATGGGCGATTCCAGAAGGGGTCATCTTTAAACTATATGACAAGAGAGAGAAGATTGACTCCGTGCATAAGCCTAAAGAATTCTTGAGACGCCATCTGGGAACCAAAGAAGAAGGTGAAACTGGTTCGAGTGGCTCCACACCCTCGGAGATGGAAGACGACTTTGCCGCAGAAGAAGGCGCTGCAGCCCGAAGACCAACTTATGACTTTAGAGATAGAAAGCCTAAGTAAAGGCAGAAGGACTCTGCCTTTATGAAGCGAGTTTGGGGGATGCTCTGGAATTCTCCCATAACAAGTAACCAACTATCTATATAGCAGAAATAGATAGTAGCTCACAGCATGCATTGTTTTACTAACAATATAGTATTAACATAGATTTTAACTGGGATAATGATCTCCTCCTCTTGGGTTTTTAGTTTAGTGTGGGTTTTCTTTTCTTTCTCCCTAGATGTTAGTCCCCTCCCTATTTTTCATTGTACTTTTTAGTTGTTCATTATAAAAAAGCAATAAAAAATCCCCTTTGGGGGGCCAAAACAACAACAACAACAACAAAAGTGGTCAGTTTGATATTACATCACTGTACGTCCAGCATAAAAACCTGCATAGAACCATGTAATACTGAATCGACCACTAGAGGGAGCAACCCACAGGTGGAAAAGCAAAAACACACACAAAAAACCCATCACAAAATAATATGGACACATCTGACCAAAATGAGAATGAGGAAGAGCGCCCCCCCCAGTATGCTTTTAGATTTAAAAAAAACTAGCAGTTGCTCGATTGCTGTAGTACAATCACGTGATAATGAGCTATTTCTGTGATTTACTACCCCCAGGAACTTCCAGCTTCCCATTTTTTAAAAAAGTAAATCTCTATCCCTTTTCACGCAGCCAGAAAGAGTCACACGAACTTATAATGCTTTCATTTCTTTCAAGCCCAAGTGGGTGGGTTTAATTTTTACCTATAAATTGACCCTTTTAAGAATGATTTCACCCTGCTCTTGAGGAGGGAAACCTTTCAAAATTACATCAAGGGATCTCAGAACGAGCGACGTTCTCTTAGGTATCAATCAATCACTCAGCAGCCATAAGAGCTGTGTTTATTTGTTTCCGGTTGTATTTAATGATGCCTGTTGTTACGCTCAGTTCGGGCAGTCTTACACTACTAGTGCTTATCAGGGTGGTGTAACGCCTCCATGGATGTGACAGATACAGCTGCAGCTCCCCAGGGTTCTGTTTGGTTTTGTTGAGATGTGTCCTCTGGCACGATGCTGTCATTTGTCGGAGCAGGGGGACCACTTGCGGACCTGGATCACAGTTTAAAACGGCACCTTCCGAATAGGTCACGGAAGGGGAGTCGAAAGAAATTACTTGCAGGACAAAGGTCTCAGGAGGCTTTCCCGCCGAAGCTCCCACGCATCCTTGACAGTCTGTCTGCTTTGCCGCAAGCATCACCTGCAACGGCGCATCTGCTGGCATTCTGCTCTGGCCTTGCTTTTGGTGCTCCAAGGCCCGTCTCACGACTTCTTCTACAGAAAGGGAAAATGAAATAGAGAAGTTTTTTGGAGTAGTTCTGGGAAAATGGGAATGGAAAGCAAGTCCCCTATAGGAAAATCTGTCCCAGAGGGCAGCCTTGTTGGTCTGACAGTAGAACAGCTAGAGTCGAGTCCAGTAGCACCTTAGAGAGTAACAAGAATTTTGGGGGGAGAGACATGCTGGCCACATGACCACAGAAACGTCTTTGGACAGCGCTGGCTCTTCGGCTTTGAAACGGAGATGAGCACCGCACCCCTAGAGTCGGATTCGACTGACTTTCAAGCACGGGATACCTTGACCTTGAAGCTTTTGAGAATATTTGACGGAGGGATCTTTGACTCCATAATCCCAAAATCTTGTTGGTCTTTAAGGTGCTACTGGGCTGAAATCTAACTATCTGTGAGAGCTGCTTTGCTCTTGCTACCCATGTTGAGCCAGTTTGGTGGTTAAGTGTGCAGACTCTAATCTGGGAGAAGCGGGTTTGGATTCCCCACTCCTCCGCTTGCAGCTGCTGGGTGACCTTGGGCAAGCCATAGTTCTGTCAGAGCTGTTCTCTCAAGGACAGTTCTGGAAAGAGCTCTCTCAGCCCCACCTACCTCACAGGCAGTGTCCCGCTAAGCTGAGTGAGTGTGAGCTGGCTCACAGTGTTTTAGCCTCCAGCTCACACAGTTTTGTCTTAGCTCAGGAAGGATGGCTCTAGAGCAAACTAGTTTATTCAGTAGCCAAATCGCTTGTTCACAACTTTAGTGCCAGTAGCTCACAAAGTAGAATTTTTGCTCACAAGGCTCCACAGCTTAGAAGGAGCAGTGCTCACAGGGAGTCTGTGGGGAGGAGAAGGAAAAGGAGTCTGGTAGGCCACTCTGAGACTCCAAGTGAAGGGGGGGAGGTATAAATCCAATCTCTTCTTGATGTGTGCATATTTTCTCTCTCTTTTACCTGAGAGCAGCCCATGTTCTTCCAGCTGTATGATCTTGGTTTTCTAAAACGAGTGTTCTGATGTTGATGTTGGTGTCTAACTTTGAGTTTCCATAGCTTTCCTGACCAAGATGAACTCACTATTGGACCTTCTTCCTTGCTGCTGCCTTGTCTGTCAGTTCCATTGCGACAGACCCTCGTTCTCCTGAACCGTGTGTTTCCAGTTGTTTCCAGTGCTCAACTGTCGACAGCCTGGCGGCTCAGTTCAAAAGCTCGAGCAACCTGCTGGTCAATTGCTGTTTATGAAGCACTGCTCTAATACTCGGGCAGCTGATCCAGAAAGTTCTGGAACTGGGAGTAAGCGACATTTCTGATGGTGCTGAATGATGATGCCGTCGTTCCAGCAGAGAAAAGGGGAAAGAAGGTTGGACTGCCACAGAGGTGGCTGCACCTAGGATTGCCAACTCTAGTTTGGGAAACACCCAAAGATTTGGGGGTGGAACCTGGGGAGGAAGGGTTTGGGTTGCAGGAGGACCTCATTGGGGTATCATGCTATACCAAAAATCCAGAGGAGTTAGCCATGTTAATCTGTTGCCGCAAATTAGTAAAAAGCCCAGTAATACCTTTAAGACTAATAAACTTTATTGTAGCATAAGCTTTCAAGAAACACTGCTCTCTTCATCAGATGCATGGAGGGTATGAAGAAACTGGCCAGAGATATATAGGTGGGTAAGGGGAGGGTTAGGGTTAGAGTTAGGATGCAGAAAGTGCCATGTAAATGCAAAGCAGTTGCAAAAGTTACATGGCACTTTCTGCATCCTTTCCCCCCTCCCCTTACCCACCTATACATCTCTGGCCAGTTTCTTCATATCCTCCATACATCTGACAAAGAGCTGTGTTTCTCGAAAGCTTATGCTATAATAAAGTTTATTAGTCTTATAAAAGTGCTATTGGGCTTTTTTACTGGTATGCTATACCTTGCTTATTTAATTTATATGCAGAGTACATCATGCAAAATGCTGGCCTGGATGAATCCCAAGTTGGAGTTAAGATTGCTGGGGAAAAGATCAATAACCTCAGATATGCAGACGATACCACTCTGATGGCAGAAAGTGAAGAGGACCTAAAGAGCCTCTTGCTCAGGATGAAAGAGGAGAGCGCAAAAGTGGGCTTGAAGCTCAATATCAAAAAAACTAAGATCATGGCATCCGGCCCCATCACTCCTTGGCAAATAGAAGGGGAAGTCGTAGAAGTAGTGACAGACTTCACGTTCCTGGGATCCCAGATCACTGCAGATGGTGAATGCAGCCATGAAATTAAAAGATGCTTGCTCCTTGGGAGGAAAGCAATGGCAAACCTAAACAGCATGATAAAAAGCAGAGACATCACCCTGCCAACAAAAGTCTGCATGGTCAAAGCAATGGTATTCCCAGTAGTAATGCATGGCTGCGAGAGTTGGACTATAAGGAAGGCCGAACGCCGAAGAATAGATTCTTTTGAACTATGGTGCTGGAGAAGACTCTTGAGAGTCCCTTGGACTGCAAGGAGATCAAATCATTCAATCCTAAAAGAAATCAATCCTGACTGTTCCCTGGAAGGCCAGAGACTGAAGCTGAAGCTCAAATACTTTGGCCACCAGATGAGAAGGGAGCCTTCACTGGAGAAGACCCTGATGCTGGGAAAGATTGAAAGTCAAAGAAGAAGGGGACGGCAAAGGATGAGATGGTTAGACAGCATCATCAATGCAACGAACATGAAATGAGCAAACTTTAGAGTACAGCGGAAGGCAGGAGGGCCTGGCGTAATCTGGTCCATGGGGTCGCGAAGAGTCGGACTCGACTGTGCGACTGAACAACAACAGCATACCAAAGCAGCTGTTTTCTCCAGGGGAAGTGATCTCTGTCATCTGGAGGATCAGTTGAAAGGCCAAGAGATCTCCAGACCCTACCTGGAGTTTGGCAACCCTAGCTGCAGCTGAGGGGCATGGTGGCAGGGCAGTGGCACCTTCTGCTCTTCAGGGAGGAGGTGGCCCCACACATGCAGCTGGCAACCTGTTGTGCCAAACTGGCAATCTGAGCTTACCAAGCAGCACTGCTGAACATCTGCATGGTTTTCAGCACCAACCTTCAGGGTGGAGCTGCTAGCACTTTATAGAGGTGCCCTGGTTGATTGACAGCACTGCTCCAGGACAGGAGGTGATACCCTGGCTGATGACATCACAGTTCCAGGTCTCAGAAAAGTCTTGGGGCTGTGCTCCAGTAGGGTCTGCCCTTGGAGTACAGCAAGGGAGGTGCTATGCTGAGCAAGAAGGGCTGGCCTGCCGGAATTAGTTTCCTCACTTAGCATAATCTGTACACACACACACACACCTTTCTCCAAGACTGGTAACAACTGCAGAATTAGCACAACACAGCATAATTCTAAGAATGCCGGACTCAAAACAACCAGCAGAAAAATGTTAAGAATAACCTCAACAAAGACCCTGTCTTTTAAGATACCGACGAAGCAGTCATCTTGGAGAGCCAGTCTCTTCTGAAGAGTCCTGTTTTACGTGCCCTCCAAAACGACGTGGGAAACGCAGATTTTCTTTCTCTGGGTGCCTGTTCCACCACACTGGAGCAGCCATGGAAAAACCTGCAAATGGGCGACAGCTGTGCCTACCTTCTCCAAGAGCACCTGAAGCTGTGTTGTTACTATTGGCTCAATGACCTTGGCCTGAAAATGGCACGTTGGCTAACACAAGGCTGTTATTTACGTCATTTCCAAATGGAGAGAAAGGTTGTTTACTCTCTTTCTCTCAGCTGTTTTTTCCCCTCCCATTTGTGTGAGAAAACATGTTGTGTTTGTGTGAGTGAAAAGTGGGCAAGGAAGCAGGGTGTGATCTGAGCAGCAGAACAGTATTAAGCGACTCCTTTCCTTTGATTAAACTTGTAGTCACACAAGGCTGTTTTGGGGTTGGGTTTCTTTGGGTTTTTTCTACAGGGGGAAGCTATTTGCAACTTGTAATAAAAGTCTAGTTTGGTCCTAAATCTGATTTAGCTGCTTAAGCACATGCTTAAATATTCCCCAATAAAGTCACTGGAACTTAAAAGTTCTTAACTTTGATTTGCCAGCACCCATGAATATTATGCCCAGATGAGAGGCATTTAGAACATTTTATTGTTTGCTCTGTTTGGCTCGTCCTGCGATTGAACACAAAAAACGAGGCACACCTAATAGCTTAATTGGTCAGCCACCGTGGGCTATTGTCTTGCACAACCACAGACATTATTCCACTGATTGACCCATCTATGAGCTTTTACGTTAGGTCGAACTTGTAACATGCTGATGATCTCCACAAAGTGATTTACAGTACAATCCTAAAAACCCTTTCCTGGGAGTAAGCACCATTGAATAGACATCAGTAGAATCCTGAGTAGACCTGTTTAGGATCGCTCTCTTAGTTAAGCAGAGTTGTTCAGGTTTGGGCTCTTTGCCTCTTTCTCTGTTGTTGCTTGGCATCACACATCCGCAAGTTAGTTTGTAGTAGCATCTTTAGCCTTTGTTTCAATATTAACGGGGGGGGGGGGTTACCTCGCCAGAAAATACTGTAGGCTGACAGCATAATTAAATTTTTCACCTGTAGCTAGGTGATCGACTAGCCTGATATCATCGGATCTTAGAAGCTAAGCATGGTCAGCCCTTGTTAGTATTTGGTGGGAGACCACCAGGGAGGTCCAGGGTCACTACACAGAGGGTCCGGTCACACTGCCGTTTTGATCGGGGTTTGCTGCTGTTCCCTTGCGCATGTCAGTTTCACGTTCACACGCGCCAATCCGCCTCCCACCCCGAAGCAGGCTCACTTCCGCAATGATGCCGGGTTTTCCTGACCCCTGGAAAATCAAGTGTTTTCCTGGCACTTCTGCTTTGAATGCACGATTTCACCTATCTGGACAGCCCATCTTTCGCAATGATTGCGATTAGGGCTGTCTGAACGCTCTTTGTGCTTGCTTTTTTTTTTTTTTAAGCTTCCGGTTTGAGCACTTGAGCAAACATGCGCTTAATAAATCCATTTAATGTTTAATAATGGATTTATCAAGCGCATGTTTAGTCAAGCGCTCAAACCAGAAGCTTTAAAAAAAACACACACACACACAAAAACGGCCCTGGAGGCAGGAACGAGAGGCAGGGGCTCCGGCAGCCTGGATGGGGCCAGCAAGGAGGATGGCGGAGATGCCGGAGCCTGTTTTCGTGGGGCAATGGCGGCAGCAGCAGCAGGGGACCCCCCACACACAGTGACGGCAGGAGAAGCAGCCGCCCGAGCCTCCCCGTGGCTGGCAGGATCGCCTGGAGGGAGGGCATGGCAGCAGGCAAGCGGGTGCTGGAAAAGAGGGGCCAGCTGCATCTAGTCAGCCCAATGCGAAGAAAAATGTTCCCGATTAAATTACAGCGGGAACAAAGTGCAATTACCTTGCCATGTGACCAGGGCCAGAGGCAGACAATGGCAAACCACTGCTACACGTCTCTTGCCTTGAAACACTACAGGGTTGCCATAGGTTGGCTGTGATTTGCAGGACTTTCCACCACCAGCTAGAGTTCAATGAGGTTCATTCCTAAGCTACCTGTTAACTGTGGTTAAAGTCCAAGCAAAAAAACGGCTATTACCATTCCACAGGGAGAAAATTTCCATGTCGCTTTGAGTGAGATCTGTCATTATGAAGCCAACGTTTGATGAGAGCTGTGGACATTCCTGCCCAGTGGTAGCAAGGGGTCCACTTGTCAGCTTGGCCTGGGATTGAGGGTCGTCAGGGATAAACTCCTCAATGATCACATCGTCACTCTCGTTTGGAGACAGCGGTTTTGTCTTTGGGACAAAGGCTCTCATCTCCTGGATGTTTGACTCAGCAGTCTGACCGGCATTTTTCCTCCAGGAACTTTCGTTATCTACTAATTCTTCTAAAAAACAAGGAAAGAGAAGAGATATGTTAGCTAAATTGTCTTATATGAGATTCGGTGCCACATCTGCTTGTGTTGGTGAGATAGTCTATAGGGTCATACTTACTGTGTTTACGTTGGGATCTTACTTATCAACTCACATTTTAGAACTGGTAGAATTTACAGATATGTAAACCAGTACTTGGGACTTATGTTGAAGGAAGCTATGCAGAAGGAAGACATCAAATATCTTGATCAATGGAACACCTTAATATATTTCCTAATACTTTGGTATACCCGGCAATCAGATACTTTGCTTTTCCTTATGATTTGATTTCCCGCCCTAATTACTGTGAAAGTGGAGAATCTGCACATGTGCTTAGATTGCCCACTAAATGGTTAGATCCCATGCTTTGTATTGCACCCCTGTTAATTTCTGGACCTGTAGCTATGACCAAAGCAAATATTTTGCTTTTGAAAAAATCACATTAAAATAGATCTGAGTATATCAAGGTTCTTTTAGATGCACTTGTGGCTTAAGGAAACGGTGCGACAAGATAAGAAATTCTGGCGAGATTTAGCATTACCGTATGATTCTGTGACTTCCATTGCGTCAGAGTCCTGTCGGGACAGCAGCTTATCTGATGAACTCGCGTCGAAGTTGATATCCATTGGCTCAAAGGCTGTGCTATCACACAGCTGGCAGTCACAAGTGGTGGAGATTTGTGGTGCTGTACAATACTTTTTGGACTTTGATTGCCCTGTACTGTGCCTTGTTCTTTTCTGTGTTTTTTTGGTGTGTGCTTTATCTTCATGTGCATGATCTTTAGGCCTGATGATTTCTTCTTCTGGCGGGTCTAAAAAAGAGGATGAACGTAAGAAATGCCATTGTAGACTCATTTTCATCTATGAAGAGTTAACCGTAAGCATCGCAGCAGCTAGATTCAAGCTCAGTAGCACCTTGGAGACCAACAAGATTTTTAGGGTATACATTTCAGAGGGTCAAAGCTCCCTTTGTCAGATGCCTAAAAACAGCAAGTTACGACACCAGACACATTAGCAAAGTTCTATCCTAATATGTCAAATGATTGCTGGAAATGTAAACAGAATGTTGGATCTCTTTTTTTCATGTATGGTGGACATGTGATAAAAGTAAAAAATCTTGTATCTGGATACATGAGATCCTACAAAAAATACTAGAAACAGATATACCTTTTGTACCAGAATTGTTTTTATTGAATATAATACCAGAAAGCTTTAAAAAGCCAGATGTTTATATGATTATACATGTTGTAACTCCTGCTAGAATTCTCTATGCTAAATATTGGAGAAAAGAAGAAACACCTTCAAAAGAAGAAATACTCTATAAGCTTTTAGAAACGGTGGAGATGGACAAATTGACTCTGCTCTTACGAGGAGGAGGAGGAAATTGGATTTATATCCCGCCCTTCACCTTGGAGTCTCAGAGCGGCTTACAACCTCCATTCCCTTCCCCTCCCCACAACAGACACCCTGTGAGGGAGGTGGGGCTGAGAGAGCTTCTGACAGAAACTGCTCTTTTTCAAGGACAGCTCTGCCAGAGCTTGTGACTTGACCCAAGGTCACATCAGCAGGTGCAAGTGGAGGAGTGGGGAATCAAACCCGGTTCTCCCAGATTAGAGTCCGCGCACTTAACCACTACACCAAACCACAAGGCAAGAGTGAAGATACTTTTGAAAAAAAACATGGTCAAGGCTTTACGAATGGATTGAGTGGAACCTTAAGTGACAGTTGTTATAACCATTAAAAGCTATATATGGAAATAGTAACAGAAATAGAAAATCTAACTACTATATATGTAGACATAAAGTATTACTATAGCTACAAGAATTACTGATGTGCAAAAAGAAAAGCTTAAGTGCTAATGGAATGTACTCCTGATTATCGTTTGTGTGTTTTGTTTGTTCTTCTGTGTTGGATGTTGATATTATGTGTTGGAAAATAATTTTTTTTTTTAAAAAAAAATAGCAAGTTATTGTGTTTAATACTTAGGAAACATTTAATGTGCAAACCTAGTTCTCACAACCGCCAATTTCTAGTCTAGTTCCCACTTTCCATTTCACACGGGGAAAACCTGCCCAGATGGCAATTTGCTCGAATTCTAAAAGGCGATTAATTTCTTCTTGAAGTTTCATGTCACCTTTCAAGGCTAACAAATATATTTTTGCATAGGCTTTGTCATGTGTATGAAGGTAATGGATTTATATGTACACTGGGAAGTGAGAGAGAAAAATATTCTACAGGGTGAAGTTAAAAGATGGGCAGATTTTGAAAGCAGATCCTTTGTTCATGCACTCAGGGTGTTCAAACCTAAGACTTTTCTTTCATGACATGATCTAATGTTTAACCCATCGAAGCATATATTACTTATTCGTTTCTTTGAAACATTTATCAGCGGGCTTTCTTCCATACAGAGCCCAAGATGACTGACAATAGATAAAAACATACAATATAATACATAAAATCCATTACAAAAAAATTAAAAATCACAGTTTAAGACAGCTAGTAAATTAATCAAATGCGGCTCTAAACAAGACCATTTTTGGCTGTGATCACACACACCAAATAATTCACTTTCAATCCACTTTCAGTGCACTTTCTAACTGGATTTTACTGATGTGAACTGGCAAAATCCAGTTTGAAAGTGGATTATTTAGTGTGTGTGATTGCAGCCTTCAACTGCCTCCTAAAGATTGAAAGTGAGGGGGCCAGGTGCACCCCCCCGGGGAGGCTGTTCCATAACTGTCGGCAGGCCCATAGCTACTGTGGGCCCCAGCCCCCTAGTGGTTTTTATGGGCCCCCTCCCCCTATTGCCTGGCGTAAATGTTTCCAGTTCAGCTTTGGGAACCGTAGCCGGCATCTCCCTTTTCGAGCTCAAGAGCCGAGTCTCTTTAGGACCTAGCGACAACCGGCAGTTTGCTCCTCCTGTTGGATTTTCTGCCCCAGGCTTCAGAAGAGATCGCCAGGCTCAGGGAAGGCGTGAGGGAGGAAGCTTGATCCCTGCTCTCCTTTTTTAAAAAATGCGGCAGCGTCACTCTATTAACATTGAGATTCTGGGTTGCCTCAGAGGAAGGCTCTAGTCGGGGCTGTGTGGGTGCGCACTAAGTAGACCCCCTTGCACTGGAGCCTTTGATTTAATTAACTGGTGGCCCCCCCAGGGCCCCCTCCCCAAACATTTCCTAGCTACGGGGCTGACTGTGGGGCCCTCTCTCATGTACCAACCAAACGAGGTTCTTTGATTGATGGGCAAGTCAGGAGAATATCTTCCTGTGATCTTAATGCCTGGGCAGGAACGTAGGGGAGAAGAGCATCCTTCAGATACCTGGGCCCCAAGACATGTAGAGCTTTAAAATTAAAAACCCACACCTTGGATTGGACTTGGGAGGGGATCAGTAGCCTGGGCATCTGCTGTAGTGTTGGGGTCACATGCTTCCGACAGCTGGCCCCAATATTATAGCTTTATCTTTTAGACTGTGCTTGCTTTTTAACTCTGCTACGGCTCAAGACGTGGCAGATGTTTCATGATTCTTCTGGAATTACTTGCCTCCATCTGCAACAAGGAACCTGGCTGGAGCCCCATTTTTATGAAATGGAATTGGCTGTTCTCTTGCAACCAGGAACCAGTACATTTAGGAGACAGTAAATAATGAATCCCCTTGCCTCTCGCTGTTAGATTATGATGGTGTGGACTGGATTATAAGCATGACTGTCTTTCTCTTTAGGATGAACCTAATGAGGTCATGCTTGCTGTTCTTCAAGGTAATGTTAGTATACGTTTCTTTATGTTGGATTATTTTAATAGACTTATTATGAGTGTGTCAGGAGGGGAAGTCCAGAGGCTCCCCTCCTGCCGCTCCCACCCGAGGACACGAGAGCCCAGAGACCCGCCCTGGTGAGCGTACAATCAGAGGAAGCACCCAAGTGAACCAGTGCGAGCCACACAAGGTGGTTGTGGCGTGCTTCTTATTTGGGGGGGATTGTTTTTTCTTTAAAATTATACTCTGTGTTTATAAACTGGGTAGTTTCTGCTGCCACCAGGAATTTAAGAAATTCCAAATCTCTCCTTTGCTGCTGGTAATGTGACCTAGGGTCTGGGCTTTTCAGAGGTGTATGTGGCCCTGAGGAAGGACTGAACTGAATTCTGGGTTATACTTAAAACAAAATTTGATTTATTGATCAAAGAACAAAAGAAGCTGCTGGTTATCTTTAACTGTTTTTGGGGAGAGGAACTTGTATATAAAACCGGTATTTCTGATACTAAAATTCCACACTGACAGGAATCTCTCTTTCATATAGGCAGTCACACTGGCTAAGCTCTTTGTCTTATGGACACACTCTCTCTCTCTCGCTCTCTCTCTACTCGCGCTACTCTCTCTCTCTCTCTCTCTCTCTCAACACTTTAGAGTCACACAGACCCTTCTTATAGCACTTCCACACTTCACCTTTTCAATGACACATACACTGAACTCTTTTAAACTTCCACACAGAACTCTGTCATATCACTCACTGAATTCCCTCAACACGCACATACAGATTCACTCAGAACAACTTCTCCCACACTCTCTGTCATCCACCAGTCACAGCCCACTTGTCTCCCTCTATCACTCTCCTTCCAGCATTGCACTCAGACCAAACATTTAAAGACACACACACACACTAAAACAAGGAATCATTACAGTGGGCCTGTCTCTGGCTGAGAGGATCAGTGGCTATGGGATACCTACCTTCTGACACAAGGATGAGGCAGGAGGAAGCCACGGGAGGTATCTTGGAGGTCCAGGACTCCTGCCCTGTTGACCGTCCAGAGGATCCCCAGCAGCCAAAGGGGGTCGCAGTGGAGGTTGCAGCTGTCATCCCCAAAGGCATTGGCCCGATTGGGAGGAAGAAGGATGGGAGCGTACTGATGAGTTTGGGGAATTGGCCAATCCTGTGGCCACTCTCCTCTGAAGGGAAAGAGGGAGGAGCAGGAGCAGGGCAGGAGGATTTAAACAAGAAAGAGATGCCGGCCGGATGGGGGAGAGTGAGAGAAAAACCCCGAACCTCATAAATAGAAGTGAGGAGAAGTGCACGAGGAACCAGAGGAGAAGAAACCCCCTCCGTAGCTTCAGTCTGAGGCCATGCTTCGCTCTCTCTCGCAGGAACTGGATGCCCCGGAGCCTCCTCCTCTCCTGACCCATCCCCAGGGACTTCCCCGATGTGACCGAGTGATTGTTTTATAACAATAAGGATGATAAAAATAGCATTTAAGACTTATGAGTATGCTGTCATTGATTTGACTGTATCAGCAGAATTATAGTGTCCAGATCACGTGAAGTGATGGTATCGCTTGGCAAGCAATCTGGACATCACCAAGCAACACTTCTAGAATATTTAGTATCCGCTTTAATACCTTTAAAGTTCTAAACAGATGGTATTCATCCCCAGTCAGACTGCGTAGGATAAGCCCTAAAATTTCCCCCAAGTGTTGGAAAAACTGCAGGCACGTGGCAAATTTTATACTCTGTTGGTGATTTTGTCCACAGATAAACAATTTTTGAAATCAAACACTAACACAAATCTCTGTAATTACAGGCCATAACTTACCTGCTTCAGTGGAGATGATCCTGTTGGAAGCTTCCTCAATCCCTACAGAAAATAAAAGTAAAAGAATATTAATTTCTAAAATTATTGCACATTTCAGATGGTATTTATCCCCAATCAGACTGCATAGGGTAAACTCTAAAATTTCCCCCAAATGTTGAAAAAACTATGGGCAACGGGGGGGATTTTATACACTGTTGGTGGTTTTGTCCACAGATAAATGATTTTTGGAATCAAACAGTAACACAAATCTCTATGGATCATGACTTACCTGCTTCAAAGGAGACGGTCCTCTTGGAAGCTTGCTCATTACCTACAGAAAATAAAAGTAAGAGAATATTAATTTCTAAACTTATCACACTTACTGCAGATGATATTTATCACCCAGTCAGACTGCATGGAATAAACCCTAACATTTCCCCAAAACATTTGAAAAACTGTGGGCAACTGGGGGATTTTATGCACTGTTGGTGTTTTGTCCATAGATAAATGATTTTTGGAATCAAACAGCAACACAAATCTCTGTAACTACAGGTCATAACTTACTTGCTTCAGGGGAGACGACCCCCTTACAAGCTTGCTCATAACCTACAGAAAATATAAGTAAAAGAATATTAATTTCTACACTTATTGCAAATGGTATTTACCACCCAGTCAGACTCCATGGGATAAACCTTAAAATTTCCCCAAAATGTTTGAAAAATTGTGGGCAGTTGGGGTTTTTTATGTACTGTTGGTGGTTTTGTCCACAGATAAACGATTTTTGGAATAAAATACGAACACAACTCTCTATAATTACGGGTCATAACTTACTTGCTTCCATAGAGATGGTCTCCTTGGAAGCTTGGTCATTACCTACAGAAAATAAAAGTAAAAGAATATTAATTCCCACACTTATCACAATTGCAAGAATAGCTATTGCACAAAAATGGAGACACAAAAATTGTCCAACACTTTTTTTTGGCAAAACAAAGTATGGGAACGTTTTCTTTATAGTTGAATTGCGATAAGCTCAACAAAAACAAATGTAGAAAATAATCAAAAAATGTTCAGAGCAGTTTGGTTCCCAGCAGTAAGTTATCTGGCAGATGGAGGAATCGTTCCAATCCAAATAATCCATATTATCAGAAACTGTTATATTTTTGAGAATTTTGGAAAGCTGTTCATGTATTTGAGGAAATCTTACAAATCATATCCAGTAATCTGACGAACCGATATTTACTTGAGTTATATTGTAATAGACTGTATTTGTCCTGTTGTACAAAAAAGAAAAAAATGTTACAAATAATTGTTTTAAAAAGTGATGGTATCGCCTTACTCTGCTCTGGTTAGACCTCACCCAGAGTATTGTGTTCAGTTTTGGGCACCACAATGTAAGAAGGATATAGAGAAGCTGGAGCATGTCCAGAGGAGGGCAATGAAGATGGTGAGGGGGTCTGGAGACCAAGTCCCATGAGGAAAGGCTGAAGGAGCTGGCTAAGTTTAGCCTGAAGAGGAGACGACTGAGAGGTGATATGATAACCATCTTCAAATACTTGAAAGGCTGTCATATAAAGGATGGTGCAGAGTTGTTTTCTGTTGCCCCAGAAGGTGAGACCAAAACCAATAGACTAAAATTAAAAGAGTTTTCGGCTAAACATTAGGAAGAACTTCCTGACAGAGTGGTTCCTCAGTGGAACAGGCTTCCTCGGGAGGTGGTGGGCTCTCCTTCTTTGGAGGTTTTCAAGCAGAGCGCCATTGGACAGAAATGCTGATTCTGTAAACTTAGGCAGATCACGAGAAGGGAGGGCAGGAAGGGTCGCCTCGGTGCTTAGTTCTCGTGGCCCTTTCTTACTGTAATGTATTGAGCTTGAGATCCATAACAAAAGCAGGCTAGGATCCTAGAAGTGCACCAGTAGGAACGCTTGGATCCTAGTATAGCCCTATAGGGTTACCTGGAAAGGTAACCTGGTATTAATAGCCTATCACGGGGAGTGGGGGGTGCTTTGGGGTGACTTTCTTTGGGCATAAACCCTGGCCTCGACCAGGGGTCTGGGTCTTTGTCCTCACTGCTGAATCGCTTAATAAACTATGTGCTGATCACTCAACGCGTCTGGACCCAGTATATTTCACTTATACACCAAGGGAAATACTGATCGCCACTTTGGGGTCAGGAAGCAATTTTCCTCCAGGTCAGTTTGGCCAGGGACTCTGGAGATTTTTTGCCATCTTGTGGGGGAGCAGGGGGTCACTAGGTTTGTGTGGAGGGGGGAGGTATTTCTGAATTCTCTGCATTGTGCAGGGGGTTGGACTAGATGACCCTGGAGGTACCTTCCAACTCTGTGATTCTATGACTGAATTCTGTGTCAGCGTGCATATTTATCATGGACCATCCTATGTTTAAAGAAAAGCCTTACATAGCTCATTGACAGACATTGTATGATTCATACCCAACAAGCAAACTATGAACAAGGGAATGGAGGCAGGAGGAGGCACGTAAGTTTGAGGACTGCCCAGTCTGTCCCCATAATGATGAACTATCATTGCCATGGATAGGGTTACCAGCTCCAGGGGTGGGAAATTCCTAGAGATGGGCTGGGGGCAGGAGTAGGCAGAGTTTGGGGAGGGACCTCAGCAGAGTATAATGCCACAGAGCCCACCCTCTAAAGCTGCCATTTTCTCCAGGGGAACTGATCTCTTTAAGTCTGGAGATGAGCCATAATTGCAAGAGATCTCCAGGCCCCACCCGGTGGCTGGCAATCCTGGAGAACTGGGGTCATTAAAGAGAGACAAGGGTGCATATAGGAAGAGCTGGGTTTCCCGGCTATGGACTGAGCAGAAGTTCCTCCTCCCTGAATTCATCACTCAAATCAAATGTAAACTCTGGACTGAATCCTCTAGGCTGCGGTCACACGCACTAAATAGTCCACTTTCAATGCAGCTTTTGAATTGGATTTTGCCAGTTCACACAGTAAAAATCCAGTTGGAAATTGTATTGAAAGTGGATTATTTAGTGTGTGTGACCGCAGCCCTAATATCCATTTCTCTTCCTCCTCCATGCCTCATGAGGGTTCCCCACTTGTTCTTGCTTTCAAGGGTCTTGCATATTTATCTGGGCAAGTTTTCAAGTAATTGTTTTCATGTGCTGTCTGTCTGTCTGCTTTGAAAGCTGGTCCAGGATGGGAGGGGGGTTGATTAGTTAGGCAGCCAATTTGGCTTCTGCTGAAAACCACAAGAATGGTTCCCCCTCCCTACCCAGCTGTTGGAAGTAGCCAGGAGCAGTAGAGATATCCCCAGTCCTACTACACCTAACGCCACTGCAGAAAAACACAGTTAATTTGCAGTGCTCTTAATCATGGTATGTCCTGCGACATGTGTAATTTGGAATAAACTAAAATGTGCCACCCCGATGTTCCCTCTAAGCTGCGGAGTCTTGTGAGCAAAAGTTCTACTTTGTGAGCTACTGGCCTTAAAGTTGTGAGTGAGCGATTTGGCTGCTGCATAAATTAGTTTGCTCTGGAGCCATCCTTCCTGAGCTAAGACAAAAATGTGTGAGCTGGAGGCGAAAAAACTGTGAGCTAGCTCACACTAACTCATCTTGGAGGGAATTCTGGCCACCACCCTAAGGAACTGTGAACAAATGCAAAAATACAGGGCAAAGGCGATGATAATCTGCTTTATAAGATCAGGAATAATAATTTCATTATTATTCACTATACCATTTTTCTTGGAGTCCCGAGTCTCTTCCCACTTATTTCTGTTTACTTGGATAGTCTGCATCACGCTGTTCTTAAACTTTGGTATGTCTAAGCTTAAGATGGTTATTTCCGTGCATGGTCCCCTTTCGTCCAGGAAACCGTTTCCAGTTTGAGCGTTTTGAGCGTCAGTTGAACCTTTGGTTTTCCTGCTGAAAAAGAAATGTTATGGGGGGGTGGAATGAGGAATGAGGCTGAAATTGTTAAACTGACTGATGCCATTTTCCAAACTGCAAATAGGCAGGTCAATTTTAAAATTAGTATGGAAGTATATAATTTGTGGAGGAGATGCCTGTGGGTGGCTGCTATCGATGAATGCCATGCCCTGCGCGCACTCCACGAGTCCAAAGAGAGGGCCTACATTCAAATCACATGTTTAACCCCGTGTACAAATCCGGTTTGTTGTAGAGCTTATGTGTGCATCTTGCTCCTTCTCGCCTTTCCCTTTTTTGCACAGAGCGATCGGAGATGTGCAGTTTCCAGAAACACTGCAGCCACGAGGTAGTGGGGGGACGACGACACTTTTTTCCGGGTTTTATTTTTTTGTGGTGTGTGTGTGTTATGTATTGGTATGCATAATGCCTGAGCTTAAAATCTATCTCCTATTTAAGTCTGGTATCGTAACTCCTGCAAGATGATTGTGGGATGCAAAAGCTCTATGCTAAATCCCCCACTTCAGGTGCCAGTGGGCAAAGAATGGGCGCCCGGAGGTCTCCCACTAGTATAGATGCTCTGATGTTGCCCATCTGCTAGTTCTATGTAAGTACCATAGAGAGGAGGAGGCAAAGAGCCCTAGATTGCCACCCTTCTGGCAGCCCTTTTGTCTCTGGGTTGCAATTGACACCTTTTCCTGGCAATTACTGGCCCCCTGTGGTCCCTTCATGTAATAAAGCTGCATACATCCTTATTACATGTTGAAGAAATACTACTCACTGCAAAACAGCAGTCTACATATATTTTCATAATACTACATCACGGTTGTTTTCATCATTGTTTGTATCTGTTACTGACGGCATTTATTAACTACTTTTTTTTGTATTTTGAGTGAGTCTAGCTGTATTTTTGTTTCTCTCTCTCAGAAATCACTAGTACATCTTGAAACCTCTTTTGCACCCAGCACCATCTAAGCCAGTTCAGTAGACATCATGTATTCCATGCTAAGATTACTACACACTTGGGGGTCTTCCATCACCTCCAGACATGTCTCCCTCCCTTTTGTTTTTTTTGTAGTGAACATGATGAAACGTTTTGGCAACTTAATAAGTTTGCTCAGCCCCTTGTGACATTCTGGACGGACTGAATAAAACGGTATTGCTGTCGCTCTTTTTGCACTTTTGTCTACAGACTAATACAGATACCTATTTCATGTAGGCTGTGTGTGGGTGGGTGTTAATTAATTATTTGATGTCTATGTCTTTGGGTAAGTCCAGTGTTACAACGCTTATCCAAGATTTTTTAAAAAATGGTTAATAGCAAAAAGCTTTCTCCCTCCAATCAGAAAAGCGCCAGGTTTGAATGATGAGAAGGAAAATACAATATTTCCAGCACTGCCTATTAATAGGCCACGGTGAGCCAAACTGCAGCATAAGTGACGCAGTAATTGGGGGAGGGATTTTTTTAAAGTAAAACGGAAAATCAGTAGTTGCAATATTGCTATAGCGCTAAAAGGCTGTAGCAGTATTGCAACAATTTTTATTAATTTCACATGGAATTCACTGCCACAGGAGGTGGTGGGGGCTACGAGCATGGACAGCGTCAAGAGGGAATTAGATAAACATATGGAGCAGAGGTCCATCAGTGGCTATTAGCCACAAGGTATAGATAGGAACTCTCGGTCTGGGGCAAGTGATGTTCTCTGTTCTTGGTGGTTGGGGTGGGCGCATCAGTGGGAGGACTTCTAGTGTCCTGGCCCCACTGGTGGACCTCCTGATGGCACCTGGTATTTTTGGCCACTGTGTGACACAGAGTGTTGGACTGGATGGGCCATAGGCCTGATCCAACATTGGCTTCTCTTATGTTCTTATGTGCTCGTGACAAAAATTCTGCTTGGAGAGGCAGGGGGGATGGATGTGTCCTGGCTAGCCAACCAGTTTCCCCTCTAGCTGGGCTTAGGTGGGCAGTGTCCAGATGGGGTGCTCATGCCTCAACAGTCGCCACCAGGAGGTTCTAGCCTGTCCAGGAGGCCCCACTTCTCCCCAAGCAATGGAAAGGAGCCACTGAGGCCCCATTTCTCCCCAAGCAATGGAAAGGAGCCACTTGCTAGAGCCACCTGTGCCCTTTTAAAAAGAGAGACTTGCTTTGCGGAGGGGGAACAAAATCTGGGAATTTAGAAGGCTCGACAAATAGTCTGCTGTAATGTTATAATCATACCCGGCTGCCAGTTTTAGAAAACAGCACCCTACTGCTGGAGGTCTGGGGGCAGCAGGAAGCTAAGAAGTTGCAGTAGCAATGGGGAAACCACCCAAGCCTGCCCTATGTGGAAAACACCTTGACTGGGTTGCAGCAGTGACACCATCCTGCATCTCATTTGGCATTGAGCCTCGAAGAATTGCTTGTTCGACAAAACTGGGAACAGCTCGTCTCCACCTCACAGAATCAAGGAAGCCACAGGCGTCTGTTGAGAATGAGGCTAGCTTAAAAGAAAATTAGACTCCCCCCCCCCAAAAAAAAAAAAATAAAGTCTTACCAAGGTCCTCTCGAGAAAGAAGCTTTGTGTAGAAAAGGAACAATAATTTTCTGTACTACTTCAAACAGGAGAGCAAATACGGGTTTCACGATGACATCTATGAAGCCTGAAAAGGAGGAGAAGAAATTCAGACACAGCGGAAAATGTAGATGAGCACATGTCGGCAAAGCCAGCACTATTCCGGATGAGATATGAATACGATTTTTGGTTGAAACTAGACCACCTGCAACAAACACATAGTGTGGATGGCATACATCATATATCATTATTTATTTATTACATTTATTAATCATGTATCCCCACATTTGTGGGGCTGTAGGCGATGTGCAAAATTCTAAAAAACAAAAACATCATCTATATATCTAATAGCAAAATATGGTCCCACCTGTGGATAGCTAAATCTGTGCACTGAGGCCACTCTCCTCCACAACAGATAGTTCTGCAGACTTGGGGTATTCCCTGAGTTTGTAGAAAAATCTGCAGATTTTAAAAACACACTCATTGTCTGCATGTGCACAGCCAATGAACTACCTCCTCGTCTGTTGAAAGGCTTGCTGCCATCTTCCCTCCTGACTTGATACCACCCAGCTTGCGTGACTCAACTAGGCCTGGGTGCCGGCCACTGTTCAACAGCAGCCAGTGTGGTGTAGCAGTTAGAGCTTCAGAGTAGAGTCTGAGAGTGCCATCTTGCTGTGGAGGCTCACTTGGGTAGTTTTGGACCAATCACGTGCTGTCAGCCTAGCCTACCTCACAGTGTTGCTGTAAGAATAAAAAGGAGGACAGGATAATAATGAAAGCTGCTTTGCTACCCTCGGTGGAGAAAGTGCCTTTTCTATATAAAAGAAGTTAATAAACAATAAATACAGCTGAAGATGGGAGGCAGATAAAAGGAGGCTGGTGAACGGCTGAGAAGGAGCCATTTCTAGTGAGTAAAACCCTGTCTTAAAAAGCATTTCACTCGTTCCCTCGGCAAAAATTCTGTTTGTTGTTTGTTTGTTTCCAGCGTACCAAAAAATTTCCATCAGCAAAATTAAAATACAGTCCTCAGAGTTTTCACGTTATGCATTTTTGGGGAAAATCTTGTCCTAAAAAGCATTTCACTAAGACCAAGGCGGGGGTGGGGTGGGGAATCGCTAACTTTTTTTTCCAGTGGTCCCCCAAATGTCCATCAGAAAAACTGGGGAGGACTTGGGGGGGCAGGGCTTTGTTCCCCGATTTTCCAGTTTTTCCCCACCTCGGGCCTTCACACCTCTACCTCTCGCACAGCTCTTAAATGAATGTCACCTATTTGAGACTCAGCTATATTGGTAGCCTCGCGGTCACAGAGCGGAGAAATTGGCAGTCCCAGTTCAGCTTCTAGGGTTCCCTGGAGGAGCAAAAAAGGTACAAGTAAACGAGACAGCTGAACCAAGAACGGAGTGATCCATTCTATTCTATTCTATTCTATTCTATTCTATTCTATTCTATTCTATTCTATTCTATTCTATTCTATTCTATTCTATTCTATTCTATTCTATTCTATTCTATTCTATTCTAGTACCAAACAGGCCATTAGCCAGGATTTTTTTTGTTAAGGGGGCAATTAAATTACAGTTAATTAAAGTAATCTGAATGCCCGTCTTTAAGGGGGAGGCTCCGAGCCCATTTCTAGCCCTTCCTTTCAAAAGACAGGGCAGCGAGCGCGTCAGTTCCTAGGAAGAAACAGCTCAGAGGGTATTTAATGCCTTCCACAGGGCAAGAAAGTTTAGAAGGGCACTTAAGAGTGGCACCTTCAATACACCTCCCGCAATCCCCCTTTCTGCTTAGACCAGTCCTGCTGCCTTCTGAGCTGTCTTTTCCCAGGTCCCATAATGCCCCCCCCCAATTCCACCGAGGGAGGGAGAGGGAAACCCGAGGGCAAGCCAAGCCATGGCGCTCTCACCCTGGCAGTTGCCAGCAGCAGAGGGGTCTCTTCTCAAAAATAAGGTTTCTGGCATGGCTATTTGTGGGGCAGGGCTTTTAATTAGAATCATAGACTCATAGAATGTTAGAGTTGGAAGGGACCTTGCAGGTCATCTAGTCCAACCCTCTGCACTCTACAGGAGCGTAGCTGAAAGATAGCCCTACAACATATCCAAAAGATGGTTGTCCAGCATCCACTTAAAAACATCCAGGGAAGGAGCATCCACCACCTCCCGAGGCAGTCTGTTCCACTGCTCAACCACTCTTACAGTTAGGAAGTTTCTCCTGATATCTAGCCGGTAACAACTCCCTTGTAATTTTCACCCATTAGATCTAGTCTTGCAATCCGGAGCAAGAGAGAATAGATCTGCTCCAGCTTCTACATGACAGCCTTTCAAATACTTGAAGACTGCAATCATGTCCCCTCTAAGCCTTCTCTTTCCCAGGCTAAACGTACCCAACTCTTTCAGTCTTTCCTCATAAGACTTGGGTTCCAACCCTCTCACCATCCTGGTTGCCCTCTTCTAGACACGCTCGAGCTTGTCAACATCCTTCCTAAAGTGTGGTGCCCAAAACTGGACACAGTACTCCAGGTGAGGCCTGACCATAGCAGAATAGAGCGGAACTACCACCTCCCATGATCTGGATGCAATGCTTCTGTTAATGCATCCTAAGATTGCATTAGCTTTCTTCACAGCCACATCACACTGCAGGCTCATGCTTAGCTTGTGATCAACCAGAACACCCAGATCCCTTTCACATGTGCAGCTCTCAAGCCAAGTCCCTCCCATTCTATATCTGTGCCTTTGATTTTTTGTACCTAAGTGTAGGACTTTGCACTTATCTCTATTGAAATTCATTTTATTTGTCTCAGCCCACTGTTCCAGCCTATCTACATCATTTTGAATGTCTTCTTCAGAATTAGCAATCCCACCCAGCTTCGTGTCATCTGCAGATCTGATAAGCATCCCCTCTATGTCTTCCTCCAGGTCATTTATAAAAACATTGAACAACACCAGGCCCAGGACCAAGCCCTGTGGCACTCCACTCGAGACTTCCCTCCACGTAGACGCAGAGCCATTTACGAGCACTCGTTGTGTACGATTTTTCAACCAACCATGAATCCATCCAATTAAGGGGGGTGGGCCCCCAAAATGCCCCATTGTAGCTACGGGCCTGGTACTGAAACAGGTTTAAAGAAAAAAGTGATAAGTGACCTGAAAAATCTGCACCCATCAGCTCCCTCCAAGCTTATTGGGAAGTCCCACTTTAAGGACAGATCTCTCCCAGATGCATCCTCGGTGTGCAGCTAATAGGTCCGTGAGGTTAGTAAGATACGTTTCTTGGTGCGGGGGAGTCAAGTCCCAGTCAACTTATGGCACCCCCCATAGGGTTTTCAGCGCAAGAGATGAACAGAGGTGGTTTTCCATTGCCTGCCTCTGCATAGCAACCCAGGTATTCCTCGATGGTTTCCCATTCCGATATTAACCGGGGCTGACCCTGCTTAGCTTCCAGGATCTACAAAGATCGGGCTAGCCTGGGCCACCCAGGTCAGTATGGATAGTAAAGATCCTAGTTTCTCGGGGGGAAATAAAGCACTCGTTATAAAGAAAAGTATGTGAAATATTCAAACCTTACATCACTTATAAAATCTGCTTCAGCAAACCCAGCAAATGGTTTGTTATCACGCATACTACTTGGTAATACTTCCCAGCCATTTGGAATAACCACCTCATTTCTTAATACTTTTAACCTATTTGAAGCTGTTAATTGTAACCGTTTCCGTCCAGAAACTCCTTGGACCCCATTGCTGTTCTCTTCCACCCTAGCCAGCACTGCACCTCTCCTTCTTATCCTCAACTGATATTTCTTAACTTGCATTCTTTTACTGTTTCTCCTGTTATTTAGGATTCTAAAAGAAGTCTCTCTCTATTGGCTTGCAGGGCTACCCAGTTAACCAATCACGACTCAGTTCTTTCCCAACCACTGCAAGCCCGTTTTGCAGTTTCAAGGAACAGAACACAGCATTCACTCTAAAGATACATGTTAAAAAGGTAGAACACGTATTTAAAACGGGTGTCGCAAAGTCCGTCTGTCACACCCTCGATATGTAATCTCGCCACAAAAAAGCAGGTGTGGGGAAGCCAATATGGACTGAGGTAATAATCACCTCAGGGTAGCTTTTGTGACTGGGCTAATGGCATTGGGGGGAACGGTACAATCTACCCACATGCAGCGTTAAACGTGACATCAGAAAAACTGGTTCTCTTTGAAGCATAATCAACTCTTCTACATATCCTCCCAGATTCCTCTCGGAAACTTTTTCAAACTCTTGGCAGTGTGTTTGTAAGGTAAAGGTAAAGGTTCCCTTGCTCAAAAGCCAGTCGAATCAGACTCTAGGGTTGCGGTGCTCATCTCCGTTTCAAAACTGAAGAGCCAGCGCTGTCCGAAGACGTTTCTGTGGTCATGTGGCCAGCATGACTAGACACTAAGGCACATGGAACGCTGTTACCTTCCTACCAAAGCGCTACCTATTTATCTACTTGCAATTTCTTGCTTTTGAACTGCTAGGTTGGCAGGAGCTGGAACTAGAGACGGGAGCTCACTCCATCATGCGGCACTCTTGGGTCTCGAACTGCTGAACTACCGACCTTCCACAGCCTGCAGTTCAGCGTCTTAACCACTTGAGTGTTAATCATTCATTCCAGTCTGCTGATGATACATGTTTGCAGAAGGGCTCGTAGAATGGACAAATGTGAGGAACACAAATGCTAGGAACTAGTACGGGGAAAGGCATACTTAGGTAGAAATTGCGTGTACCATCCTCAATCCATTTTAAACAGTGATGGGGGAACTGGAACTGGCATGCACACTTATCAGGAGAAATCAATCCCTGTTGCTTTGCACCAGAGGCTTTTGTAGCTACATTGGCAGGAAGATTAGCATGGTTATAAATAAGTCCAATTGTGTAGCTCTATATTGTACTTTAATTCTTTTATCTTGGTATATCTATGTGTATCTAATAGAGACGTGTGGCCCCAATCTGCAGATATCGAAACGTGTGTATCGGGGCCACAGTGACCCTAAATAGATTGTCCTGCAAACTTGGGGGACCCTCCGGGTTTGCAGAAAAATCTGAGACCTCTTAAAAAATACTCGGGGATTTAAATACCCACCCAGATAAAAAAGCACTATCTGCACACGTGATGGGAGAGGAGTCTCATGGGTCCCCCGCTTTTATATACAACATCTCAATTCCAGCTTGAAAACAATAAAGTGAGTTACTGCTTGTTTGGTGCCATTATAATTTCATTCTGACCAATAGTGCCATTTAGCTTCTGGTGGGATTTTTTTATGCTGTCGCAATGGTCAGAATCTGCCATCGTTTCCAGTTTAAAAAGCTGTAATGTATTTTATGTTACAAAGGCCCCATTCACACGGAGCATTTGTCCCGCTGAAGGCACGGTAGCCCTGCGGACTTTCCGTGCGCGATCACACCGGCACATCTGGGAGGCGTAGCATTCCCGTGGCCAACCCATGGCTTCCCGTGGAAAACGCGGAGTAAAAAACTACTAGGGTCAAAGCACTAGTTTCCGGAAACCCCGGGGCAAAGGCCGGCATCTGATCGTGGGAGCGCCAGTATCCCACAGCTTCCAACACCCGCCCATGTCCCGGGGTTTCCAGATGTTGTACGTTTCCATGGGATGCACACCAATGCTGAATAGCGCATGCGCAAACGCAAGACACCGAAAGCGGCCCGACCCCGCCCACTGGCGCATGCGCACTTCGCAACAGCACAGTTTGCATGGTTTGCTGCACTGCTTTTTTGCCGCACTGCAGCAGCGCGGTGTGATCGGTGTTCGGAGCTGGAGCGTGGCAACCCGGTGGCCCATGTGATTGGGCTACCGTGCCTTATATTGCTCTGGGGCGAACTGCCACACCTCCCCACTGCGTTTTCTGGCTCATATGACCGGGTCCAAAGTGTGGTGTATTGGTTGAGACCCTGATTTCCTTTGCCGGATTTAAGCCTCTGAGGGTGTGGGCTGGAATGCCATGGTTTTTCTATATTTTATACTGTGTGGATAGCATGTCATCCTTGGACCAAGAAGCCTTTACTCATTCATTCATTCATTCATTCATTCATTCATTCATTCATTCATTCATTCATTCCATTCACTCATGTTATTTACATCCTGCATTTCTCCCCAATGGGGATGCAAAGTAGCTTATTTGGTTCTCCACTCCCCCATTTTATCCTCACAACAACCCTGTGATGTAGGTTAAGCTGAGAGTGAGCGATTAGCCCAAGAACACCCAGCAAGCTTTCACAGCATGAGTGGGGATTCGAACCTGGGTTTCCCAGATCCTAGTTTGAAGCTCTAACCACTACGCCCCCTTTAAATTTAAGTCAAATCTTTATCCAGCCATGAAGTGCCATGTATGAACTTGGGCTGGCCACAGTCTTTCATTCGCTCTACCTCACGAGGAAGGGGAAATCTCACCTGTGCCACCCAGGCTTTTTGGAGGAAGAGTGGAGATCACTGTATTACAGGGTTGCCAGCTCTGGGTTGGGAAATACTGGAAGATTTGGGGGGTGGAGCCTGTGGAGGGCGGGGTTTGGAGAGGGGAGGGACCTCAGCACAGTACAATGCCATCGAGTCGACCCTCCAAATAAGCCAATTTCTCCTGGGGAGCTGATCTCTGTCAGCTGGAGATCAGTTGTAAAAGTGGGAGCTCTCCAGCCCCACCTGGTGGCTGAACTTTGTCCTGTGATCTCTCGTCCTTGACTTTACCCACCTGGAAGTTGGCAACCCTAGGCTGATAGAGTAAATCAAGCCTGAATTCTCCCTAGAAGCTCAGATGGCATCCAGAGCACAACTGTAATAGTGGAAGCTTTCCAGGTGCCACCGGGAGGTTGGCAACCCTAATTAATAAAACATCCTAATCAATGTTCCCTCTAAGCTGTGGTGTCTTGGGAGCAAGAATTCTACTTTCTGAGCTACTGGCATTAAAGTTGTGAGCGAGGGATTTGGCTCCTGCATAGATCAGTTAGCTCTGGAGCCCTCCCTTCCCGAGCGAAGACAAAAATGTGTGAGCCGGAGGCTAAAAAACTGGGAGCTAGCTCATGCTAACTCAGCTTAGAGGGAACACCGATCCTAATCCTTAGTATGTTTACTTTGAAGTAAGTTCCATGAATTTCAATGGTAGATATTTATGGGGTTATAACCTGAAGCTTTGAGTATTGCATTTGCGATCTTTTTTTTGCTTCAAGCATTCATAAAGAACAGAGTCGAAACTGGATTAGCATTCTAACAGGTAGCGTGACTGACATTTCGAAGAGGGCGTGTGGTGTCTACTACTGGATCTCTGAGACCCGTACCTGCTTAAAGAATTCTTCCATGAGGGCTTCCGACCAGCGGTGGTGCAGCTCCCAGGGCTTTGCCGGATGACTTAAATCAGCAACGTGGACAACGGTAGCCATGATGATGCCTTTGTCCAGTCTGTCAAAAGGATGACGTTCTCTGATTATTTCAACACAACAGCTGCAGTCTGTCCTTAGAGAGAGATGCTTCAAGGGACTTTAATTCCCCCTGCTATGGCACTGGGGAGGGAGACATATGCTCCTTCAAGGAAGGGTACAGTCAGGGCTTTTTTTGTAGAAAAAGCCCAGCAGGAACTCATTAGCATAACAGGCCACACCCAACAGCAGAAACACATTAGCATATTAGGCCACACCCCTGATGGCACAGTTCATTAGCATATTAGGCCGCACACCCCATGTTACCAGAAGTGTGGTCATCCAGCCACACCTACCTTTTGCTTCTTATTCTGTTTACCTTGTTTGTTGTCAAAACGCAGGGTTTTTTTTGTAGAAGGAACTCCTTTGCATGTTAGGCCACACATCCCTAATGTAGCCAGTCCTAATGAGCTTCTGTTCTTGGGTGTGGCCTATTACGCTAATGAGTTCCTGCTGGGCATGGCCAACTTGGGAGCCAGCCGGAACTCCGTTCCTGTGCGTTCCTGCTCAAAAATACCCCTGGGTATAGTGCAAATAGAAGCAAAAACCAACACAGCCAACCTGTCACGTTGCTGCAGACCACGAAGAATGTTTTTCATGTCCTGGAAATGGCTTGACATGTCTGTCCCTAAGACCATCTTAATCACCAGCTGGCGCATTTCCCTGAAGGCAGACAAGATGCATCGTTTGTCTTGCGAGCGCTCGAAAACAAGGAGTTCCCCATGTGCTGCTCAGCCCCTCCTCTGGTGTTCAGAGACACCCCCCCCTCGAAGCTGTGTCTGGGCAGCCAGCAATTTTGAGAATTCATTCCCACCACCCTACCACCCAATACCATGATAGGGTTGCCGCCAGCCTCCGGGAAAGAAACAATTAATGTAGCCAATGTAAGATCCTTATTAAAAACCTTTATCTGATCATTTCAAATAACATTCAGTCCTACTCAAGCCCATGGCCCAAGGGTAATTTGAAACCACAGAGTGGCAATTATATAATAACAAACGGCACTGGTAACAATCGTATATGTTTTTCATTCACGATACATAGCTCCGAGGAAAGCCACGTGTCATTTAAAGGAGCACATTTCATTCCTAGTCCAAAGGGCACTTTCGGCGAGTGGAGCCGATGCCCTGTGATTCCCGGCTCTGTGATAAGATCTGTGTAAAGATTTCACACGTTCATAAATAACTACAATTAAAGTTCTTCGTAGCTTGAGGTGTTCAGTTCAGGTTTTTTTATTACGGTCTTAAGACCAGCATACAATATAAACACAATATGAGAAAGAGAGAGAGAAAAAAACAGAGATAATATACAGAGTAAAAAATCTAGATTTAAACTTTTAAAATGCGACTCCCGCAAAATAAGAATCCATGCGCAGAACTCAGCAACCGAATGTGTAGTCTCCGCGTTCTTATCTGATAGGAGCCAGTGAAGCCTTGCTTTGTTTGTATTAACGTGACCAGGTATCCTATCAACTTAATGGGGTAATAATTTTAAGACGAGCCTCTCTGTAGAATGGGCAACTGAAAAAAATATGCTCTACCGATTCGACCTCTCATGAAAGGCATGAACTTAGCTGTTATGTATTGTGCATACATACTGAATGTCTAAGCTTCGTTCAAGACTCCCTATGAGCTAGGTATCGTAAACTGAACGTTCTGATTGGCTATTTTGCACAATAGACCAATCAGAGCCTAGGAAAGGTTTTTTGGGGGAACAACAATTATTGGCCTTTATGCAAGAGTTATGATTGATTATTAACCCACTAGGGGGTGTGGCTATACAAGCCCGGAAAGTTTAAAAGGGAGCACTCTGCTCATCCTGTTCGTGTTGCTTTTCTGCCAAGTTCCAATAAAGCTCAATCACTTGTTAATTTTTTTCCAAATAAATTTTTATTCGTTCTTTGATTATAAGCAAATAATAATTATACACAAATAGTACTTCGTTTTCTCCCACCCTCCCCCCTCTCCCTCCCCCCATCCTACTGATTCTATATTATTAATCCATCCATGTACACAGCTTCCTGATCCCACTCAAGGCTTTACTTTTACTCTCCGAATTCCCAGTTGACCTCAACCAATGAAAATACTTTGTCCAATTATTATTTATCCTTTCCTTTTCTCTTCCCATGAGGCATTCCCTCGAAGGCAGATCACGATTTCAGAACTAACGTCCTCATATAGATTCTGGAATCAACTTGCCCATGTCCATTTTGTTTTATCTTTCCATCCCCTAGCGATGGCGGCTTGTGTTGCAAGAATCATGGCTTTATATAATTTATGATCCTTTTTTCCCAATGTAGCTCCCCCCAGAATACCTGTAAATAATATATTTACATCCCTCACTAGTGTAGTTCCTAAGATTTTTTCCATTTCCTGAATGGTATCCGTCCAGAACCTAAACACTTCTGGACAATCCCACCACATATGTATATACCACCCCTTATCTTTTCCGCAATGCCAACATTTTGGACTCAAACCTTTTATCATGTATGCTAACTGGGGCAGCGTTCTGTACCATTTCAAAACCAATTTTCTAGTCATTTCCTTATATTTATCTGATTTTATATTTTTCTTTTTCTTTATGATTTTATGCACTATTAGGTCGGTCAATTCGATTTCTCTCTGCCATTTTAATTGTATCACTCGTCCTATATAATCCACCTCACTGACCATTAGCTTGTATAAGTCCCCCACTATACCTTTTTTTGCAAGTTCAATCTTTAACATAATCGCCTTCAATTGACTTTCCTTGGGTATTACCCCTGGGCAGGATAGTTTACTTATTGCCTCATATAATCCATAAACCCATAACCAATTCCTTTCCCCCAGCATTTCCATGTATTTTTCTCTTGATAACAACGATCCCGACTTGCCCAATAAATCCTTTACTCTGTTCAAGCCTTTCTTTTTTAGATTTTCCCACCATATGGGGTCGTTAAATTCCTGTAGTAGTTCTAATGGAGTCCATTTGATGAGATCCAATGACCAGGCTCCTTCCCATCTTTTCCACACTCTGAGGCCGATAGCCCTCGGCCCTATTGTTTCTTTGATTTCTCCTGCTAAGTTCTTTGTGAACACCCCCCATTTTCCTTTCCCCTTATTTACTTCATTTTCTATTCTTACCCATTTCCTATCTCTATTTATCTCTGCATCTAATAGATGTTTGATTTGGAATGCCTCAAAATAGCTCTCTAAATTTGTCAAACCCCACCCCATCTCGCCTTGTGGGGTGTAGATTATTTTTTGAGTAACCCTAGCTGATTTGTTTCCAAAAACCCACTCCCTTAACTGTCTATTCCATTCCTTTGTTTGTTTTCTTGGTATTTCTGATGGGAGGACCTGGTATAAATAGCTAAGCTTTGGGATTAGAAACATTTTAATTGCTCTAATTTTAGTTAATATATTCATTGATTTAGTCTTCCATACCCTCATATTTTTACGAATCTTCTTCCATATTTCATAATAATTATTTTTATCAATTTTATTCATTCTTTTAAAAAATTTAATGCCAATATTTTGCCTCGGTTAATGTTTTTGTTTCAGACTATCCCAATACTACGACAAAGTAAGATATTGGATGGATGGCAGAAAGAAATATCAAAATTTGTGTGAGCAGGAAGGAAACCAAGAATTAAAATGAAAATTTTATGTGACGCTAAGGAAAGAGGAGGACTTCAACTACCAAATCTCAGACTTTATTACGATGCTGTCTGTTTAACGTGGATAGAACAATGGATTAATCTTGAAAATATGAAGCTGTTGGCGTTAGAAGGTCATGATAATAAGTTTGGATGGCATGCGTATTTGTGGTATGAAAAATTAAAAATCGACAAATTTTTTAAACATCACTTTATTAGGCGATCACTGTTCGAGACCTGGATGAGATACAAAAAATTCTTTTATGAAGAATGACCACTTTGGATAGTACCAGCAGAAGTGATTAAATCATATTCGAGACATGAAGGATCAGATTGGTTACCTTACAGAAATCTTTTAAAACCTGAAGGGGAAAGCTTTGTTATGAGAGATAGAGATGACGTGGAATTTGATTATGATTGGTTGAATTATAGACAGATTTATGATTTGTTTAAAACTGATAAGAGAAAATATGGCTTTAGGGCAAAGAATAATGAAATTGAAATTATATGGGCGGAAAAGGGGAAAAAAATGATCTCAAAAATATATAAGGTGTTATTGAAGTGGTATACAGAGGATGAAACCAGTAAAAGAACAAATGATAAAATGGGCTGTAAATGTAAATAGTGAAATAACTATGGCATCATGGGAATGTTTGTGGAAAAAGTCAATGAAAATCTCAACTTGTGTTAATGTTAAAGAGAATTGTTATAAAATGATGTATAGATGGTATATGACCCCAAAGAAAATTGCTAATATAAATGAGAGTATGTCTAGCAAATGTTGGAAATGTAGAAAGAAAGAAGGCTCATTTTACCATATGTGGTGGACTTGTGATAAAGCCATGAGTTATTGGTCAGAGATTCATAATGAAATACAGAAAATTCTGAAATGTACTTTTAAGAAGGATCCACAAATCTTGTTGTTAGGTCTTAAATTGGAAGAGTTAAATGTAACCAAGAGAACATTATTATGGTACTTGGTTACAACAGCTAGAATGACTTATGCACAATTCTGGAAACAAGAAAAGATACCTGAAATATGGGAACGGATCAAGAAGATGCTTTTTATGGCAGAAATGGACAAATTGACAAGAAAGCTTAATAATGAAGAAGATGAAGCATTTTTTGAAGAATGGAAAGATTTCAAAGACTATCTTGAGAAAAATTGGGATGTTAAAAACAGATTGATTTGCTTTGATAGTTATTAAGGAGAAAACAAGAAAAAGAATGAGAAGATTGTTAAAATGTTACCGTAATTTGATAATGGAAATGACATATTTGGTTAATGGTAATTAGATAATACAGTTTATAAGGGGGTAAGAGCATTGCGGGAAGCCTTGTACTGGGGGGGAGGTGAGAAAAGAAAAAGGTATGTGATATTTATAAGATGGAATTTTGAATATGTGAAACATATCCAATAATAAAATAGTTTTTTTTTAAAAAATTTAATGCCTAAATATTTTAACATTTTACATCCCTTTGGTATAGCTGTTTCTTTCTCCACTAATATCTGTTCCCCCTTGGGTATATTGTAATATATTATTTCAGATTTCCCCATATTAACACCTAACCCAGAGTAATGTTCGAAATCCTGTAGTATTATTTTCAATTCCCTGACTGCCGTTAGTGGATATTTAAGTACCAAAAGAATATCATCTGCAAAGAGATTAAGTTTAACCTCTTCCTTTCCCACTTTATAACCTTCTATTCTAGGGGAGTTCCTTATCCTATCTGCCAAAATTTCTATAGCCATCGCAAATAATAAAGGTGACAGTGGACATCCCTGCTTTACGCCTCTCGAAATTAAGAATTCTTTTGATCTGCCTCCATTTATCCACAGTGTTGCTGTTCCTTGTTTATAAAGATCTTTTACAACTTCTAGGAAATTCCCTTCTATTCCACTATCCTTTAATGTCTCCCAGAGAAAGTCGTGTTCAACAGTATCGAAAACTTTGAATATATCCAATTTCAATAATGCCAGTTTCTTTTCGTTATGTTGGTGTTTATGTGCTAGAACATTTAAAATGTTCCTTATTGGATGAAAAATTTGTCTGTTTTCAATAAATCCATACTGGTCTTCTCCTATTATTTTTGGCAATATTTTATCTAGTCTATTAGCTAGCACCTTGGCCTATATGAACCAACCTCCTTAGGATCCTTTGATGGCTTTAGTATCACCACCATCTTTGCCTGTTTCCATGTGTTAGGGGTATTTCCGCCTTTCATTATATCGTTGAATAGGAATAACATTTCTGGTATCAGTATTTCTATAATTTCTTTGTAATATTCTGCCGTGTATCCGTCTATCCCCGGGGATTTTCCTAATTTTAATTGTTTAATTACCTTTTCAATTTCTGAAGCACTTATGTCTTTGTTAAGAAGCTCCTGATCATTTTTAGATATTTTTGTAGTCCATTTCTCCTTAAGTTCCCCTTTTCCTGAAGTCTTATATAGACTTTGGTAGTATTTAGCAAATGCTTCCCTTATTAAATGTGTTTCCCCCACCTCCTTCTGGCCCTGTCTTATACTTTTTATTCTCTGTTTTTCTTTTTTCCTCTTTAAATAATTAGCTAATTTCTTTTGTGAGTTTATGTTTGTTCTACGCCACTCGCTTTTAATTAGAGTCTCCCCCTTCCACACTAAAACTAAATCTTGGGTATCTAGATCGTTTTTTAATATTTGGATTTGCCTTTGCCGCTGTGTGTCAAATTTAATTAGTTGTTGTGCTTGCAAAATTTTTAGTTGTCCCAATTTGCTTTCGTTATCTTTATCTCTCTGGCATTTTAGTAACTTTTCTGTCCTAATTAGATGTCCCCTCATAACAGCCTTCGCTGCATCCCATACCATATGAGGTGCCGTCGATCCTCTGTTTTCTTTGAAATAGTATGTTAGCTGTTTTACTATATAGTCCCTGTATTCCTTTTTACTTAAAACTATGTTTTTATATCTCCGCCTCCCTTCTGATTTTTCCATTTGTCTTGCTAAGTCCACTATAATTGGGGCATGATCAGAGATCAGTATTGGCTGTACTTCAACTTCATTAATTTTCAATACCTGTGAATCTGATATCAAAACATAATCAATACATGTATACTTTTTATGTCTTGCAGAGAAGAAGGTAGGCCCCAATTTTTTTTCCTTTTGCTTCAAACACCTCTATTAAACCCCATTTCCTAACATTCAAAATGGAAATATTCATATTAAAATCTCCTGCCATGATTATTTCACCTTGACTATAGGCCTGTATTCTTTGCAGGATTCCTAATAGGAATCTCTTTGATCTTCGTCGTGGTCTCTGTGCAGTCCCACACATGGGTTGGGCGCCTGCGCACGACCTCGATCGGAGAAACTTCTAGAGCTTTACCTCAGAAGAGCTTTTGGCGGGCTCTCCTCCCACCCTGGGGGAGGAGACATGCACTGCGCATGCCCAGAGCGGGAGAGAGAGCCGCCTCCCACTCAGTTCTTCTTCGACTGCCTTCGTGTTCACACCTCGTTCCTGTCGTTCCTCCATTTACCTCAGCTGAGTATATCTTTCTTCGCTTTCGCTTTCTTTTTCCATCTGCTTCTTTCTCTTCTAAAAAATATTTAAAAAAAAAAAAATCTTTATCTATCTCTCTTTCCCCCCCTCTCCTTTCTTTGGAGGGTGGGTGGGGATTTTTGTATGGGAAAGACTCAATTCTTTAAGGTCTGTCATCGTTGCCCTGCTAAAATTCCATCCAACGACGGGCACGACCTTTGCTTAGTTTGTTTGGGAGAGGCCCATAGAGTAGATTCTTGCCCTCATTGCGCGAGTTTCACTCGTCAGGCTCGCCGTAATCGAGAGGCTAGGCTCAAAGCTCTTCTTGTTGAATCGGCTCTGCGTCCCACAATGTCTTCGGGAGCTTCCCAGGTCTCGGTAGCCAAGAAATCAGACACCTCCTCGAAGGCACCGAAACAGAAACCTAAGCGGGCTGAAGATAAGACCCCTTCGAGGTCGAAGGCCACGCCCTCTGCTTCGGTTTCGAAAGTGGACCCCATCATTGTGACTGGGTTGTCGACGTCGATGCCGGCCCTTGCCTCTACATCTCATCAGTCTGCGGCTCGACAACAGACTCCGCAGCACCCCCACTCGTCACCTACGGGGACGATACCGTTGGGCCAGTTGACCAGATCACCTCCGCACCTGTCTCCGCGAACAGGCTCCCGGTCTCCACGGAGGCGCTCCACTACCCCGATCCACACTTTGGACGAGGGTCTGGTTGTGCACCGCCATGCTCGGTCCCGATCTCGACTTGGTCGTCGATGCCTGATCTGTAGGCAATCCCCGTCGTCGTCTGATTCCGCCTCTGACCACCAATGCTGGTCCTGCGAAGACCGTCGGGAGTGTCCGGATGCGGCCTACTATTATTCGAGGTCTCCGACACCGGAGAGACACCGCTATGACCGAATCCGGCATTCGGAACGCGGAGATCAGGCCCACGCCCCTGACCGCCCTCGGCGCTCGGCATCTGTGGCCTCGGCTCATTCTGCCTCTCGGGAACAGCCTTCTGACCTTCCCAGAAATCGGGACGCCCCGAGGAGTTCCCCAATGGAACCTCGACACCGTCCTGCCGTTGACCATCCGGTCGTCGACCTTGTCCAACCCCGATCCTCCTCTCCTATGTCGATCTCGGACGGGTCGGATTCGGCGGAGTTCAATCCCGAGGTCTCTCGAATCGAGGACGAGCACCAACGCTCGGGGTCGATTTCCCCTACGGAAGGCCCTAAGGCATTTTTGGAGCTCGTTACCAGGATGGCGACTGCCCTCCAAGTTCAGGGCTTTACGGAGTCCCCAGCAGTGACCGACGTCGTTCACCGGTTGGTCCAGGCTGATCTTCCTCCGTCTCCCGTCTTGCCTTTGCTGCCTGTCCACCTTTCTATGTTGAAAGAGTCATGGGAACACCCGGCTTCGATCCCTCCAGTTTCGAGGCGCTATGATGGGTTGTATAGGATCCAGGATGCTCCTGGCAAATTCCTCCTTTCTCAGCCACCACCGAACTCCATGGTGGTTCACTCTTCTTCGAAATCGAGGCAGCCTGCTCGCCAGTCCACGCCCCTGACCGTGAGGGTCGTAAACTGGATCTTCTGGCCAAGAAGATGTACTCTCTGGCCTCCATGAATCTCCGGGTCGATACTTATCTGTCGTATTTATCTGCTTACGCATTCAACGTTGCCAATGCAATTCGCCCTGTCCTGGAGTTTGTTCCGGAAGAGCACCGTCCCACTCTCTCGGCTGCCTTGTATGAGGTTTGTGCCATATCAAAGCAACAAATCAATTCCGTTCGTCATGCAGTCAGCTGCTCTTCTAAACTCCTGGTGTCTTCTGTCGCTCTACGGCGTCATGCCTGGCTGCGGGGCACCTCCCTACAACCAGACGTCAAGTTCCGTGTAGAAGACCTCCCCTTTGACGGAAACGGCCTCTTCCACTCCACCACCGACGAAGTGTTGAAGGCTGTTGATGAGAGTCGTAAGCAGGCCCGAAACCTTGGAGTCTCGGCTGCACCTTACCGTCCCAGAAACCGTTCCTGGAAACCTTCCGCCTCCAGGCGATACCTATCTCCGGCACCTCACTCCCAATGGAGGAGGAAACCGTACGACTCCCGTCCTCCTTCCAAACACCATTCCCAACCCACCAAAAAGCCGCCGCAGCCTAAGCAGTCTGTTTGACTGTCCCCACCGTCTCTCTCCAATGTCGTTCACTCCTTCCGTCCGTACCCGCCTCTTCCCCTTTCTACCAGCCTGGGAAGAAATTTCAACCGACTCTTGGGTCCTCACCATCCTGCGGGTTGGGTACGCCATAGAGTTCGTTTCGCCTCCGATCCTCCCACACTTTGTCGTCACGCCTCCAGACCCCCTCCTCGATCTCGAGGTTTCTGCTCTCCTTGCCAAGGGGGCCATCGAGGTCGTCCCGGAGGCGCAACGAACTCTCGGCTTCTACTCGAAGTATTTCCTGGTCCCCAAGAGGGACGGCGGCTTCAGACCAATTATGGACCTTCGGGATCTCAACCGTTACATTCGGTATCAAAAATTCAGAATGGTCACTCTGCAGTTGATCCTCCCTCTCATTCCACGGGCAGCGTGGCTCGCGTCAGTCGATCTTCAAGACGCATACTTCCATGTCACGATCCGTCCCCAACATCGGCGGTTTCTCCGCTTCGCCGTTGGAGATGCCCACTACCAGTACAGGGTGCTTCCCTTCGGCCTTTCTACAGCTCCACGGGTGTTCACCAAGCTGATGGCTGTGGTGGTGGCCGAACTCCACCGACGGGGTGTCACTCTTTATCCTTACATCGACGACTGGCTTCTCGTAGCTCCAACGCCAACTCAATTGCTCCACGACACTCGGGAGACTCTCTCCCTCCTCCGTGCTCTTGGCCTTTGCGTAAACCACGCCAAGTCCTCCCTTCAGCCCCTCCAAATCCTTCGATTCCTCGGGGCTCGACTCAACACCAACCTCGAAGTGGCTTTCCTTCTGGAGTCCAGGGCTTCCGACATTCGTGCGATGGTGTCCGCCTTTCAGACGTGTCCCCAACAATCCGCCCGTTCGGTCATGAGGCTTCTGGGTCACTTTGCCTCTACGGTGTTCGTTGTCCGCAACGCCCGGTTGACGATGCGGCCGCTTCAGCTCTGGCTCCTACGAGCCTTCGATCCCCTCCGGAGGCCTTGGCACACGATTCTGTCGATCCCACAAACCGTCCTCGCCTCCCTCGAGTGGTGGGCTCAACCTGTCCACCTCCTTTCCGGGATGCCATTTCGTCCTCCTCCTCCCGAGTTGCTGTTGACCACAGACGCTTCCCTCTGGGGTTGGGGAGCCCAGTGTGGAGCGCTTACTGTACAGGGGGCTTGGTCTGCTCGAGATGCAACTCGCCACATAAATTACCTGGAGCTGCAAGCAATTTACCTGGCCCTCCGGTCTTTTCTTCCGACCCTCCGAGGCCGTGTCGTCCAAGTGGCTTCCGACAGCACCACGGCTGTTTATTATGTCAACAAACAGGGCGGCACTGCCTCTGTTCGTCTCTGCACCTTGGCGATAGACCTCTGGTCCTGGTGCCTCCGCCACTCCATCACGCTCTCGGCGATCCATATTCCCGGGGATCAGAATGTCGATGCGGACCGGTTGAGTCATTCTGCCTCATCGGACAACGAATGGTCCATTCCCCTCCGGTATCTTCGGCCTCTGTTTCGGGAGTTCGGTCACCCATCTGTCGACGGCTTCGCGTCCGTCGACAATGCTCGATGTCGCCTGTTTTTCAGCAGGGGTCCCCCGTCTGCTCGGTCGCTCGGGGATGCCTTTCTCCACAAATGGAACGGAACCCTGTTTTATCTGTTTCCTCCGTTCCCTCTCATCTCTCGGGTCGTGCAGAAGATTCGTGCAGACCGCACCTCCTGCATTCTGATCACTCCGTGGTGGCCACGCCAGGTCTGGTTCCCGCACCTGCTTCAACTCTCCTGTCGTTCCTTCCGTCTCCTCCCTGTCGTCCCAGATCTCCTTTCTCGGGCCCGAGGGAGAATCATCCATCCCAATCCGGGATTTTTCAAATTAACGGCCTGGAAGATCCAGCCCTAGACTTCCCGCCTCAGGTCTCTGAAATCCTCCTGAATGCTAGGAAGCCTTCTACTCGACGTTCCTATCGGTTCAAGTGGAACAGATTCCAATCCTATGCTACTGATCACTCCTTCGATCCAATTCGATCATCTCTCTGTGAGATCTTCGCCTACATCGTGCATTTGAAGGATGCGGGCCTGGCATACTCGTCCTTGAGGGTTCATTTGGCGGCGATCTCCGCCTACCACCCCCTCATCCAAGGCTCGTCAGTGTTCTCCCACCGTCTCACCAAGACGTTCCTCAAGGGTCTTCTTCGCATGTGCCCGCCTAGGAAACCGTTGGTGCCTTCCTGGAGCTTGTCTCTAGTCCTTTCTCAACTCATGGCTAAACCGTTCGAGCCGATGGCTACCGCCGACCTCAGGTTAGTGTCCTGGAAGACGGCCTTTCTCGTAGCCATTACCACTGCACGCAGAGTAGGGGAACTAGCTGCCTTTAGGGCCGATCCCCCTACACCGTTTTTCATAGGGAGAAGGTGGTCCTTAGAACAGATCCTTCCTTCCTCCCTAAAGTCATCTCTGCCTTTCACCTCTCTCAGTCGTCTGTTCTGCCTACATTCTTCCCGAACCCGACTGATGCCTCTCAGAGAGCCCTGCACTGTCTAGATGTGCGCAGAGCGCTCTCTTTCTATCTACACAGGACACAGCCCATACGTAAATCTCCTCGGCTGTTCCTAGCTTATGGCCCCCCTCACGCGGGGGAACCCATTTCTTCTCAACGTCTCTCTAAGTGGGTGACTTCCACCATAGCCCTTTGCTATGAGCTGGCGCGTCAACCCGTTCCTACCTGTCTCACTGCCCATTCCACACGGGCGGTGTCGACGTCCACTGCTTTCCTGGCCGGTGTCCCGTTGGAAGACGTCTGTGCGGCTGCTACGTGGTCCTCGGCATCGACCTTCGTGACCCACTACGCACTCGACATCCGAGCTCGGCGGGATGCTGCCTTTGGTCAGACGGTGCTGTGATCTCTCTTCGCTTGATCCTGGTACACCCTCAGATAGGACCCGTGGGTGATTTGTTTTGATGGTGATGCTGTGTCTTAACCAGTATTTTTGTGTCCTTTGCAGCTGCCAGCTCCCTCCTCCAACTGGTTCAGCTCTTGTAATCACCCATCTGTGGGACTGCACAGAGACCATGACGAAGATAAACAGGTTGCTTACCTGTAACTGATGATCTTCGAGTGGTCATCTGTGCAGTACCACAATCCCACCCAGCCTTCCCCGCTGCTGGCATCTCCAGATGTCCTGTTTTGGATTCTTTGGCCTTGACAGTGGCGGTCGAAGGAACTGAGTGGGAGGCGGCTCTCTCTCCCGCTCTGGGCATGCGCAGTGCATGTCTCCTCCCCCAGGGCGGGAGGAGAGCCCGCCAAAAGCTCTTCTGAGGTAAAGCTCTAGAAGTTTCTCCGATCGAGGTCGTGCGCAGGCGCCCAACCCATGTGTGGTACTGCACAGATGACCACTCGAAGATCATCAGTTACAGGTAAGCAACCTGTTTTTCCCGCATTTGGTGCGTATACATTGACCAAGGTAAACATTTTATTATCTAGCTTACACTTCAAAAAATTATATCTCCCCTCTTTGTCCTCTTTACGGTCCAATATCTCCATATTTAAGTCACTCCTCGCCAAAATGGCTACCCCCCTCGACTTTGCCGTTCCCCTTGCATCTGCCACTACTTTCCAAAGTGGGGAGGACAAAATTGGCTTAGCATCTTTCCTAGCCTTATGAGTCTCTTGAAGGTATATCAGCCCCACCTTTAATTTTCTGGCCAAAACTAATACTCTATGTCTTTTCACATTTGAGGTCAATCCATTCACATTTAAAGACAAAAGTTTAACCATTACCCAGTAGGAAACACCAGCCTGTGCCTTTTATACTTATGCAATGTTACATCAGTAATCCCCCCCCCCCCCGCGCAAAAGAGTTCGTACGTTCAGAAAAAAAAATTCTGCCCTCTTTTCACTCTTTGTAGATTCCGCTGGTCGTCGTCCCCACCCCCTCTCTTATCTATTTTCTTTTATTAATTTTTTATTGAGACCCAACTCTTTGCCCCAAATTTAGAGTTTCAGCTGCGGGCTAGTGTGCACTTGACGTTTTTTGCTCTTCCCTCCTAAGATGGAGGGGCTGCTACTCTCTCCTTCTAGCATTTACTCCTCTTCTTCCTCTGCTTCTTCATCTCGGGTCTGTAATCCCAGATCAGCTAGCATATTCAATGCCTCCTTCTCATTTCTTGCAGTGTACCTTTTTCCGTCTCTAAACACAATCAGTATGGCCGGGTAGCCCCAGGTAAAGGGGATGCCTTTTTCATACAGTTTTTGAGCCCATGGCTGTAGCCTCTTCCTTTCCTGGAGTGTCTCTGGTGAAAAATCCAGACGTACAAACACTTTCCGATCTTTATACTGGAGGTCCTTTTTCTCTTTAAGTTCCTTAAAAACTAGCGCTGCTTGTTTCTCCCGTGCAAACTTGACTATGATTTCCCTTGGAGCCCCGGAAGCTCTCCTTGCTCTCACTCGGTGGGCTCTTTCTATATCGTTCTCTTGCACTTCCAAGCCTTGATTTTGCATCCATTCCACCAGTTCTTTCTCCACCTCTTGACGTGGAATATCTTCAGAAAAGCCTGTAAATCTAAGATTTGGCCGTCTTGTTCTATCACTTAAGCGTCCTATCTGGGCAATGAGTTGTTTTATCTTTTGTTCATTTTCCTCTGCTTTATTCTTCGACCCCACTGCCACCTCTTTAACCTCTGCCAACTCTGCACAGACAGATTTTATTTCAGCTTGCAAATGTCTGAAATCCCCCCTTATATTCTGTTCCATGTTAAGCAGCATTTCCCCATCCTCCTTTAAGTTTCTCGGGGGGTTAAATTGTGCAGGTGTGGCCATTTCTTAGACGCTGAGCACTTGTTGCCAGCAGCCTTGAAAGCGAAAGAAGTTAATTAGCAGACTTGACTTACAGTTTTTGATGTTTTTCTTGGCTGCAGTTCAATAGAGGCTTCCAAAGGTAATAAATTTGTTTTCAGAAGAGCTGTTTTTTTGTTTTATTGGGTCATAAATCTCCTCGGTTATCGGAGCGAGGGTGGAAGACGACCTCTTCTTTCTACCGCATGCGCAGAACCAGCTCAATCACTTGTTAAGAGGTGACTGAAGTCTCATACTTAACAATAGCCTTTCAGGGTAGGTTTTTTTTTTTATTGTACCTGCCTTGAATAACCGCAGATGGAAGGGCAGAACATCTAGCTAGGGCAAACGCCCTTCTAGATAGCTTGAGGTTATGTGCCACTCCAGACTGAAGGTTGCTTCATAGGGAATTTTTTCAAAACAAGCCTCCTTCTGTTCTTATCTGGAACTGTTAACAGGTTTAACAAAGAACAACTATTTTTTTAACAAGAAAACGTTTTGGCTATGCATTATTCCCCAATGTGGTGAGTGGTTTATGTTCTTGGTTCCGGCAGTGTGACAGTTATAGAAGAGAAGAAGAAGAAGAAGAGGAGGAGATTGGCTTTATACCCTGTCCTTTACTCGGAGTCTCAGAGTGGCTTACAAGCTCCTTTCCCTTCTCCTCCCCACTACAGACACCCTGTGAGGTAGGCGGGGCCGAGAGAGCTCTTTCCAGAACTGTCCTTGAGAGAACAGCTCTGACAGAACTAGGGCTTGCCCAAGGTCATCCAGCAGCTGCATGTGGAGGAGTGGGGAATCAAACCCAGTTCTCCCAGATTAGAATCCACGCACTTAACCACTACATCAATAATAATGCATAGCAAAAAATATGTTCTTATTAAAAAGGATTGAATGTTATTTGGAATCATTTGAAAGCCTCGCTGAGCCCTAAGGAGCCTTCTTCCAACTTAAGCGGCCTTTTCGTGAGAGGAAGAGCGGCTTAAGTTGAACAAACAGCCCTTGGATGATGTTTGGATGTACCCCAGGGCAAGTTAGAACAACCTTGAGGCAGCCATGCCTACAAAGGAAGAGAGGAGTTGGTTTTATACCCTGCCCTTCACTACCCAAAGGAGTCTCAGAGCGGCTTACAATTGCCTTCCCTTCCTCTCCCCACAACAGACAGTCTGTGAGGCAGGTGGGGCTGAGAGAGCTCTGAGAGAACTGGGACTGGCCCAAGGTCACCCAGCTGGCTGCATGGGGAGGAGGAGGGGGGAATGATGCAGAATTTTTTGCAGATGGCAGCCGAACAAAATGCGGAGATTATAAAAAAAGAATTAGAACCCATGCAAAACAAGATGGACCAAATAGCGAAACAGTTGAAGAATGACACAGAGGAAATCAAGATGGAAATTAAGAAACTTTCTAGGAAAACAAACCAACTGCAGGAAAAAGTAGAGGACATTGACCAAGAAGTGCTGGAATTAAGGGCTAAATCAGAAAAAATGGAGGAATCACTCATTGCATTGGAAATGGGGAGAGCGGAAATGATAGTGAGATTCCAAAACGTCTCAGAAAAATTAGGCAAAAACTTGAAAGAAGAATTAGCCCGTAATATTGCGGAACAATTTAACATATCAGATCCAAAGGAGTTAGCGGATAATATGGAGGCTGTATATAGAAGGAACTCTGCGTACTCGAAGAAATTTAAAACCCCCAGGGAAGTTCATGTTAAATTTGCTAGGAAATCAATTAGAGTCCTCCACTCTTAACCACGACACCACACTGGCTCTCAGAACTGGAGGATATCCCCATCAACTGAAAAAGCAATAGTTCATAAAAGCTCATTAAAAATTACTTCCTGTCAGCCCCCAGCCACCCACTTCCAATGGCTTATTTTAATTGATAAGATAAGCTCCCTTTTTTTTTTGCTATAAGTCATACACGCTTGTATGCCTTTCACTCACAGTTTCCCTAGAGAAAGAATGGTTTAGCCTGGGGAAGAGGAGGCTTAGAGGGGACATGATTGCAGTCTTCAGGTATTTGAAGGGCTGTCATGTAGAGGTGGAGTTCTCTCTTGCTCCGGATTGCAAGACTAGATCTAACGGGTGGAAACTACAAGGGAGTCGTTACCGGCTAGATAGCAGGAGAAACTTCCTAACTGTAAGAGTGGCTTAGAGGGGACATGCATTGCAGTCTTCAAGAATTTGAAGGGCTTATCACTGCTCAGAAGGTGGGGCAGATCTGTTCTCTCTTACTCCATGAATTGCAAGACTAGATCTAACGGGTTGGAACAGCTACAAGGGAGTACTTGTTCACCCAAGCGTAGATTAGCAGGAGAAACTTCCTAACTGTCACAGGAGGTGGTGGCAGCTACAAGCATGGACAGTTTCAAGAGGGAATTAGATAAACATATGGAGCAGAAGTCCATCAGTGGCTATTAGCCACAGGGTATAGATGGGAATTCTCCGTCTGGGGCAGGTGATGCACTCTACTCTTGGTGCTGGAGGGGTCAACAGTGGGAGGGCTTCTGGTGCCCTGGCCCCACTGCTGGACCTCCTGATGGCACCTGGTATATTTTGGCCGCTGTGTGACAGAGTGTTGGACTAGATGGGCCATTGGCCTGATTCAACATTGGCTTCTCTTATGTTCTTATGACCACCATTGCTGCTACACAGAGGCAGGCAATGCCCAACCACCTCTGAGCTTCTCTTGCCTTCAAATCCCTACAGGGCTGCCATAAGTTGGGTGCAACTTGAAGGCACTTTCTACCACCATCACCACGAAAGCGCCCCCGTCCCGTCTTCTCTAGGAGATTCTGTCTCTCTACCGGCGATCGTGCAAGCGACAAATTATAAGCCTGTCATCGGATACATGCCGCTGCATGTTATTTCATCTCACCTCCATTCCTCTTCAGTTAGGGCGTACAGGATGTTGAGTTCCGGATTTTGTATGAGCTGGTAAGCGGCGCTCAAGTGATGGTTTTCAAGAACAGACGTGTCGTTGTACAGCAGTGCTACCTCTGACCTAGTGTCAAGGTCAAGAAAAATGGCCACGTCAACCTCTCAGACCGAAGAGTGTATGGAGTCACGTTCAATGCTCGCAATGCTCCCTCTACGCTGTGGAGTCTGGTGAGCAACAATTCTACTTTGGGAGCTCCTGGCATTCACGTTGTGAGTGAGCGATTGGGCTGCTGCATAAATTAGTTTGCTCCCTTCCTGAGCGAAGACAAAAATGTGTGAGCCGGAGGCTAAAGAACTGGGAGCTGGCTCACACTAACTCAGCTTAGAGGGAACACTGCTTGCAGCATTTACACAGAAACACGGTATGGGTGGGACAAGCCGACTCACCTTGTTTGGATATGGAAGTTGTTTGTGGTCCCGGTATGCTCATAATCGTGGACGCAGGTGCTGAAAAAGATGGCTAATATCTCCAGATCGGTGAACCAGTGCTAGCGAGAAGGATGAAATACTGGTCACGTTCAGTATACAACTAACTTCTAACAAACCTTGTACTGATGAAAATATCTGTAACCATGGCTTAGCTTATGGTGCGTTCCTAAGAAGAGTCCCTCCCTTCTAAGCCCACTGAGTACGAGGGACGCGGGAGGGTGTCGCTCTACTTAGGACTGCGCTGTGATTCTGCTCCTGGCAAGAAAACATATCCCGAGAGTTTCGAAATCTATTGTGAGGTGGTGAATTAGGGCAACGGGTATCTCTTACTAAGAAGCAGGAGTGAAAGGGGCTTGGTTCAGGCTGATTACAAAACCGTGGTTTAATTAAACTAACTGTGCTTAGTTTCAGGTGGGTAGACGTGTTCGTCTGAAGCAAAGCTGGAGGAGTTCAGCTGAGAAAGGCATAGAATAATAATGATGATGATGATGATGATGATGATGATGATGATGATGATGATGATGATGGCTTTTTTTGTAGAAAATGCCCAGCAGGAACTCATTGGCATAATAGGCCACACCCAACAGCAGAAACTCATTAGCCTATCAGGCCACACCCCCGTGTTACCAGAAGTGTGGTCATCCAGCCACACCCACCTTTTGCTTCTTATTCTGTTTACCTTGTTTGTTGCCAAAACTCAGGGCTTCTTTTGTAGCAGGAACTCCTTTGCATGTTAGGCCACACACTCCTCTTGTAGCCAATCCTAATGAGTTTCTGCTGTTGGGTGTGGCCTGTTATGCTAATGAGTTCCTGCTGGGCGTGGCCAACTCGGGAGCCAGCCAGAACTCCGTTCCTGTGCATTCCTGCCCCAAAATAGCCATAATAATAATAATTAGTATTATTATTTATACCCTGTCCTTCACTACCCAAAGGAGTCTCAGAGCGGCTTACAAACTTCCCCTCCCCGCAACAGACACCCTGTGAGGTTGGCGGGGCTGGGAGAGCTCTGACAGAAACTGCTCTTTTTCAAGAACAGCTGTGCCAGAACCATAGCTTGCCCAAGGTCATCCAGCAGCTGCAAGTGGAGGAGTGGGGAATCAAACCCAGTTCTCCCAGTTTAGAGTCTGCGCACTTAACCACTACACCAAATCAGGTGAAATTCTTTATGTAGGACCTAGAGAGAGCCAGAGTGGTTCAGTATTAAAGAGCATCAGACTAGTATCTGAGAGAGCTGTGTTCAAATTCCCGCTTATGCCATGGAATCTTGCTGGGTGACTTTGGGCCAGTCGCGCACTCTCCGCTGAACCTATCTCACAGGGTTAATGTGAGAATAAAACGGAGCAGATGAGAATAACGTAGCCCACTTTGGGTCCCCCCCAGGAAGAAAGTGTGGTATAAAGGAGTTAAATGAATAAGACTCAAACTACTTGGGCAGTTTAATGTGGTGGAAATAAACAAAAGTGCAAGGCAGTCAGGCAAATAACAAACTAATGAAGGACAAGGCGATCTGACTGGCATCCAGCCCCATAGCTACAATGGGGCATTTTGGGGCACTGCCCCCTTAATTAAAAGCCCTGCCCCACAAATAGCCATGCCAGAAACCTTATTTTGGACCATGACCTAAGTGGTACTGGGTTAGCAGAAAGAGGGATTGCTGGAGATGTATTGAAGGTGCCCTTCTAAGCTTTTTTGCCCTGTGGAAGGGAACTTAAATGCTTTCTGAAGGCAAATGCCCTCTGAGCTATTTTTTCCTAGGAACTGATGTGCTCGCTGCCCCGTCCCTTGAAAGGAAGGGCTAGAAACAGGCTCAGAGCCTCACCCTTTGAAGACAGCCATTTGGGTTAATTGAATTAACTGCAGTTTAACTGCCCCTTTAAAAATCTAAATGCCCCCCCAAAAAACAAAAAAATCCTGGTTATGGAACTGCCAGCATCTGTTAAGTGTTATGGTTTGATACAACTCGTTAATAACAGGGCATTAAAATGTTAAAAGGAGACCCTGCTGGGTTTTTAGAAATTATAATGAGTGAGAAAACTTCGGTCCAGGTTTAAGCCAGGATGACATGGCACATTCGCCAGCCGGACTTATCTGCCATGATTTTTCAACAGGAGTCCTATGCCCTCGTAAGACTATGGTCGAATCTGTATTTGCATTTTTAAATCAGTTGTATGCTGCTGTGACGCCGTCTTTCTCTATGCTTGTTTGAATGCTGTTTGGAGAAGATTCTTTTAAAGCAGTGCGGAGGTGCAATGATAATGGAGCCGCCCCGAAAGGACGATAAACATATGTGGATGTGCGAAAGTATGCTAGCACTGTTGAGTTGTGAAAACTACACCAAATGTGGGCAGCTTTTTTGAAGATGGAGTCAAAAGGCTGGGACACCGGTGGGAATGCCAAATGCGGATTCGGCCTATGGCTATTCCTGCATCAAGTCACTACATGTTTTATAGCATCTCTACATCACTAATAGGGCTGTGGCGGCTCAGAGGTTAAGACGCTGAACTGTAGACTGGAAGGTCAGTAGTTTGGCAGTCTGAGACCCGAGTGTGCCGCATGATGGAGTGAGCTCCCGTCTCTGGCCCGAGCTCCTGCCAACCTAAGAGATCAAAAGCAAGAAACTGCAAGTAGATACATAGATACCACTTTGGTGGGAAGGTAACAGGGTTCATTGCGCTTCAGCGTTTAGTCATGCCGGCCACATGACCACGGAGACGTCTTCAGACAGCGCTGGCTCTTCGGCTTGGAAACGGGGATGAGCACTGCCCCCTAGAGTCAGATTCGACTGGCTTTCGAGCAGGGGAAACCTTTTTTTCCTTACATCACTAATGCCCTACTTGTCTGTGGAGGACGGACCGGTGAAAGACAGAGTAAATCATCACTCGTGCATTAGCGAACAACTGCTGCAGACATCAGCCATGTTAGGGGCTGGGAAATCTTTCAGTTTTAAGCCTTTCCTTAATTTTTTTTAAAGTCTTAATATCCCAACTAGACTTGAGTTCAGTCACACCTGAGGGACCAACAAGATTTTCAGGGATATGACCCTTTTGAGAGTTCAAGCTCCCTTCAGCAGAGCTTTGACTCTCATTTTTGCATTTTTGATGTGTGCATGCCCGTGCCTGAAGTCATGGCTGCTGGAAATATGTGTGTTACAAGGTCTGAATTCAGCCATTATAGGGTTAATGTGTTTCCCTTGTGTGCTATTGTTTAGCCTGACCTGGAAGGGAACCTGGCACAAAGCCAATGGGAAGAAAGCCCGGGAAACTGGAGCCTACTTACTAACAATCATTGGTTAATCTGTTCAGGTGATTTCCTTCTAGGGGTCAAGAAGAAAGAAGAATCTCCATTACTGTCTGTGGCATTGTCTGTTGTTGCAACCATGTAGACTTAAGTGTTTGTTGTTTTGTAGATTTCCCGTGCACCCTTCCCTTTAGAAATAAAGATTTTTACATAGAAAGAAAATGCCTCCCCTCCAGTGAACAAAGATCCATTGCAAACTTTGAATATCTAACCGTTTTTACCAATTTTCCAACAATGGCAACCTCTGGTAGCTCATACTGGGGCCTGGAGGATGTTCAGAGAAGTGGCATGCCTCTGTCTCCCGGCCCTGATATTCCTTGGAGGTCTCCCTTCCGAGTACTTGCCAGGGTCGGCCCTGCTTAGCTTCCGAGATCTGACGAGATCAGGCTTGCCTGGGCTATCCTGAAAATCCTGTTGGTCTCTCTACAGTGCTACTGGGTTCGAGTCTAGCTGTTCTACTGCAGACTGAGACAGCCACCCTCTGCAACCATCAATATTCCCTAACACTTTGCCTTTTCTTGGGGCATTTCTTACCATGGTCCCGGTATGCAGCAGGAGGCTGTGAACCGTTTGGGTAACATCAGCTGCGTGGATCGCATTATGGTATGGATTCTGGTATTTGCTGTAGCCCGCTTCCAGGGCTTCCGCAAAGCCAATCATGGTGGTGAGAGGGATCTGTGGGAAGACATGAACAATTGTCCCGGAGAAACCGCTGGCAAGACTAACGGTGCAGAACTTAATTCATTCTCATCTCCGTTTCATGACAAGACACAGCTTTGGAACGGTCATTCACATGCGCTGGCAGAAAGAGGGTAAGGGGAAGGAAAAATAAAATAAATGCTTCACTTAGGGATGCCAGTCTCCAGGTGGGACCTGGAGAATCCCCTGGAGCAGGGGTGTCGAACTCATTTGTGATGAGGGCCGGATCTGATGTAAATGAGACCTTGCTGGGCCGGCCCACGTGTGTCATAAAATGTCATGCCAGGTAGCAGAGATACAAACTTTATAAAGGATACAGACAAGCACAGTTAAAAGATTTCTTAAACCTTAAATAAAACATTAAAAAATGTAATGCCAGTGCTTTAGCAGACTCTCTCAATCGCACAGGAGAGGCTTGCCTATCTACCTCTCCTGTGCGATTGAGAGAGTCTGGTAAAGTAAGCTGCGATGCAGCAGCAGCAGCAGCAGAACTGGAAAAGGAAGCAGGAAACAGCCAGGGCCTTGCGGGCTGGATTGCAGCCCTCCGAGGGCTTGATCCAGCCCCTGGGCTGCATGTTTGACACCCCTGCCCTGGAGAATCCATCTGCAAACTACACAGATCAGTTCCCCTGGAGAGAATGGATGCTTTGGAAGGTGGACTCTATGGCATTGTGCCCCACTGAGGTCCCTGTCCTCCCCACACTCCACCCCAAAATCTCCGGGAGTTTCCCACCCTGGATCTGGCAACCATACACCCCCATTCCCCACCAGTGGCCAGGGGAGACTTGGACATCCCAGGTTCAATCGAAGCCCTTCTTTGGGATTTCATTTCCCCCACCACCACCTAGCTAGGTACGCAGAAACAAGGCATTCTGAAAAGTTGCTTATTAGCATTCTTCCATTCAGTTTCAAGGAGCTGTGGTGGCTCAAGTGGTTAAGACGCTGAACTGCAGGCTGTGGAAGGTCAGTAGTTCAGCAGTTCGAGACCCGAGAGTGCCGCATGATGGGGTGAGTTCCCGTCTCTAGTTCCAGCTCCTGCCAACCTAGCAGTTCGAAAGCAAGAAATTGCAAGTAGATAAATAGGTGCCACTTTGGTGGGAAGGTAACAGCGTTCCGTGCGCCTTGGTGTTTAGTCATGCCGGCCACATGACCACGGAAACGTCTTCGGACAGCGCTGGCTCTTCGGCTTTGAAACGGAGATGAGCACCGCAACCCTAGAGTCGGATTCGACTGGCTTTCGAGCAAGGGAACCTTTACCTTTATTCAATTTCAATTCAGTTCTGTCATTTCCATTCTCATCCAATAATATTTAAAGGAATGAGGTGCCTGTGTCGAAAAAGTTGTCAATTTGTTGTTTTCAAAATATAGCAGTTAAATCTGGAAATGATTATGGGCTGAATATATATGTTATCTATATCTAATACACACACACATATATATGTATTAGACTTTGGAATTATTGAACGAATAGAGTACATGGCTATTAGTATCTTTAATAAGTGTTGAATATTTATAATTTATTTCTTGTAATTTGTTCCTGTGTCCGTCCGTCCCCCCCCCCCCCCGTATTTAGCTTCCAGGTAGTGGTCAAAGATTTCCTGGAATTACAACTGGTCTCCAGGTTACAGATATTAGCCCCCCTGGAGAAAATAGCTGCTTTGGAAGGCGGACTGCATGGCGTTATACCCTGCTGAAGCCACGCCCCTCTCCAGACCCCACCCTCTGCAGGGCCCACCCCCCAAATCTCCTGGTATTTCCCAACCCAGTCCTGGTAACTCTATCCTGATCCCTTTTACAAGTCTCTATAAGTCATCCTGCCTTCTCGCCTGACCGCAGGCAGTCTCTGGCACCCATGCCAGGCAGGGGCACACCAGCCCATTTTGCTGGGCAGGCAAGGCCAGTTCTGTACCCAAGGTATTGAACAGCGCCTCAGCGGGTCTGGCACCATGCGCCCTCTAAGTGGTGGAGTCTTGTGAGCAAAAATTCTACTTTGTGAGTTGCCGGCATTGAAGCGGTGAGCGAGCAGTTTGGTCACTGCATAAATTAATTTGCTCGGGAGCCGTCCCTTCCTGAGCTAAGACAAAAATGTGTGAGCCGGGAGGCTAAAGGACTGTGAGCTAGCTCACGCCAACTCAGCTTAGAGGGAACACCGGACTCTGGCAGTGGTGCTTGAGCTGACAACATAATGGAAGGAGATGCTTAGTGCCAGTCATCCCCCCCCGCCCCCGCAGCCCGTGCAGCTCCCAGCCGAGTCAAGGGTGAGTCCCTGAGAGCCAGCCGTGATTGTTGGAACTCTCTCTGCTTGCTCCTGTTCTGTCTGGCCCAGCACAATCTTCTCCCCAACCCCCCTTTATGTGTACGATTGCCAGCTCTGGGTTGGGAAATTCCTGGAGACTTTGTGGGTGGAGCCTGGGGAGGGCAGGGTTTGGGGAGGGGAGGGGCCTCAGCGGGATGTAGTGCCACAGAGTCGACCCTCCAAAGTGTTGGGAAAAGGCAACGTCTGGTGTCCAGAAGAGGACGCTGCAGGGGCGGCAACAAGACAAATAGGGCGGTCAGTGCCTTCACTCTCCTGTTAAGTGTCATTCCTTGTCCAGATTGCTACTCTCAGGGCAATCTCCCCTCTTCTTCTCGGAAGTGCCACACTCAGTCTTTCTCTCTCAGCCAGAGATGGAGTTATGAACCTGTCGCTGTTGCTTTCCTATCAAGTAGGTTAGTTCCTAAATAACCGTTTGCCTATTCTTTAGTCAGGTTGCGCACCGCCGCTGTGTCAATTACTCTGCCGACACAAGGCAGCCATTCCCTCCCGGGGAACTGACCTCGGTCATCTGGAGGTCACCCACCTTTATTGTGGCCCACTGAAAAGACGGAAGGCCGAATATGTGGACTTTTGACCTAAGGTTGCCAGCCTCCAGGCCTGGAGATCTCCTGGAATCGCAGCTAATCTCCGGACTACATAGATGTCTTATTTATTTACCATTTATTTACTTAAAACATCTATTCCACTCCTCCTGGAGAAAAACGGTGGCTTTGGAAGGTCAGCGGCATGGCATTGTACCCACCCGAGGTCCTTCCTATACCCCACCCTCTCGGGCTTCACCTTCAAAACACCAGGCATTGAAGAAACCGGAACCGGCGACTCTACCATATGCATTGCCTACACACATCTCAGACGTGGGGCGATTCTGCATTGGCTGTTCCCTCCGTTGTTTTACCAAACCCACCTTGGGACAGAAATTCCCCTCTGCATTGCATGCCGCTTTCGCTTTCTTTGCTCGTCGGGTTTTATGGTACCTTCTGCACAGATTTATGGCCGTTCAGGAACGACTTTGCAGTCAGTACGGCGTTGCCCCCCCGGGGTATCTGAACGTGGTTTTGAGCGGCACCTTCTCCTCAGTGCTGAGGGAATGTGGAGCGAATGCCAGGTACAGAATCGCCCACGGTCTTATTAGATGTCATCATTTTGCCAAGAAGATGGAATCTGAAACTCGTTTCCATCCCGTTAAGAGTCGGGAAGTGCTGTACTCATCCCCTCGCCCCCGCCCCTTTCTAACGTATCGAAGTCTGGCTGAAAAAGGTTCCTGACCTGAAAACGGGTCAGCAGGTCGTATTTGTTGAACAGTTCGCACATCATGTATTTCAAGCTGTGCCCTTGACTAACTTTGTGCAAGGTGAACACGTCGAAACACCACCTGTCGACATCCTGTGTGGGGACCGGAAAAACAGAATGAAACAGCAAAATGGACGTCTCTGTTTCTTCTCTCTGTTCAGAACGTTTTCGGTGTAACGGTTAGACTATGATGCCTAGGGAGGCCCGGGTTCAAAACCCCACTCTGCCTTGGAGAGGATTGCCAACCTCCAGGTGGTGCCTGGAGGTCTCCTGGGATTACAACGGATCTCCAGACGGCTGAGATCAGTTCCCCTGGAGAAAACGGCCACTTTGGAAGGTGGACTCTCTATGGCATTATACTCTGGTTTAAGAGAGCCAGTTTGGTATAGTGGTTAAGAGTGTGGATTCTATATCTGAGAGAACTGGGTTTGATTCCTAACTCCTCCACATGTAGCCAGCTGGGTGACCTTGGGTCAGTCACAAGTTCTCTCAGAACTGTTCTTTCAACATCAGTTCTCTCAGAGCTCTCTCGGCCCCACCTACCACATGGGGTGTCCATCATGGGGAGAGGGAAAGGAATTTGTAAGCCGCTCTGAGACTCCGAGTGAAGGGCGGGGGTATAAATCCAATTTCTTCTTCTTCTTCTTCTTCTTCTTCTTCTTCTTCTTCTTCTTCTTCTTCTTCTTCTTCTTCTTCTTCTTCTCCTTCTCCTTCTCCTTCTCCTTCTCCTTCTCCATCAAAGTACCTCCCCTCCCCAAACCCCGCCCTCTTCGGGCTCCACCCCCCAAATCTCCAGGTGTCTCCCAACCTGGAGCTGGGAACCCTAGCCATGGAAGCTCACTGGATGATCTTGGTCCGGTCACACATTCTCAGCCTAGCCTACCTCCCTGGGTTGTTGTGAGGATAGAATGGAGGAGAGGAGAACCATGTAAGCTGTTCTGGGTATCCACGGGGCAGAAAGGCAGGGTATAAAAGACCCTAAATAAATAAATAATTTTTAAAAAATGTATCCCACCCTCCTTTCCAAGGAGGTCGGCACAGCCGATGTGTCTTTCCCTTCTCACTTTTATCTTTACCACAACCCTGCGAGGCAGGATAGGGTGGGAGCATGTCCCTGGCCCTATCCATTGCATGGTGTAGTGTGAATTTGAACCTGGGTCTCGCGGCCCCTAGTCCAGGGGTGGCTAAACTTGCTCAGCTTTAAGAGCCACACAGAATAAATGTTGGGTGTCTGAGAGCCGCAAAACATGAACCAATATTATATGCACATATAAAGGCGGGATATAAATGCGAAAAACAAATAAATAAAATAAACATTAAACGAGACTGCCAAAAATAAGAACAAAAGTGGTAAAAAACAGATATTGGTAATGATATTGATTTGTTTGCTAATGGTATTTATTTGTCTAAGACAGAGAGAGAAAAAGAGAGAAGTGGAAAGGAAGAATGAAAGAGGTGGAAAGAAAGAGAGAGAAAGAGAGAGAAACAAAGAAAGCAAATAGATGGGAGGGAGGAAGAAAAAATATGCCTCCCTTTCACTTCCCCGGCTGCCCTGTTGGGAACTGCACAACATGGCCGAGTTCAGACTGGCAGTTTGCCCTGAGATACGCACGTTTCAGCAACGTTTCACAACCAGATTGAAGGGGGTTCACACAGGCATATCTGTCTGGCATTCCCCACCTGTAGTCAACCTGTCATGTACCACTTCGCTCCCGCATTTAAAAGATACCTGGTGAAAGTGGTAGCAAATCCCAGACAGTGCGTTTATCCCACTTCATTCTGCTTCCAGGAAGTGTGACCGCTAACCCGAAAAGCCGGGAACAACCTGCGGTTACGCATAAGGTGCACCTGATTGCCCTGGAGAGGCAGCAGGAATATGATTGGATGTGCTTCACTCTACTACCCAATGCGGTGCCAGCACAACAGGATCCTCCGCAAATCGCCCTGATGCGCTTATGCGCATGAGCACATATGTGCACATGCACAGATAGCCGAATTACCGGGAAAAAGCCGTTTACAGTCTGAACGCTCCCTCGTGCCTCCTCCCAGTATGCTCCCGCATCAGTCCATGCAGTGTGATCAGGAAAACCCGGAACAATTTGTTCTGGGGCTTTTTTGCCACGACTCGCTCCCGCTTCAAACTGCCAGTCTGAACGCAGCCTATGTGTGAAAGAGCCACCTGTGGCTCCCGAGCCACAGTCTGGCCACCCCTGCCCTAGTCCGACTCTCAAACCATCGCACCGAACTCACTTCTCTTCTTAAATGACGTCCCCAGAGAATAAGAGAAATATAAATGCCAACGCTGTACTTCAAAACAACAACAACACCCTCAGGTGATCTGCGATGCGGCTGTGTTTGGAACACGGTGTACAGGTCTGGCTGCCCTGTCTCCAAAAGGATACCGTGGAGATAGAACTGATGCGCAAGTGGCCGGCTGAACTGATCGACGGATGAGAGCCTCTTCCCTGTGAGGAAGCGCTGAAGGGTTTGCGGGTTTTCTCTTTAGAAAATGGTGACGAGGTGTGTGTGTGCGTGCACAATGAGATAAAGGTTTATAAAACGATGCCTGCCTTGGAGAAAAATGGAAAGAAAGGATTTCTCTCTCTCTCTCTCTCTCCCAAAATATTAGAACTTTGTAAATGATGGGCAGTATATTCAGAACAAACAGGAGGCCATATTTCTCTGCTGTTGTTTTTTGCTGTCACGTCACAGCTAACGTTATGTATCATCCATCTGTGGAACTCACTGCCAGAGAAAGTAGCGTCGGCCTCTGATTCAGATGGCTTTGAAGGGGGAATTAGAAAAATTGACAAAAGAAAGTTCTGTCAATGACTATTAGCCAATGGTGGCTAAATGGAACCTCCATGCTGAGAGGCAGTGTACCCCAAATGCCAGTTGCTAGGGAGCAACACATAAGAAGAAGAAGAGGAGATTGGATTTAAACCCTGCCCTTCACTACCCAGAGGAGTCTCAGAGCAGCTTACAATCTCCTTTCCCTTCCTCTCCCCACAACAGACACCTTGTGAGGTAGGTGGGGCTGAGAGAGCTCTGAGAGAACTGCCCTTGAGAGAACAGTTGTGAAAGAACTTGTGACTGACCCAAGGTCACCACTAGCAGCTGCATGTGGAGGAGTGGGGAATCAAACCTGGTTCTCCCAGAGTCTGTGCTCCTAACCACTACACCAAACTGGCTTTGGTTTCTTTCTGTGCCTATGCTTTTGGGTGCGCCAGGATACCTGGCTAGCCATTGTGGGAACCAGGATGCTAGATGAGACAGAATCAGATGCTGCAGGCTGATGCTTACATCCTTCTGTTCATTGGTTAATTAATTAATTATCGTGTGGGAGTGCGTGTAGCACAGCCAGGAGATCCGAAGATTGTCTGGCAGCCAGAAGTTCTAGCTCTTTTAGTATTATGCACCACTAGATGGCGAGCCAGGCTTGTTTTCAAGGCAAGAGACGTTTCAGAGGTGGTTTGCCATCGCCTGCGTCATGCCCCTGGTATCCCTTGGCGGTTTCCCATCCAAATGCTAGACAGGATCGACCCTGCTTAGCTTCCGAGATCTGACTAGATTTGGCTGGCCTGGGCTATCCAAGTGGTGGAGGCCGGGCAGAAGCAAGGTTCCCCATCCTACGGAGAACTCTTCGATGGATTTCTGAGAAACTGGAAAGAACCAGAGCACAAGATTGTTCTAGAAACTTTGACTCCGCCCTGCATCACCTCAGGTCACCCTGCTGTTTTGTTCTTGGACGGAGGGAGGGGAGAAGCTGAGCACCTCTCATGCTGCAGGTCTAGCAGGATAGGGCCCGGCCTGCTTCCTGACAGTCAGAGCGGTTCCTCGGTGAAACAGGCTTCCTCTGGAGGTGGCGGGCTCTCCTCCTTTGGAGGTTTTCCAACAGAGGCTAGAGGGCCCCCCGACAGCCATGCTGATCCTGTGAACTGAGGCAGATCATGAGGGGGGAGGGCAGGGAGGGAACAGCCAGTGCTTGGTTCTCGTGGCCCTTTCTTACACACCCAGGGGAATGCCCATCCCCACTTTGGGGCTAGGAAGGAATTTTCCTCCACACCAGACTGGCCCAGGGATCCTGGAAGATGATTTTTTTTGCCTCACTCTGGGCACAGAGCAGGGGTCACTGGGGGATGGGGTTGCCAGGCCCCGGGTGGGGGGGCAGATACCTGGAGACTTTGGGGGTGGAGCCTGAGGAGGGTGGGATTTGGGGAGGGGAGGGACTTCAGTGAGGTATAACACCCACCTCCCGAGGCAACCGTTTCTCCCCCAGGTGATCTGATTTCTGCCGCCTGGAGATCGGTTATAATAGCGGGAGATCTCCAGCCAGCACTGGGAGGTTGGCAACCCTACTGGGGGAGGAGGAGTAGGGTTCCCATTCTCCCGATGGGTGTATGTGGGGGGGTCAATGTTCCCTCTAAGCTGAGTTAGTGTGAGCTGGCTCACAGTTTTTTAGCCTCCGGCGCACACATTCTGTCTCCACTCAGGAAGGGATGGCTCCAGAGCAAACTAATTTATGCAGCAGCCAAATCGCTCGCTCACAGCTTCGATGCCAGTACGCCCATAAAGTAGAATTTTTGCTCGCAGGACTCCGTAGCTTAGAGGGAGCATTGGTGGGGGTTTGCCCGCTTTCGCCACCCCCAATCTGCCGGCCCCGATTCAGCTAGCAGGGGGGAACCCCGCCCCCAAAGCATCTTGTTTGCACCAACATGCCCAGTGCAATTGCGCCGGGCACATTGTAGGGGATGCTCAATCATTTAAGGGAAAACCACAGAGTTTTTCCTTAAACGATAGAGTGTCCCCCGCAACGTGCCCTGTGCGATGACTTCACTTCTGGGTGATGTCATTGCCGTGTGCACGCAAAGCGCACGCACCAAAAGAGGTCCTGGAAAAGGACCAGGATCTCCCCCATCCCCCCGCCGGCAGCCAAGCAAGACCCGGCAACCCTAGGGGGAAGGTTACTTATGAATTCCTTGCACTGTGCAGGGAGGCGGACTAGATGACCCTTGAGGTCCCTTCCAATCCGATGTTTCTATGCCTTCTTCTCAGGGAACAGGAAAGGACAAAAGACGTTTCCCATGAGTGCCACCAATGCTGTGGAGTCTTGTGAGCAAAAATTCTACTTTGTGAGCTACCGGCATTAGAGTTGTGAGCGAGCAATTTGGCTGCTGCATAAATTAGTTTGCTCTGGAGCCATCCTTCCCGAGCTGAGAGAAAAATGTGTGGGCCGGAGGCTAAAAAACTGTGAGCTAGCTCACTCTAACTCAGCTTGGAGGGAACACTGAGTGCCCCCAGCCTTGCATTGGAGATTAGCTAATCGAGTACTCTTTTACTCATCGCTTTTCTCCCCATGAGGAAAAAAAAGGTTTTCCTGTATTTTCCTCAACATGGCATCTATTTCACTCCTAAAAGGATAAATCTGGTTTCCTTCCCCCTCTTTCGATGAAGTTGTTAGCTCTTAAAAGATTGCGGAGGAAATTCCCCCGTGCCACCGCTAGAGCAGTCCTCGCCCACCAGAGGGCGCTCCTGTAGCTGGAAGTGGAAAGTGCCATTGAGTCACGACTGGCCCATGGTGACGCGTACGGTTTTCAGGGCAAGAGGCGAACAGAGGTAGTTTGCTGTCTCCTGCCTCTGCGTAGCGACCCCAGACTTCCTTGAAGGTCTCCTGTCCAAGTACTAACTAGAGCCAACCTGGCTTAGCTTCTGTGATCTGTTAAGAATGGGCTAACCGGGACCATCCAGTAGTAGGGGTACCTTTAAGACCAACAAAGGTTTATTCAAGGTTTGAGCTTTCGTGTGCGTGCCACACTTAATACTTGGATGGGAGACCAGCAAGGATGTCCAGAGTTGCTATGCAGAGGTAAGTAAAGGTCAAGGTTTCCCTTGCTCGAAAGCCAGTCGAATCCGACTCTACGGGTGCGGTGCTCATCTCCGTTTCCAAGCCGAAGAGCCAGCGCTGTCCGAAGGTGTTTCTGTGGTCATGTTGCTGGCATGACTAAATGCCGGGGTGCACAGAACGCTGTTACCTTCCCACCAAAGCAGTACCTATTAATCTACTTGCAATCTCTTGCTTTCGAACTGCTAGGTTGGCAGGAGCTGGAACTAGAGACGGGAGCTCACTCCGTCATGCGGCACTCTCGGGTCTCGAACTGCTGAACTACCGACCCTCCAGTCAGCAGTTCAGCATCTTAACCACTTGAGCCACCACAGCAATGGCGAAGGCAATGGCAAACCACTTCTGAATGTCTCTTGCTTTGAAAACGCCACAGGGTCACCACAAATCGGCTGTGACTTGCCGGTAAAAAACTCAAAAAGATTTCCTGGCTTTCTGCAAAGCTGCAAATATGCATAGTTTGGAACTGCCTCTTTCATCCCAGTTCACTGAGGTTACTTCCACATTCGCTTTAGCGAATGCTTTTGGGATTTCTGGGGCAGCGATGCTCTGTATCCTTGGTGCTTGGGGGGCAACAGTGGGAGGGCTTCTGGAGTTCTGTCCCTGCTGGTGGGCCTCCTGACAGCACCTGAGTTTTAGCTACTGTGCGACGCAGCGTCTTGGGCTGGATGGGCCATCGGCCCAATCCAACATGGCTTCTCTTAGGTTCTTATTCCCATGATCTATTCACTCAGTTTTAACAGAGAATCCAAATGATGCCTTTGTCAGGCTATTGCATTCCAGTGGTTTCTTGTTGTCCTCCTGCTTTTTTTTAAGTCTTGATTTTGGGTGATTTAAAAAACCAAAAATGCAGTTGCAAAATTAGATTTCCAGCATGAACGAAAGGCTACATCTTTGGTGGCTATTGCCCCTTTATTTTCCTTCCTTTCCTTCTGTGCTGCCACCTGTGAGCATTGTTTTCTGTATGATAATACAGCAATTCCTGCGCATATTTTTTGGGGGGATGACACATAATAGCGCAATAACCGTAAATAATAAATGAATTTGCATGATATTTTTTTTGTTCTTATTGGGGTAATGTTTTCCTGCCTGTATTTTATCTAGTAATGATATAGAATGTTTTAATTTTTCATGGTTTTCCCCCCCTTTTGTGCGTAGGTTAGTTATATGTTGACAGGCCTCGAAATATAACTAGAAAGCCTTCCATTTAGGATAAACACTATTGTTGTCCCAAAATGAAATGATTTCACCTTAAAAGCTGCCACCACTTCTGCTGGATACGCGATGCCGGTCGAACTGGTACTCGTACGGAACAGCCTAGAAGAAGAAAACCGAATGACATTAAATTGTACGCGTGTCGGCAACTTTTCACATGGAAGGTGACACGAAAGGCGACAAGACGTATGCGCGCTTTTTGTAGTTGGTCTTACTTAGAACTATGAATGACCTTATTAATATTCCCAACATCAGGTTGGGAAATCCCTGGAGGTTTTGGGGGTGGAGCCTGGGGAGGGTGGAGCTTGGGGGGGGTGGGACTTCAGCAGGATATAATGCCACAGAGCCCACCCTTCAAAGCAGCCGTTTGCTGCACGGGAACTGATCTCGATCATTTGGCGATCAATTATAATAGTGGGAGAACTCCAGGTGCCACCTGGAGGTTGGCAACTCTACTTCCAAGGACCTTACCTGCCGCCACGCTGGTTGTAAGGCTCAGCTGGGGAGGGCCCAAAACCCCCTCCCCTGCCCTCCAAGCAACTCCTACTTTGGTCAGGGTTGGGTTGAAACCCCCAAGTGGTATGTGGAGACCTCCCAGAATTACAACTGATCTCCGGTCTACAGCGTGATGACATTAATTCTGCATGACGTTATCGCGCCGACGTCAATGTGCGACATGTCTGTTTCGGGGTGGGGCTTCCCCAGCAGCTAGCTGGCCGGTGGCGGGCTGGAGCCCCAGATATCGGGGGAACCCCCACCTGAACCAGGGGTCTGGCAGTCCTAGCCCCTATAAGGCCACCCTACAGACCATTGATCCATGTAGCTCAGTACCAGCTTTGGCTGGTTATTTGAACTCCAAGAGTCTGTCTTGGCCCTGCTTCTTTGGTAGGACTTCCATCTCTAGGTCGGGAAATTGCTGGAAGTTTGGGAGTAGATCCTAGGAAGGATGGAGTCTGGGGAGGTGGAGGACCTCGACAGGGTAGTTTCTCCCCTCCAAAGCGGCCATTTTCTCCGGGGAACTGATTTCTGTCGTCTGGTGATCACTTGTCACTTCAGGAGATCTCCAGTTCCTTCCCAGAGACTGGGAAACATAATCCTGGGAAAGTTTGATTGGACCCCTGAGACCAGCTGGGCGTGTGTATTCTGCCTCTGGATCGTGGGCCCTCCCTCCACGTTGATTGTGGTCTGGAAAGTATGCGTAGTCATAAGGAAAGGGACGAGTACTTTAAGAAAACGAAATCAGATGTTTTCTTTAATATGCAAGTCATAAACTATTTGTGACCATTCTTTCCTACTGGAGAGAGCCAGTTTGGTGTAGTGGTTAAGTGCACGGACTCTTATCTGGGAGAACCGGGTTTGATTCCCCACTCCTCCACTTGCAGCTGCTGGTGTGACCTTGGGTCAGTCACAAGCTCTGGCACAGCTGTTCTCTCAAGGACAGTTTCTGTCAGAGTTCTCTCAGCCCCACCCACTTCACAGGGTGTCTGTTGTGGGGAGGGGAAGGGAAAGGAGTTTGTAAGCCGCTCTGAGACGCCTCTGGGCAGTGAAGGGCGGGGTATAAATCCAATCTCTTCTTCTTCTTCTTCTTCTTCTTCTTCTTCTTCTTCTGCATGCAGGTGCAGTGGTGGCGGAGGCTTAGGGTTGCCAGCCTCCAGGTGGTGACTGGAGATCTCCCGGAATGATAACTGGTCTCTACACTGCAGTTTGGTGTAGTGGTGGAGCCAGTTTTGTGTCGTGGTTAAGAACGACGGACTCTAATCTGGGAGAACCAGGTTTGATTCCCCACTCCTCCACGTGAAGCCAGCTGGGTGACCTTGAGTCAGTCACAGTTCCTATTAGGGGTGCCATTCCCCCACCGGGGGCGGGAGTTTGCCTGCTTTCGGGGGCCCTGATCCACCGGCCCGGATCTGGCCAGTGGGGGAACCCCGCCCCCAAAGTGCCCCGTTAGTTCCAACATGCCCGGCGCAATGATGTCTCCCTGAGGTAAGGTCACCGTACAGGGCACGTTGTGTGTGTGGGGGGACGCTCTATTGTCCAGAAAAAACTCTATGGTTACCATAGAGTTTTCCCTCAAACAATAGAGCGTCCCCCACAACGTGCCCTGTGCGATAACATCACTTCCAGAAGGAGTGAGGGGGACCACCCCCATCGGCAGCCAGGTAAGACCTGGCAACCCTCATTCCTCTCAGAGCTGTTCTTCCAAGAGCAGTCCTCGAAAGAGCTCTCTCAGCCCCGCCTACCTCACAGGGTGTCTGTTGCGGGGAGAGGAAGGAGATTGTAAGCCGCTCTGAGACTCCGAGTGAAGAGCAGGGTTTAAAATCGACTCTTCTTCTTCTTCTTCTACAGGGACCAGTTTCCGTGGAGAACGTGGCCAATTTGGAGGGTGGGCTCTATGGCGTAATATCCATCCCCAAATGCCATCCCCCCATCTCCATCTCCACACCTCCAGGAATTTCCCAACTCGGACCTGGGAGTCCTCCTGAGGCTGCCGGCCTAGACACAGCTGCCGTGGGACTGATTCCAAGTAAACTGATTAGCTCCGACTGTTAGGTATGAGACTCAACAACGGAATAAGCTCAGCAAGTGATTTCAGCTTTATTTAATGGCAACACCAACTCAGGAACACACGACAACAAGGGGAGCACAGCTCCTTCTTTTAAACTCTCCCCGGGCTTCCAAAGCCACTCCCAGAACATGTTAAAGTCCAATCAAAACACAGGGATAAAGGCCAATCAGGACCGTTCCCTCTTAGATACATTCTCACACAGTGATTGGATATTTACAGAGGTTTCGCAGAAACCAGCCAATGGTAATGCGACAGCTGAAGAGCCACATTCGGAGTCAAGCTTAACATGGCAAAGTATAGGCTTGATTTACAGTTTAATACATAACTCCAACTGAGATTGCAGAGAGAGAAAGACAATAGATGAGGGTCGCTTTGAGTGCCTCTTGCTATGACACGAGCACGCCTTGCGCAGCCGCCTTACGCTACGTCGCAGAAGTTTTTTCTTCGACGGCTTGCGTGATCACCCGGGGTTTTGCATTCTCCTCGGGTTTCGGCTTGCATCCTTCCGCTTTAGTGGTGAAGGTCTCGGTCAACCACTGCCGCACGGGCACCGGCACCAACTTCAACTGATGTCCAGAGAGTTCATCCTCGGTGTCCAGAATGCACCTGCAAGCCACAGGGCTGGAGATGAAGGACTGGAAAACCCCGAACGACTGTTTGGAAATGGGGAGCAAAGGGCAGCTGGCCCCTGGGAGGAGGACATCGGCACAAGCCGGTGAACATAAGAACATAAGAACATAAGAGAAGCCAATGTTGAATCAGGCCAATGGCCCATCCAGTCCAACACTCTGTCACACAGCGGCCAAAATATACCAGGTGCCATCAGGAGGTCCAGCAGTGGGGCCAGGTGGAGCCTTGCGGCCAACATACTCCGGTAAGGCCCCAAAGACAGGGGTTCGAATCCCTTCCTGCAGTCAAGTTTGCTTTTCCCATACAGACATATGGAGAGGAAATGTGGTCAACCCTAACCACAACATTCCCATGCTCCTGCACTCACGCTGTACAGAAAACCAGGGCTATTTTTGGGCAGGATTGCACAGGAACGGAGTTCCAGCTGGCTCCCCAGCTGGCCACAGCCCAGCAGGAACTCATTAGCCTAATATGCCACACCCAACAGCAGAAACTCATCAGGATTGGCTACATTAGCGGTGTGTGGCCTAACATTCAAAGGAGTTCCTGCTCCAAAAAAGAAGCCCTGGGTTTTGACAACAAATAAAGTAAACAGAATAAGAAGCAAAAGGTGGGTGTGGCTGGATGGCCACACTTCTGGTAACATGGGGGTGTGGCCTAATATTCTAATGAGTTCCTGCTGTTGGGTGTGGCCTATTATGCTACTGAGTTCCTGCTGGGCTTTTTCTACAAAAAAGCCCTGCAGAACACCATGTGGGGCAGATGCGAGGGCCCTCCCACCACGGATTCAGATCCTGGCCAGGATGGGACTGCAGGCACCAGGGCAAACAAAAGTGTCCGACAACTGCATCCTCACCAAAGGCAACCCTTTGAGAGCCAGGCTGGGGTAGTGGTTAGGAGCATGGACTCTAATCTGGGAGAACCGGGTTTGATTCCCCACTCCTCCACATGTGGCTGCTGGTGTGACCTTGGGTCAGTCACAAGTTCTCTCAGAGCTGTTCTGTCAAGAGCAGTCCTCGAAGGAGCTCTCTTGCCCCCTCCACCTCATGGGGTGTCTGTTGTGGGGAGGGGAAGGGAAAGGAGATTGTAAACGGCTCTGAGACTCCTTTGGGTAATGAAGGGTGGAGTATAAATCCAATCTCTTATTCCTCTTCTTCTTCTTCTTTCTTCCTCTTCTTCTTCTTCCTTTCATAGACATGCGCACACGCACACACACACACCCTCAATAGCTCACTGGTGAAAGGCACCCATGTGGCAAACGGGAAGCACTGGGGTTTATTCCCAGGAAGGGAGAAGCTGGCCGGAAGGCAAAGTTTCCTGTTTGTCCAGCAACAGTCCGAGGAACAGCAAAACCGGAGCTGAAATATAAGTGACATTGTATATATGTGTTCCATCTAGTGTTGCCCACCTATCCTTTAAGATGGAGGAGGAGGAGATTGGATTTATACCCCACCCTTCATTACCCAAAGGAGTCCCAGAGTGGCTTACAATCTCCTTTCCCTTCCCCTTCCCACAACAGACACCCTGTGAGGTAGGTGGGGCTGACTGAGCTCTCTCAAGAACTGCCCTTGAGAGAACAGCTCTGAAAGAACTTGTGACTGACCCAAGGTCACACCAGCAGCTGCATGTGGACGACTGGGGAATCAGTGTCCGTGCTCCTAACCACTACACCAAACTGATGTAGCCACAGCTCCAGTTGTTCATCTTCCCAGCAATGTTCCACATATCTGTGCTGTCCACTCTATCGCCTGAACACCTGACAGCGCATCCACGTGTTCAGCCGATTACTGTGCCATTTGCTTGATATTGCTCCTTCAGCCACTAGATGGGACAGTTGCAAACCCATGGCCGGGGGAACACAGGAATGGTGGCACTTGTGATCGCAGCAGCAAGCAGACAGCAGAAGGGGGGTAAGAAACGTGGCATCCCGAGCACTCAAACAAACTTGCATTCAGTGTCACTTATCGCTTGGTTCTTTCACTGCTCGCCTGCATCCACCCAGGGACTTCTGTGCTCCATCCATCCTTGTCAGCTCCCCTCCTTCATGCAAACCTGCATGGCTTGTCAAATGCCAGAAATGTTGGAAGTGGAGGAGCGTACGCTATCTCCTGCCTCAGACTTCAGAGGCCATTTCCGCAGTAGTGAAATTCCCCGCATTGACGTTTTGAAAACTGTGCATTGCGTGAAACTTTCCACAGTAGGTTTTTTCTCACCAGGCACAGACCCAAAGTTTTCCCCTTTTTACCCTGCGTTTTTGAAATCCCCAGTTTTAGCGAGTTCCAAAAATGTTCGGTAAGAAGGAGAAAACTTCAGGTCGGCACCTGGTGGGGAAAAATCTACTGCAGAAAGTTTCACATAATGCGCTGTTTACAAAACATCAATGCGGGGAATTTCACTACTGCAGGAATAGTCAGAGAGTCAGGACCATACATTTAGATAGACAGAGAGATCAGGACACACAGAGCATCCTTTCCTTCCTGCTGTCTATGATACTATGAAGCAGAATACTATCCTTCGGGATGAGCCTTCCTTCCTCCCTCCCTCCCTCCCTTCCTGCTTAACACATCTTTCTCATACACAAAGAAAGAGCAAGCTCTCCATCTTTGGCATCATGGATTGCAGGACATGCAATCTCCATCTGCATCCACCCTAGCCAGTTAGATTAGATTCTATCCCTATCTCTCAAACTGCTATCTAAAATGTAGTTCCTTGAATAAAGAATTCTTATTAGTTTGAAACTGACAAGTGGCTCCACATAACTCTATAACTTTTCAGGCACACACAGAACCAAGAAGCTGCTGCTGTGTGTAAGCCTTGTGCACTCTGCACATAATAGAGATTCCTGGCCAAACCATGCCAGCAAATCTAACAGGAAGTGATGTGGGGGGGAGTGTGCAATATGGAGACTCTTCCCCTCCTCTTTGCAAATCCACTCCATTCTATAAACAGTATAAACGGTTCTTCTCTAAACGGTCGGTGCTCTACTTCCTTTGCATATTTAAACTCGGCCAACAATAACGGCCATAGAGTCCACCCTCCAAAGCAGCTGTTTTCTCCAGGGGAACTGATCTCTGTAGCCTGGAGACCAGTTGTAATTCTGGGCAATCTCCTGCCACCATTGGGAGGTTGTAGGTAATACAAAAGATCAAACCGTGCATAAATAACGAAAAATACATTCAACAATCAATGAGTACAATAATCTAAACCAATATAGAGTAGTTTTTCAAAAATACAGTATAGTAGTCAGAAACTCGAAAATACACGGTCCAAATACAGGGCGATTTCCCCCTCCGTTGTTATACCAAACCAATGTTGGAGCAGAGATTCCCCTCTGCATTGCTTGTTGCTTGTTGCATATTTTTTTTGTTATTTATGCACAGTTTCATCTTTTGTGCCCTTTTCTATTCCTTCCGTTTATCCCTGCTATTTGGGTTTCTTACCATTGGGAGGATGGTAACCCTAGAATGATTTTCCCCTTACAAGTGGGGGCTTCTTGTTTATTATTTATTTATTATATTACATTTATTAATCGCCTAATCCCCACGACTGTGGGGCTCTAGGCGATGCAGAACTGTTCTGAAATCATAAAAATATAAAGACTCCATATCCAGCACGACACAGGAATTAAAAGCAAGTGGTGAAAAGTTTTGCGGTTCTCCTCCCATCTGGTCCGTGAGTGCTTCGCAAGTCTGGGGCGGGGCGTAGGCTCCACAAGGAACCGAATCCAGGTAGCGTGCCAGCCACGATGTCAACCGTCGCTGTCCTCAGCCGAACACCTGGTGGAACATCTCTGCCTTTGCAGACCCTGCGGAATTGCATAAGATCCTGCGGGGCCTTGATGTGATTTGGCAGAGAGTTCCACCAGGTTAGGGCCAGGTTGAGGACAGCCAGATCTCTCCGGGCCCAGGGACCACCAGCAAGTTGTTCTGGGAAGAGCGCAAGTTGTTCTGGGAAGAGCGTAATGCTCTCCCAGGGGTATAACGGCGGAGGCAGTCTCATGCGGAGGAGAAATTGGTCGTTCTGAGCATTGTTTACAGTTATTCCTAAGGGCGCAAACTCAAATGATGTTCCCTTGAAGATAGAGGGATCCCCAGAGCCAAATCCTAAAGGAAGAGGTGTCGGCTTCTTATCGGACAAGGCGGTCTTGATCCAAGTGCAACCGTTCAGTCTGTGAACACCACCACAGCCGGCGTGGGTGGGGGAACGATGCTCCGCCACGACCCCGCCCTGCCCTCTCCCCCCCAAGTACTTACAGCAGTGTGGCAGAGAGTTTCCTTTTGGCCCTTTGCTCGGAGGTTCTGGATTTCGCCCTGCTGGTGTTTGTTTTGACGCCCAGTTTCTCTTTCTCATCCTGGGTCATCTTGGCAGCCGTCTGGGCCCGCTAAGTGCTAACCATCCCTGCAGTGTATTGCAACACTGAAGTATATAAGTGCGCTAGTAGAGTTGCCCGCCTATTCCTATGTCTGTGTCATTCTTACTGATTCCCTGTTGAGGCTGAGCTCAGCCAGAGAAGAGGCATCGCTGCAAGCCTGGCCAGGAGCATTGTGATGTCGTACGGATGTCACAGCCCGTTGTGTGATCTGTGGTGTTCCTTTCCAGAGCTTGTGTGTCTGTTTGGGGGGGGGGGCGTTATTCTCCCTTATTTCACAGGTGAAGTAAAAATGCTGAACATATTTATGGTACAATGAGGGAATGTGAGAAGGGTGTTTTTGTTTTGGGGTTTTCCCCCCAAAAGCCCTGTAAACTAGGAGCCCTCTCCAAGCCCTCTCAAACCAGAAGAACGCAGGCATCCTGATCAATAGATGGGGTTGCCAGCTTCCAGGTGGTTGGCTGGTGATCTCCTGGGATTACAACTCATCTCCAGGCAGCAGAGATGAGTTCTCCTGGAGAGAATGGCGACTTTGGAAGGTGGTGTCAGGTAGCCCTGCCATGATGGATGGAAGGGAGGGAGGTGGGCTCTAGGCGCCTTGGTGGCGTGACAGGCGGGAGGTTGGAATCCGGGGAGTTGTTGATTTACACCTCGGGTGTGAGAATGGAATGTGGCTTCTATTACCACTATCTCTTGCAGCCTAGACATTCTGACCTTGGCAAGTCAGGCTGCGCGCTTCTCTATCGCTGGCATAGATGTAGCAGCTGTGAATAATGGGGGCGGTGGGAATTTCATTAGCTTAGTAACTTTCGATTTCCCAGTCGCATGTTATTCATTGTATGGAAGAAGGGGGGGTCCCCATTCACCCCCTTCCCTGTATAACCGCTTGCTTTTTGTAACCAAGTCATTCTGAACAAGAAACCTGTTCCAGTGATCTATCCATTGCAGCTTAATAAACGCTATCCTTGCTTGCATCACAAGGCCTGGTGTTTTTGCTGACTAAGTTAGGACTTCTGACAGTTTGTTCAGAATCATCAATTACTTTTGGGACTGGTCCTAAACCCGCAACTCCAAAATGAGTGGCGGAGAAGAAGACACTCTCCCAATTGAAGAAGATGAAAAGGATAAGAAACCTCCCGGGAAAGACGTACCCCGAGAGACCCCAGACACACACGTGCCGAGACACTGGGGTCTGGAATACGACTTTGGAGGGCCTTACGGAGACCCCTATGGGGCAGCCTATGGGGGGTGACCACCCGAGTTGGACGTAGACGTGACTGGGTGAAACCCCTGGCTGACACCCACGAAGCGTGGTTCGGGACCCCGAGAGCTTCCATGGGGATGAGCCACCCCGAGAGGTCGGTCCGGAAACTAATCACGGCGGAAGCCCTGGAAGAGACTGGCCGCGACTCCGATACCCTGGAAGGCGCCGTGGTGAGGAGGAGATGGACTGAAGAACCGAGCCAAGACCGCCTGATGCGATTCCTAGACGAATCCCTCGCACGCATCCCACAGATGATCGCAGAGGGCATCCGGGAAGAGCGTGAGCGGCAAAGGCGCGAGGAACCACCAGCCCAGGTCCCTCCCGATCAACGGCCGGTGCCGGACCAAGACCAGGGAAACGTGCCAGCCGGACCGGTGGATCAACCAGCAGGGCCAGGACCGCAGGGGCCGCCGGGGCAACCACCTCCTCGTCCTTGGGGGTTCTTGCCGCCCAAGCCTGCAGAACTTCTGGACGCTGATTTTGATGGAGACCCCGAGAAATTCCCATTCTTCCTGGTGCGAGCCGAGAGGTTTATCGAGACCTGGAGCCACCTATTCCAGCGGGAAGAGCGGATGGTCGATGTCATAGCAGCCCACCTAAAGGGAGCGGCTGCTGACTGGTATGTGGGGCTCCATCAAGTCGACGGGCGCGAGCTGAGAGAAATCGATTCTTTCTTGTGGGCCATGAAGGAGCAATTTGAGGATGTGCATTCCACCAAAGCAGCGAAGGCAACGATCCGAAGCCTCAAACAGGGAGCACGATCGGTGAGAGACTACACCTCGGAGTTCCGCAGATGTGCCGCCAAACTCCGAGGGGAAGGGAACCTCGTGGATTTCTACAAGTGGGGACTCAACGCGGAAATCCGCCGAGAAGTCACCAGGAATCAAGACCCGAACACCCTCACCAGATGGGTTCAAGCAGCCGTCACGATGGAGAACCGCCTGAAAACCATCAAACTGGACGCCGCCGCAGCGATGGCTAACAGGGGCCCTGCACCGGCTGCGAGAGGGAAACCCCCGGCACCGAACCCGAAGCTGAGGGATGGCATGAGGGAACTCCGGATGAAGCAAGGTCTTTGCCTCAAATGCGGAGAAGGGGGCCATTTCGCCGCGAACTGCCCGACATCGTCTGCAGCACCCGGAGCACCGAAGGGAGCCAAGAAGAAGTTTGACACCTCCACACCAAAACAGGTGGCGAAACCGAAGGGGGCGAAGGCTCTGCAAGCCAAGCCGCTCAGTGAAGCATCCGACTCATCAGATGGCGAGACCGTGCCGCAGGGAAACGAGACGGACCTGCTGTAAACAGCGCTGAACAGCAGGTCCCACATCCCCAGGCGCAACTCCCGGTGAGCAAAACCCCTTCTCTTTTCTTTCTCACGGTGACTCTAATGGACCCGGGTCTATTGACCCAGGTGAGAGTACGAGCTCTCATTGACTCTGGGTGTGGGAGAGACCTCATTAACCCCACACTAATAACGGGACTTGGGACGAAAGTTGTTAAATTAGCTGACCCATTGATTTTTACGCAAATGGACGGGTCCACCATGAAAGAACCATGCAAATACGAGACTGTACCCTTGCGGGTGGGACTCGGGCAACACTGGGAAGAAAGACCTTTCGTGGTTACCCCTTCAGCCCGCTTTCCCTTGGTTCTAGGGAGCCCATGGTTCTTTGACCACGATCCTCATGTACTCTGGGGGGAGGGGAAAGTAAATTTCATCTCCAAGAAATGCCAGTCCCACACATGGAAAACGGAGTGGGGACCCATGCTGGGGGGCCAACTCCTAGTGACAGCGGGGGTGGCAAACGTGGAGCTGGAAGGCATTCCTCCCGAGTATCACGACCTGGCTCCCGTTTTCGGAGAGGAGGAGGCCGATGAATTGCCCCCCAGAGAAACTCTGACTGTGCAATTGAAATTTTGCCCAACCAAAAATTACCGAAGGGAAAACTGTATTCTATGAGCCCTTCGGAAAAGGTAGAACTGAGGAAGTTCATTGATAAAAACCTCAGTAGGGGTTTCATCCGGCCAGCATCCTCCCCCTTTGCGGCTCCTGTGCTTTTTCGGAAAAAAAGGATGGAGGTTTGCGGCTATGCACCGACTACCGCGGCTTGAATGCAGTGTCAAACACAAACGCTTACCCCATGCCCCTCATAAAAGACTTGTTGGCTGCAGTGGCTGGGGGAAGATTTTCTCTAAACTAGACCTTCGGGATGCCTATTTCAGAGTCCGCATACGGGAGGGGATGAATTTAAAACGGCGTTCAACACCCCCTCGGCCAGTTTGAATACTTAGTCATGCCATTCGGGCTCCAAGGGGCCCCTGGGGTCTTCATGAACTTGATTAACGAGGTACTACACAAACACTTGTTCAAGGGGGTCCTTGTTTACCTTGATGACATTCTTTTGTACTCCCCCGACCTTAAATCGCATGTGAAACTAGTGCGGGAAGTACTACAAACGTTGCACAAGCATAAACTGTTTGCCAAACTATCCAAGTGTGAATTTCACAAAACGGAGATTCCTTTTTTAGGCTACCGCATTTCCCAGAAGGGAATTGAGATGGACCCCGACAAAGTTAAAGATGTCGTGGGGTGGGAGCCCCCAAAACGAGGAGGCAACTCCAGGGGTTCCTCGGATTCGCGAACTTTTATAGATCGTTTCTCTCGAACTTTGCCCAGGTGGCTCTTCCCTTAACTGACTTACTGAAAACCAAAGGGAAGCCACCCGAATGCACTCGGCCCGGGGCCAAACTAGAATGGTCGCCAGAGTGCCAGCGGGCGTTCGACAAATTGAAAGCCCTTTTTACCTCGGAACCCGTATTGGCCCACCCGAATGAACTTAAGAAATTCATTGTTCAAGTTGACGCCTCGGATGTTGCTATGGGGGGGGCGATCCTCCAAGAGGGGGAGGATGGCAAATTGCACCCCCTTGCCTATGTTTCCAAAAAATTTAACGATACCGAACGGAATTGGTCAGTGTGGGAAAAAGAAGCGGGATCGATCCGCTTAGCGTTGGCTACCTGGCGCCATTGGCTGGAGGGGGCGAGAGTCCCATTCGAGGTCTGGACTGATCACAAAAACCTCGAGCTACTACGCTCCCCCCGTTCCTTGAACGCCAAACAGCTCCGCTGGGCTGATTTCTTCTCCAAGTTCAATTTCACACTGCACCACTTCCCGGGAACATCTAACTCGCTGGCCAATGCACTGTCACGCCTCCCTCAACACGACAGCAAAAGGGAGGAGATTCGTGACTCGATTTTCACTCCTTCCCAGTTGGGAGGTGCAGTAACCACTCGGAGGCAGGCCAAACATTCCCCCCCACCGCCAGATCCTCCCCCAAATGAATGGGCGGTGAAATTCTCCACAGAACTGTCGGACGCGGACAGGGAGGAGGTGGGGGGGAAGAAGGAATGTCCAGAGATGCGCATGGCTGCTGGACTAAAAATAACAAACTTTTTGTCCCACGGTCTCTCAGGGGGAGGTGATGGGCTGGGCGCACGGATCTAAGCTAGCTGGACACACGGGGTTTGTGAAATCTCTCCAGCTACTGCAAAGGCAATTTTGGTGGCCGGGACTACGTAAAGATGTTTCTCTCTTCACGTCAGCCTGTCAAACGTGCTTGATGAGTAAACCTCGGCCCGGTAAACCCCCAGGTGCCCTACAACCTCTCCCTACCCCGGCTCGGCCATGGGAAGTGATCTCTATGGACTTTATTACGGATCTACCCCCTAGCGGGGGGAAAACCGTCATATGGGTGATAGTGGACCTGTTTACTAAGCAGGCGCATTTCGTTCCGTTTACCTCCATCCCCTCTGCTAAGAAATTGGCCTCTGCTTTCTTGCAACACGTTGTGAGACTCCACACCTTACCTGCTAAGGTGATCTCGGACAGGGGGTTCAATTCGTTTCGAGGTTCTGGAGCGAACTTATGTCACTGCTTGGGGTGGAGAGGGGGTGAGCAGTGCGTACCATCCTGAATCAGATGGGCAGACCGAACGTGTAAATCAGACTCTGGAACAATACCTGCGGTGTTTTTCTAATTTTCAGCAGGACAATTGGCATTCTCTTTTGCCTTTGGCTGAGTTCTGTTACAATAACACTCAGCACTCGTCGACGGGGATGTCCCCGTTTAAAGCGGTCCATGGATATGACGCCCCGCCTTTGCCATTTTTGACTTCTCCCGACCTCCCGGCGGGAGACGCTGGGGACTGGTGCAAACAACTGCAGGAGGCGTGGGGCTCGTTAGCCAAAACTCTGGAGGAGGCTAAGACTGCATACAAACTCCAAGCAGATAAAAAACGTAGCCTTGCTTGGGTTCCGAAATGTGGAGAGTTTGCTTACTTATCCACCCAACATTTGCGTCGGATTCAGCCAAGTCGCAAACTTGGTTGGAAATATATTGGTCCTTTTGAGATTGTGAGAGTGATTAACAATGTAACTGTTGAACTTGCCTTACCTAAGTCTCTAAAGTCTATTCATCCTGTTTTTCATGTGAGGCTTCTACGCCAAGCGCCTGAAGAGAACAGATGGCGACCGCAACGGCCGGCCCCTCCCCCGCTGCTGGTGGGGGGGGAACCTCACTACGAAGTATCGCAAATTCTGGACTCTAAAATCTCTCGCAATCGCTTGTTTTACCTGGTTGAATGGATTGACTTTGGGCCGGAGCAGAGGGAGTGGGTGCGGGCGGAAAATGTTCTGGCCCCCGGCTTGTCAAAGCATTTCACAAGTTGTACCCCCATAAACCAAAGGGGTAGGACTATTTTCGAGGGGGCTGCATGTCAGGTAGCCCTGCCATGATGGATGGAAGGGAGGGAGGTGGGCTCTAGGCGCCTTGGTGGCGTGACAGGCGGGAGGTTGGAATCCGGGGAGTTGTTGATTTACACCTCGGGTGTGAGAATGGAATGTGGCTTCTATTACCACTATCTCTTGCAGCCTAGACATTCTGACCTTGGCAAGTCAGGCTGCGCGCTTCTCTATCGCTGGCATAGATGTAGCAGCTGTGAATAATGGGGGCGGTGGGAATTTCATTAGCTTAGTAACTTTCGATTTCCCAGTCGCATGTTATTCATTGTATGGAAGAAGGGGGGTCCCCATTCACCCCTTCCCTGTATAACCGCTTGCTTTTTGTAACCAAGTCATTCTGAACAAGAAACCTGTTCCAGTGATCTATCCATTGCAGCTTAATAAACGCTATCCTTGCTTGCATCACAAGGCCTGGTGTTTTTGCTGACTAAGTTAGGACTTCTGACAGGTGGACTCTACGGGAGTTCCATGTAGTGGTTAAGAGTACGGACTCTAATCTGGGAGAATTGGGTCTGATTCCCCACTTCTCTGCATGCAGCTGCTGGTGTGACCTTGGGTCAGTCACAAGTTCTCTCAGAGCTGTTCTCTCAAGAGCGGTTCTCAGTCAGCGCTCTCTCAGCCCTGCCTACCTCACAGGGCATCTGTTGTGGGGAGGGGAAGGGGAAGGAGATTGTAAGCCACTCGGAGACTCTGGGTGAAGGGCGGGGTATAAATCTAATCTCCTCCTCCTCCACCACCACCTTCTTCTTCTTCTTCCCCTACTGAGGCCCCTCCCCTCTCCAAACCCTGCCTCCCCAGCCTCCATCCCCAAATATCCAGGAATTTCCCAACCTGGAGTTGGCAACCCTGCCAGACACTCTTCACCTGACCTACATCATAGGGTTGTTGTGAGAATAACATGGAGGAGAGAACGCTGTAAGCTGCTTTGGATCCCTGTTGGGAAGAAAGCGGGGTACAAAGTAGATAAATGAAATACTTCAAAACCCCAAAGGGCCAGAAAGCTGTTATTCTCAAGGATTGCTGGTCACACACATTTATAGCTATTTTTTTTTCTAATTTGGAAATGTCCAAACATTTCTTCATGCATGATAATATAATTAAAGTTTACTTGGGGGGGGGAGTATCATGCCTTAACTGAATCCCATTCTGCTACTTAACTGCCTGAAGGAAATCGCATGTTTTTCCTAGAGCCATTGGTCTTTCTCCCCCAAGAGCAGGGGTGTCAAACATGTGGCCTGGGCTTCTATCAGGCCTGCCAGTGGAACTGGCTGTCTTCTGCTTCTTCTTCCAGTTCTGCTGCTGCTGCATCATCGTAGGTTTGCAGCTTACAGAGACACACCTGAACGGCACACTCAAGATTGCAACAGCACAGACATCTTGATGCAATAATTCAGAGCCAGAGGTGTCAGTTATCAGACACTGTTAAATAAGCAAAATATTGCAAGAGCGCTGACATTTTAAGCACGTTTTTATTTTAAGTTAAAAAACACCCTTTGTGTTTGTGTCCTTTATAAAGTTTATATCTCGGCTACCTGGCATTCCATTTTATGATACCCGTGGCCCGGCCCAACAAGGTCTCATTTATGTCAGTTCGACACCCCTGCTCTAGAGGGTGTATATAATAAATGTATTTTTTTAAAAAAACCAAGCTAGCTAATGAGTGATTTCAGAAGCACAGGCTGAATATCTGATTGGACGTCCAAGGCAAGGGAAGGGAACATTGGCAGAGGGCGTCGCTCATCCCATTTCCAGAACCGTTCATTTCCACCCCGTCCCCAACTGAGTGTGTAGCAGAAAGTTACACAAACTAAGAACAACATCCGTCTGAACATGGGAGGATGGCATAGTGTTGCCAACACCATTTCGGGAAACTCCTGAAGATGGCAACCCCACCCACCCCTCTTGAAGCTTTCCTACGAAGTCCTTTGGTCCGCTGGCAGGAATGAGGGGCAGAGCACCATTCCAGATGTGTGTATGATGCTTGGGAGTACGCTTGTAATGCCTGATGAAGACATTGCTCCCGAGCCTTCCCCGCAATAAGCCTGTAGCTTTAAGGAGGGAGGAGTCCGTTTCCATGGTAAGTCTATAACAACAGACCTGGGGTTTTGCTGCCTGCAGGCAAGACGGCTTTGCCGGGATTTTGAGACTCCCGCTTGCAATACAGCATCAGCAGCTGCAAAATCAGGTACTGCGTCCCTCTGAAAACTGATTTCAGTAGGATTTATATCTAGGGTAGAGTCTGTAGGACTGCATCCCAGTGATGATTGCTAAGTAAGAATTTCATTTACGGACAAACACTAATTGCAGTCTTCCTTCCTTCCTTTTCTCTCTCTCTTTCCTTTCTCATTCCCTCCCTCCCTTCCTTCCTTCCTTCTTCCTTCCTCCTCCCTCTTCATTCCATCCTTCTCTCTTCCTTCCATCCTCCCTCTCTCTTTCTCATTCCCTTCCTTCCTTCTCTCTCTCTCTTCCTTCCATCATGGAATCATAGAATGTTAGAGTTGGAAGGGACCTTGCAGGTCATCTAGTCCAGCCCCCTGCACTCTGCACATGAGCATAGCTGAAAGACAGCCCTACATACCTACAACATGCCCGAAAGATGGTTGTCCAGCCTCTGCTTGAAAACGTCCAGGGAAGGAGCATCCACCACCTCCCGAGGCAGGCTGTTCCACTGCTCAACCACTCTTAAAATTAGGAAGTTTCTCCTGATATTTAGCCAGTATCGACTCCCTCATCATTTCCACCCATTAGATCTAGTCCCGCAATCTGGAGCAAGAGAGAATAGACCTGCTCCATCTTCTACATGACAGCCCTTCAAATACTTGAAGACTGCAATCATGTCCCCTCTAAGCCTTCTCTTTCCCAGCCTAAACATACCCAACTCTTTCAGCCTTTCCTCATCCTTCCTTCCTTCTCTCTCTCTCTCTCTCTCTCTCTCTCTCTCTTTCTTCCCTCCCTCCCTGGCTCAGAAGTGCTTTGCATGAGTCATGTGACGCAGAGTTCTTCTGTCTCCCCCAGGGGGCTGGGAGAAGGCCGCATGACCGAGCTGCACCAGGCCGCAGCGGCAGGCAATGGTGATTTCGTGGACCAGGTCCTCCGGAAAGGGCAGTGTGACCTGAACGGGAAAGATGCAGACTGGAATGACAGGACGGCCCTGCACTGGGCAGCGATCAGAGGTGGGCAGCACATGTACGGAGCCTAGGGCGGCCAACTCCCAAGTTGGGAAATACCTAGAGATTTGGGGGGGGGGTGTGGAGAGCCTGGGGAGGGTGGGGTTTGGGGAGGGGAGGAGCCTCAGCAGGGTACAACGCCACAGAGTCTACCTTCCAAAGCAGCCATTTTCTCCAGGGGAACTGATCTCGGTGGTCTGGAAGTCATTTGTAATAGCTGGAGATCTCCAGGTACCACCTGGAGGTTGGCACCCCTAGTGGAGGACAGGATCTGGGGAGGGGAGAGAAGGAGCCTCAACAGGGTATAATGCCATAGAGTTAAACCCTCCAAAACAGTCATTTTCTCCAGGGGAATTGGTCTCTGGAGGCTGGGACAAAAAGGCGTGGGGGGGGGAGAAAACTGAACCTAAAACCTAGAATTCAGAACCTAAAAAAGGTTAGTCAAATGGAAAAGAGGGCCAGCAATAAAAGCTTAATAGATGAAATATATAAAAAGATACATGTATTTATTAAACCAAGGTTTTAAAATTATATATAAGAGTCCAATCACACCTCGTGGACAAATATCCAATTATAACACACAAGGGTTGGATTATATATATATATATATATATTTATAATTATAACACACAATTGGATATTTGTACATGAGGTGTGATTGGGCCCTTATAACCTTTGTTTATAAGCTGCGGTGGCTCAAGTGGTTAAGACGCTGAACTGCAGGCTGTGGAAGGTCAGTAGTTCAGCAGTTCGAGACCCGAGAGTGCCGCATGATGGGGTGAGTTCCCGTCTCTAGTTCCAGCTCCTGCCAACCTAGCAGTTCGAAAGCAAGAAATTGCAAGTAGATAAATAGGTACCACGTTGGTGGGAAGGTAACAGCGTTCCGTGCGCCTTGGTGTTTAGTCATGCCGGCCACATGACCACGGAAACGTCTTCGGACAGCGCTGGCTCTTCGGCTTTGAAACGGAGATGAGCACCGCAACCCTAGAGTCGGATTCGACTGGCTTACGAGCAAGGGAACCTTTACCTTTACCTTTACCTAACCTTTGTTTAGTAAATACATGTATCTTTTAATATATTTCATACATTAAGCTTTTATTGCTGGCCCTCTTTTCCATTTGACTAACCTTTTTTAGGTTCTGAACTCTGGAGGCTGGGAACCCTAACGTAGGAGATGTAGGACCAGTACTCTGGTCAAGCCCCCCAAGTACAGGGGTGAAAGCATCTGACACACTTGGCATGCTCAGCTGGCCCCCAGGCATCTGTGGCACTGGAAGAGGGGCCGGCACCCTCTTCTGGGACCGCACTGCTGTGGCAAGGCCTCGGCCTGGACTTGGCTGGCCACAGAGGGGAACTATGCGGGGACCGGTATACTGTCGCCGCGGTGACAAGAATACTTTGAGTGGGCCTTTGCTGAGTTTCTTTTGCCAACAGGCCAAAGCAGCAGGGCCTGGAGCTAGTGAACAGCGTTGGTGTGAGGGCCAGGAAACGGAAACAGGTGGTTCAGTTCTGCCTAGCATCCCACTGACGGAATATCCCAACTGTTGTGTACTCCGGTCAGCCTGCACACGTGGTCGGGCGAACACACGGTCGGGCAGAGGACCCGATCTTCGCATCTAGAGACAATGGCCCTCACGGATCCTAGCGCGCACCTATCGGGAGGCTAGGATCCTAGAGGGGACCTATGGGTTCAAGGGTGCACGGGTGTGAGTGTGAGTGTGGGTGTGGTGTGAGTTGGGAGTATAAGCCGGCCTGCGAGTCGGCAAGGGCATCTCTTGTTCTTCTTCTGAAATAAAGTATGAGCTGAATCACTATGCTTCGCATCAGTCTCCGTACTTTATACCGACTCTTTGACAGATAATTAAGATAGCACCAAAGTACAGTTATATATTCCCCACCTCTTCCCACGTGGAGAGCCGTCTCAGGGCAGTACTGCGTAGACGGATACCACGGACTTCCGTAATGAACTGACCTTTAGCCTGGCCATTGGTCAGTTCACAGTTGGGATATGAGATCTGGGTTTTGTCATGGAGGCCTTTTTGGTTTCCTCCTTCCAGGAGGTGGCGGTGGCTACAAGCGTGGATGGCTTCAAGAGGGAATTGGATAAACATCTGGAGCAGAGGTCCATCAGTGGCTATTAGCGACGAGGTATAGATAGGGACTCTCAGTCTGGGACAGGTGATGCACTGTATTCTTGGTGCTTGGGGGGCGCAACAGTGGGAGGGCTTCTAGTGTCCTGGCCCCACTGCTGGACCTCCTGATGGCACCTGGTATTTTTGGCCACTGTGTGACACAGAGTGTTGGACTAGATGGGCCATTGGCCTGATTCAACATTGGCTTCTCTTATGTTCTAATAAGCAGACAACTTGACATGGCTTCATTGATCTCCGTCAGTTCCTCCACCTCTATTTCCCTCTCTGTATTTATCACCTCACTACAAATTACTTGGCTCAGGCAGCTAATGACCACTGAGGCAAGTACTGACACAGGAAAATCTGCATACCAGATTGAATGAAAACAGATATTCCGAGGCAAGGTGGGAACCAGGTTGAGTGCTGAGAAAATGGGTGAAAATGCCAGATGCAGAACGGCCCTTAGTCAGCTAGACTGTTTTATTGTTTTTCTCCTCCAGTGCCACCCTCCCTAATATCTTAGCAGACTTTCTTTTAGCTAATTCACACACGTGGGCTGCGTTTTTATTTTTATGGGCCAACACTTCTTCTCCCCTCCCCTGCCTCTTCCTTGTGTCCTACCAGGATCGTCGAGGATAGTGAAACGACTCGTGGAGCACGGGGCCCGTCCCTGCTTGAGAACAGATGCGGGATGGACCCCCGCTCATTTTGCTGCTGAGTCGGGGAGGCTGGGGGTGCTGAGGACACTGCACTCTTTACATGCTCCTATGGATGCCGCCGATCTGTACGGGGATACACCAAAGCGGATGGCGGAGATCTACGGTCACAAAGATTGCGTCAAGTTCTTAGAAACGTGAGTGCTGGGAACTGTGTTCGGTGCGAGGGATTTCTAGAGAACAGCCTTCATTTCTGAGGAGGGAGGCTGGCCAAGGCTAGGGCTCGGCTTGCTAGGAGAGGTCTTCATGAGCATGATAGGAAGGTGGAAACCAGAACTGTAACTTGAAGATTATTCTGCTTGCCTCTTGGCTCAGTATCATGGAGGGGAAAATTCAAACCAAGGTAAAGGATCTGGCACTGAGCTCTCATTTTCTTTCTCTTTTGCTCAGCAGTCCTTAGGCCAGGTGTCCCCAACACAGTGCCTGCTGATACCTTTCCAAACGTTTTTAGAAAGTGAGCAGGGCCAAGTGGGGCCGTTGCCTAGCAAAGTTTCTGATTTCATTGGCTGCGTACATTTTTAAAAATGTTACTCTGGCAGCAGCTGCCCCCACAGCACAAGGATCGTCCCTGTGTGACTGAAGCCATGGCGGCCATTTTGTGGCTGGCTTCCTCTCTGGCCACTCTCTTGTGGCGGCCATTTTGTGGCTGCTCCCACCACACTGCGTCAGAATTCCAAAGGTCCCCCGCAGGCTCAAAAATGTGGGGGACCCTCTGTGGTAGACAATTTTTGCTCACTGTAAGGTTTTCCATTCTGTGCCGGAGGACTTTCGTTTCAAGTCAAATCAAAGGACAGATATACGGTGTTTTCCCTCCTCTTTACATCCATTCTGTCTCCTGCCTCCCCTCCAAGGAGCAGTTAGGTTCTACATCGATACTAATGATAAACAGAAAGACCACGATGGGTAATTCTGTTCTATCTGTCCGTAGCAGGAGAAAAGAGCAAGCGTCCAGAAGCACTGACGAGTGATTCCAGCTTTCACATACTTTATTAGTTGAAGAACAAGACAAGTATCCCCCAGTAACCCCACACACCCACACACACCACACCCCGTGATTGGGCTATTTACAGTGAATGAGTTATGTCCTAGAATTCCAGCTTCTTGATTGGAGGGGAGCTCGGATCCTGCAGTCCATTGTCTTTGGGAGCGAAGCTCAGGTCCTTCGCCTGGCCGCATGGCGGACCGGTTAGAACCAGTCCGAGCACATGGCTGTCCTGAGCCCATGTTCCCAAGTGGATACATTACAACTTTAAAGGTTAATACAATTTGTGGCAGGGAATGAGCTTTCGTGAGTCACTGGCTCACTTCTCCAGAGACAGCCAGAATGCGATAGATCAAGATGGGGAGCTGCGTTAGTCTCTCTGTAGCAGCAGAAAAGAGCCAGAGTCCAGGGGCACCCGAAAGACTAACAAAATTTGTGGCAGGGAATGAGCTTTCTCAAGTCCCTGCTCACTTCTTCAGACACTGCTAGACTGTCATAGATCAGGATGGGGGGGCCACGTCGGTCTGTCTGTAGCAGCAGAAAAGAGCCAGTGTCCAGGGGCACCTTAAAGAATAACCAAATTTGTGGCACGAAAGCTCCTACCTCGCCACGACTTTTGCTAGTCTGCAAAGTGCCACTGGACTCCTGCTCTTTTCTACAGTTAAAGTAATATAGAGATGACTTAGGCTGCGGTCACACACACACACTAAACAATGCACGTGCAATCCACTTTCAGTGCACTTTCCAACTGGGTTTTACTGTGTGAACTGGCAAAATCCTGTTGAAAAATGCATTGAAAGTACATTGTTGAAAGTACATGCGTGATCACAGCCTTTAAGTCACCATCTGGAAGGAAACACTGAGCATATTGCAACCCTTCCAGTATACTTAATGCCAGATGTGGTGGCGGAAAATGCTATCCAGTCGCAGCTGACTTGTGGCGACCCCATCCGGTTTTCGAGGAGAGAGCTGTTCAGAGGTGGTTGGCCGTTACCTGCCTCTGTGCAGAGACCCGCGTATTCCTTGGTGGTCTCCCATCCAGGGTTGTTTAGCCCAGCAGGAACTCATTAGCATATTAGGCCACACCCCTGACCGCGCAGCTAATTAGCATATCATGTTACCAGAAGTGTGGTCATCCAGCCACACCCACCTTTTGCTTCTTATTCTGCTTACCTTGTTTGTTGTCAAAACCTCAGGGCTTTTTTTGTAGCAGGAACTCCTTTGCATGTTAGGCCACACACCCCTAATGTAGCCAATCCTAATGAGTTTCTGCTGTTGGGTGTGGCCTGTTATGTTAACAAGTTCCTGCTGGGCGTGGCCAACTCAGGAGCCAGCCGGAACTCCGTTCTTGTGCATTCCTGCCCAAAAATAGCCCTGCTCCCATCCAAGTACTAACCAGGGCCAACCCTGCTAAGCTTCCAGGATCTGATGAGATTGGGCTAGCCTGGGCCATCCAGGTCGGGGTTAATGCCAAATACCCATGAGAAACGTTGCTGTGCTTTGCTGCCACGGTCCTTCTTTTTCGTTTCTTTCTCCTAGAGCTGAATTAGAGTGCCGGGAGTATCGCCGGGAAGCAAAATTAAAGGGAATTCAATTGGATGAGACTGACGAAGAGTGGGAGGTGAAGAAGGACGAACTTTTGAAAAGTAAACCCCCCGCTCCGAAGGAACCTGCAAAGAAGGGTGTGAGAAAAGACGGTCGTTCAATTCCGTAGAATGTCAACGAGCAGACCCCAGCATACTAGACAAGCTCTGGAGTGGGATCCCGGTAGCAAAACGGCAGAGGTGGGTTGGCCCACTCATTTGCGGCAGAGATCCCCAAACTCTGGAATTCTGACACAGCATGGCGGGCACATCCGCTGAGTAGCTGCCACAAAATGGTTGCCGCAGGAGACTGAGCCAGTGTGCTGTCTTAGCTGGCTGCCACAGAGACCACACACAGGAAGCTTGTAAACACAGTCTGGAATCAAGGTCAGTCACAGAGCCAAAAGTCAAAGAGTCAGGAAGTCATCAAGGTTGCAAGGACAAGGGGCAGCTGCTACACACACAAGCAGGTCTGAGTGAGCAAAATTGCTGCCGCGCTGAACCAGGTGCATGGAGTACTTTTGAGCAGGTCCTTCTTTCCCTGGAGTTGAGTCTGCAAAGGCTTACAGCTCTTCCCTCTGCCTCTGCAGGAGCTGAAGTCTTCTTCACTCCTGCATAGTCAGCCTCTGGCATGCCCTACATCTGGGGCACTCAGGAGAACTAGGCAGGGAGTCTGGCCTTGGGGTGTCTGCAACTAGGGGGTGCTGGGCCAGGCTCAGGATTGGCCTCTCCTTCTGGCTGCACCTCCTGTGCAGCTGCTGGGGACTCTTCCTCCTCAGGTATTGAGGGTTCTTCTTCTGGGCTGACTCCAGAGGAGGCTGGTTTGCTCCCTGCCTCTTCCTCATCTGAGGAGGAGTCAGCCTCAGCAGACCTAGTACCCACAACAGGCAGCCACAAAATGGCTGCCACAGCTTACCCTCAAACACACAGTGATGGTCCTTGTGCTGTGGTGGCAGCTGCTGCCAAAGCGATGTTTTTAAACCTCTGCAGCCAATCAGATCTCCAATCAGAGGCTCACTGAAAAACTTCACCTGGCCCCACCCACTTTATAAAAGCACTTGGCTGGAGGGACGGGACCCCAGACTTACTGGGAAGGTTCCTGGTGAGCCACTAACCTGAAAGTTGATCCATCACCCTGAAAGTTGATCCAGGCAGGCTGCACGGGACTGACAGCGCTGCAAGGGGGCCTGTTGAGCAGTGATGTGAGCTCAGAAACCGAGGCGCCATTTTGGAGACCGAGGAAGATGGGGTGGTGGAGAAATCTCCACAGGTAAAGTGCGGAGAAGCAGGTGGAGAGAGCCACAGGTTGAGACCGTGCAAAAATCAAGCTAACTCTGTTTGTTGCCAGATGCACAAGAGCGGCCTCCTAGATCCAAGGCTGGAGTGATCCATGGAGGAATCTTTACCGTTAATTCGTACCATAGAAAAGAACCAAGAGATGCCCGAAGGAGTCAGGACTCTGCATCTCTTTTGGACCTTATCAGCACCCTTCACGGCCACAAGGAAACGATTTGCCAGTATTCCAGCGAAAGCCCGAGTTGCTGTGGATGTCACGTAGGTTATAGTGGATGAGGAAGAATGAGGTGCTTTTGGAATCCAGCGCCCTTTGGCTCCTGTTCTTTTAGAAGCTATGTTTTTTTATCCTGTAGGAAATGGCCTTCTGTAGCAAAGTTGCCAGCATCCGAACGAGAAACGCATTATCCTTTCTGTTTATATTCTACATGAAAATAATTTTTAAAAATGTCATAGTAAGTGTTATCTAAAAGTGTGTTGTTGACTCTGATCCGGATAGCCCAGGCAAGCTGGATCTCGTCAGATCCGGGAAGCTAAGCAAGGTCGACTCTGGCAAGTACTTGGATGGGAGACATCCTTGGAATACCAGTAGTTGGGAGGCGGGGGCAGGCTTTATTCAGTCACCTCTCTGAATATTCTCCAGTAGGGGTCAGTCACCAGAGGTCACCATGACTTCCAGGTGTACACACACATGAGAGAAATTCCCAAAAATAAAAATGTTGTTGGAGAGTGGTTTTTAACCTGCCTGAAAAAAGGTGATTGATACAGACGCTGTTCCCCTTCTTTTCCGGTGGACTTACCCCATTCTCAGTCCTGGATTTAGAGAATATGTTTAACTAGGAGCAAAGCCTGTTGCAAAAAGAAGGCAATGGTCTCTAGAAACAGGTCCCTCTGTGGCCACACACAGTCCCCCCCGCCATGCTGCCCCTCCCCCCTCCCTGAAGCCCGTGGTGGAGGGGCGACGGAACAGGTGGCGATGCCCTCACCGCCCAGCAGGGGCCGGCAGCTTCCTACCATCCCCACCATTGCCTGACGTGCCCTGCAGCCCCTTACTGACCTGGAGGTGGTGAGGCGCAGAGGAGTGCATGGTGGGTGAAGTGGCAGATAGGCCAGCGCTAGCGGAGTGGGGAAGGCGGGAGGGGAAGAAGCCAACTGGGGCCCGCAAGGCCATCATACACTGATGGACCAGTGGCGGGAAGACAGCAGTGGGAAGACAGTGGCAAGGGATGGGTCCACCCCCGGGGGAGGCGGAGAAGCAGGCAGTTGAGGCAGTCCTGAGTGGTGCAGAGCCACGAAGAGCTGCCAGGCCAGGGAAGAAGGAGGCTAGAAGGCAGGCCCCCGCCCGAGCGAGGCGTCCTCCCTGCTGAAGTGAAGTTCTGTTCTGACTTGTTTTTTGGCGCGTGCTACGTCTGTGGGCGGGACGCAGGCAACACAAGCAACGCAGCCACCAATGGATGGAGAGACCTTGTGAGTGACAGGTCAGTGGGCCAAAGGCTGTGGGAGCATGTCAAACATTCACCCCGAAACAGCTTTATATATAAGGAGATATTCTGTTTCCGTGTCAATAACTCACTGCTCAGAAAAGCTCCAGGATTCCTTTAGACCGGCATTTTGCCTGAACAGATGCTTCAAGTGTAAGAATGTTGTTATTTTTGTGCATTTTGTGGATTTTGTGCCTATTATATTTTAACTCAGAAAAAAAAATGACATATGATGAGCCGGGGTGCCAGGCCACTACTCTGAGAGCCAGTTTGGTGTAGTGGTTAAGTGCACAGACTCTTATCTGGGAGAACCGGGTTTGATTCCCCGCTCCTCCACTTGCACCTGCTGGTGTGACCTTGGGTCAGTCACAAGCTCTGGCACAGCTGTTCTCTCAAGGACAGTTTGTGTTAGAGTTCTCTCAGCCCCACCTACCTCACAGGGTGTCTGTTGTTGGGAGGGGAAGGGAAAGGAGTTTGTAAGCTGCTCTGAGACGCCTTTGGGCAGTGAAGGGCGGGGTATAAATCCAAACTCTTCTTCTTCTTCTTCTTCTTCTTCTTCCTCGACCTCCGAACTCATTGCCGTCTGGCATCTCAGGTGCTGGGAGGGATACCATCCTCCAGGTAGAACCTGGGGATCCCCTGGAATTACAGCTCATCTCCGGACTGCAGAGATCACCTCCCCTGGAGAAAATGGACGCTTTGGAGGGTGGACTCTGTGGCATTGTATCCCAGTGAGGTCTCTCCCCAGGTTTCTCCCCAGGCTTCATCCCCAAATCTCCAGGAGTTCCCCAACCCGGATCTGGCAACCCTACGCCCTCCGTCCCCCGCCAGTGGCGAGGGAGGACCTGACAATTCTAGGTGCTGGCAGGAGAGAATGAGGAGGAGGAAGACAGAGAAAAGTGAAGTATAAAAAGCTCCTCCTCCTTCTGCCAAAGTTTATATCTTTTGTACTCTGGGGTAGGTAGTTGTGGCAAAGCACTCGATTCCTGAAGGGCTGTACCCCACAAGCAGGAAGCTCCAGGAGAAACAATTTGTGCGCTAGCAGGACCTCACATCTGCATAAAGGAACTTGGTGACACTTGCACGGTCCAGAATACTTTGTATATTTACATATCACTGTACATATTTAAAGCATGGATTGGGAGCCAGGTATACAGAGCACAAGCTGTCATTTTATACTCACCTGCTAATCCTTTTGCACCGACAGGCATGAGAAAATAAGGGGGATGAAGTGTCAGATTAAGTTCATCGAGGTGCATCCGTACCCCTGGGCTGACCTACAGCAGAATTTTTTTTGGGGGGAGCGGGTTGAGCCTAGAGCAAATGTAAATGGATGCTGTTAAAAAGAAATGTCAAATGCCAATTGTTCAGAGGGCATTGGGCACCATTCAGAGGAGAATTTTGTTGAGCGCTTTAAAGGAAACGTCATTTCAGACCTGAAAAAGCTCACCTTTAGCCCTGACCTGGATAGCCCGGCAAGCCCAATCTCATCAGATCTCGGAAGCTAAGCAGGGCCGACCCTGGTAAGTACTTGGAACTGGGAGGCCTCCAAGGAATACCAGGGCCAGGAGGCAGAGGCAGGCAGTATCAGGCCACTTTTCTGAACATCCTCTGTGCCACAGTAAGAGTCACCAGAGGTCACCATGACATCTAAATGCGGGTGCGTGCGCACATGCACATACATACAAAAATACCCCACCCCCAGCTTATCTCTGAATTCCTGGATCACTAGAATCCGTACCATGGACACTTTACAGTTTGATGGAAGTACAAAATGGCATCTATCTATCATCTATCTATCTATCATCTATCTATCTATCTATCTATCTATCTATCTATCTATCTATCTATCTATCTATCTATCTATCTATCATATGTCTATCTATCATATGTCTATCTATCTATCAATCTATCTAATCTGTCTATCTTATCTATCTACTATCTGTCTATCTATCTATCTATCATCTGTCTGTCTGTCTGTCTATCTATCTATCTATCTATCTATCTATCTATCTATCTATCTCTATCTATCTATCTATCTATCTATCTATCTATCTATCATCTATCTATCTATATCTATCATCTACCTATCATATGTCTATCTATCAATCTATCTAATCTGTCTATCTTATCTATCTACTATCTGTCTATCTGTCTATCTATCTATCAATCTATCAATCTATCTAATCTGTCTATCTTATCTACTATCTGTCTATCTATCTGTCATCTGTCTGTCTATCTATCTGTCTGTCTATCTCTCTGTCTGTCTGTCTGTCTGTCTGTCTATCTATCTATTTATCTATCTATCTATCTATCTATCTATCTATCTATCTATCTATCTATCTATCTATCTATCTATCTATCTATCTCTATCTATCTATCTATCTATCTATCTATCTATCTATCTATCATCTATCTATCTATATCTATCATCTACCTATCATATGTCTATCTATCAATCTATCTAATCTGTCTATCTTATCTATCTACTATCTGTCTATCTGTCTATCTATCTATCAATCTATCAATCTATCTAATCTGTCTATCTTATCTACTATCTGTCTATCTATCTGTCATCTGTCTGTCTATCTATCTGTCTGTCTATCTCTCTGTCTGTCTGTCTGTCTGTCTGTCTGTCTGTCTATCTATCTATCTATCTATCTATCTATCTATCTATCTATCTATCATCTATCTATCTATCTATCTATCTATCTATCTATCTATCTATCTATCTATCATCTATCATCGTTGTCTTGATATATTGAAAAAGAGAACATCAGTGTGTTACAAAATCCGGTCAGAAGAAAACAAGTTCTTGAGCCAATGAATCCAATTTGCTTTGGTGTCTAGTTTTATCACGTTTGTTTGTGCAAGAGTTACCAAGTGGGTATAAAGTGATTGTAAATGCCTAGTGGAAAAAAAAAAGGCTGGCCTTTTGTCCTGAAGTTTGAAAAAAAAAAAGCCACATATACATTTGTGGTTTTCCCTTGACAGGGAAATTTCCGAGAGTTCCAAAGAGGGCTTCAGAGAGAGACAGTCGACTTCAGCAGAAAAGAATTAATTAAGTCGTTTGAACTACAGAGGGTTTCTTACCCAAGACACAGTTAAGTCAGTCTCCAAAGTTCTAACAGACACACCATGAATTATATAGTATCATCTTCCATCTCCAATTACCCTGTGACCTATTCACTATGTGTTCACTATGTTTTCATTATCAGTTACTATGTTTACCAATTACGTTTCTTTAATGCACATTTCAGCACTTGGTTACAAAGGCACCCTAAGCCCTAAAAATAACAGGTGTTTTATTCAATGGTAGGCAACTGTTTGTGGTTTATATCTTCATCTTTTAACCACCTATCTTATCTCTGAGGCTAGGCTCAGAACAGACATCACCAGTCACTTGTTTAACTTATTACGATCTTTGAACGTAATAAACTTGACTGTGACTGAATACAGCACTATGTCTAGAAGAAGAAGAGATTGGATTTATACCCTGCCCTTCACTATCCAAAGGAGTCTCAGAGCGGCTTACAAACACCTTTCCCCACCCACAGACACCCTGTGAGCTAGCTGGGGCTGAGAGAAATCTTTCGAGGACTGCTCGTGAGAGAACTGCTCTGAGAGAACTTGTGACTGACCCAAGGTCACACCAGCAGCTGCAAGTGGAGGTGTGGGGATTCAAACCTGGTTCTCCCAGATTAGACTCCGCACTCCTAACGACTACACCAAACCGGCTCTCTACTACAAGCAGGCACGTTACATAATGTAACATCTCGTGATGCTAGCAGCAATTATGACATTAGCAGAATTCAGGCAGAGTTCAGGACCATTTCAAGTTGGGAAAATGTCATGGGGGGACTGAAGACCCTTCTCCACGTGTGCTACAATCTCGATCCAAATTGGGCACCATGCACACGGGGAGAGACTGACTATTCCACAGGACGCGGGGTGGGTGGGGGACCCTAGGCCTAACTGCTTTACGCTAATGTGTGAAGGGCAGTGTTGGAGAGAGTGTGTTTTTAAAGAACATGTATGTTCTTCCTTTAAGATGCTAATAGCAGAGAGGAGAAGCCAGTTTCTAATAGTGAAAACTAGTAGAGGCCAAAGCGTTACGCCTCCTATCCCTTTCCTGCATGGCTCCAAAGCAAACTGAGGCTGCGTTTTCATTTTATAAATGGACCACGAGGTGTGATCTCTGCATAACCTAGAATCATAGAGTTGGAAGGGACCTCTGGGGTCATCTAGTCCAACCCTCTGCACAATGCAGGAAATTCATAACTACCTCCCCCCACACACACACTCCTAATGACCCCTGTTCCATGCCCAGAAGATGGGGGGGGACCCTCCAGGATCCCCAGCCAAAATGGCCTGGAGAAAATTGCTTCCTGACCCCAGAGTGGAGGTCAGCATTTCCCTGGGCGTGTAAGAAAGGGCCACGAGAACGAAGCCCTGACGCAACCCTTCCTGCCCTCCCTCTCATGATCTGCCCAAGTTCAGAGGATCCGCATGGCTGTCAGATGGCCGGTTTGAGCCCTTATCAGGTCTGTCTATAAGCAGATTTTTCTTCTTCATTTCAAGACTGTTCTCCTCCCCACTTAGGGGACCTGATAGGTCATCTTAATGCTGCCACTATATTCTTCTTTATAGAATCATAGAATGTTCGAGTTGGAGAGGACCTTGCAGGTCATCTAGTCCAACCCCCGGCACTCTGCCTCATATGCATCAATGGCTGTCATTTGCTCCTTATGCCCTGTGTTGGAAATAACACATGTGCTGGATGTAAAGACTCCCTTGTGATACAGGATGACCCAGTCTCCATCCGTGGGAACTCCATTGCATCTCTGCACCCAGAATCCATCCATCCATAACATGCTGCAAACCTAAAAAACACTTTCTTGGAAGGTAAAGGTAAAGGTTCCCTTGCTCGAAAGCCAGTCGAATCCGACTCTAGGGTTGCGGTGCTCATCTCTGTTTCAAAGCCGAAGAGCCAGCGCTGTCCGAAGACGTTTCCGTGGTCATGTGGCCGGCATGACTAAACACCGAGGCGCACGGAACGCTGTTACCTTCCCACCAAAGTGGTACCTATTTATCTACTTGCAATTTCTTGCTTTCGAACTGCTAGGAAGGTAAGCCCCATTAAAAAGCATAGGACTCTCTTCTGAGTAGACCTGCTTAGGATTTCTTCCACAAAGATACACATGCACATATTTACATGCCCACACACCCGTCTTTACGGACTTGACATTTTTGCAATTGTATCCTAACGTTCCACAGAGTAAAGGCTGTGCATAGAAAATTGATGGTAGAGCTGTATGTTCCAAAAACCACATATAAGTTCTCTGGATCATGTGATACTTCAAAACATACTCTTCAAAAGCCTTCATTTGCAAAAATTCAGGTTTATTTTCCAGATTTTTAAGCAGACAAATCAGAATGGGACACAAACCCAGCGGAAAACTAAAATTGCTTTAGCCTTTTGCTTTACAGGGTTTACACGTCAAACAATGCCGCTACTGATGTCACTAGTCTTAACATCTGGCTTGCTCTGGTGTGAGAGTTTACACTCATGTCTTAGCGGAAACGTCATCGTCAGCAATGGAAGATTTGTAAAACCAGACGTTTTCCTACAAAACACAGAATTTATCTCTTATTACACTTTTTTTTTTTTCAAACCGAGGACACGTGCCTGATAAAACTTGTTAGTCTAATGAATGCTCTTTTCAGTTTGGGGTTGCCCCAGATGACAATCTGCGACTGTGCAGAGGGACATACATAGACGATGATGGTGACAAGCCGGTTTATAGGACCCCTCTCTGAAAAGACATTGGACAGCAGGATCATCAGACCTACGAAATTAACACAATCAACAATCAAGAGCAGCATTATCGTTTTCACGGCCCGGAAATGGGCAACCATGCCCAGGTTGCTGAAACTCGGCGAGCCGTTCTGCATCAGGTGGGCGTGTCTCCACAGAGAAAAGAGTAAGAGGGAGGAGGAGGCCACGGAGATGGAGAACACCACTGAAAAGCCCGCGCCGCAATACGCAAACAGACTAAGCAAATTCGTTTCCCAAGTGAAATCTTCGAGCGTTTGGTTCGCTGAACCAGTACTGTTTTTGCAAGCTATATTATAAATGCCATTGAAAAAAGGGACGGAGTTCAGCAGCGATCCAAACACTGAAGCCAGGAGCATCCAGGGTACCAGTCGGGAGATTCTCAGCTTCAGGTAAACAAACAGGCGGTGCCCAAAGTTGGCAATTTTTATACAGTAAAACAAACACAGGCAGGCTGAGAAGCAGAAACAGACGCAGGCCAGGAACCAGATGGCCGCTTTGAACATTTGGTACACGGCAGTCACTTCGAAAACTCGAGAAGAGATCGACATCCAGAAGATCTTGACCAGGAACATGAACAGGTAGCAAAACCTGGTGATGCCCAGAGCAGCCAAGATCTTATCAATAGATTTCAGCTGTTTGCTTTTCATCCCATTGATGCAACTCACCGCGACGATAAAAGCATTCAGGGACATCCCGGTGAGCGCCTCGAGTGCTGAGAAAACTAGGAAGCTTATCGATGAGACGGAAGTGTTGTCTGACTTTGGAACACTGCATTCGCTGGCTTCCATGCTTTTGGGTATTCTGTCAGGGTAGTGGCTCCCTGTTTAAGGATGGCCCGTGCTGTACCAGCGGTCAGACTACGAAGCGCTTCAGTTGTGGAGCACTTTATGTCCCTTGATTTGCATTCTGTCACAAGGCCATGGGGCAAAACAAACAGCAGTTTTGCAAAAGAGCTTGTGTTCCATCAAAGCGACACTCGTTCACCCCGACCCGCAGACCGCGAAACCAAATGATGTGGAATGAAGTGTATGGCGGGATGGATCTCGTATTGATATGAGCGTGCCTGGAGATTGTATTGTAGAAGCAACAATTACTTTTATTTTTTTGATCAGATAAATATTCTGACGGTTACTATGACAAAGATAATTTCATTAAAGAGTCATTCATTTATTTAGAGAAAAAAATCTAGGTCTATAAAGAAATAGGAAATTAGGGGTTGTCGGATTTACTGTTCCCAAACTCTTTAGGAATATTCAACCCAGGTTCAGAAAACCAACATAAGGTCTGTCTCCATCCCCACTGGGTAAGGATGCTAGTGTTCACCTTTCACTGGCAAACTATGGGTGATTCTGCACTGGCTTTTCCCTCTGTTGTTTTACGAAACCCATGTTGGAACAGGAATTCCCCTCTGCATTGCATGCTGCTTTCACTTCCTTTGGTCATCGGATTTGATGGTAGCCTCCACACTCCATGCCGCTTTCGCTTCCTTTGATCATTGGATTTTATGGTTCTATGGCTGTTCAGGGGTGACTTTGCAGTCAGTATGGCGTTGGCCCTGGGGTATCTGAATGTGGTTTTGAGCTGCACCTTTTCCTCAGCATTGAGAAAATGTGGGGCGAATGCCAGATGACGAATCAGCCTATTTGTCCCTGGAAAGTTTTCTTACTTGCTGCTGAAACTGTGCAAGAAGTACATAGCATGAAACAAGGTCATACAGGCAAAGTCTCCAGTTCCCTCAGATATTTCCTTGAAGCGGTTCAAGCTGAAGATGTAAACCAGCCTGGTATTCTGGTCTGCTACCTTCTGAGCTGCCCTGACCTGGGTGGCCCAGGCTAGCCTGATTTTGTCAGGTCTCAGAACCTAAGCAGGGTCGGTTCTGGTTAGTACTTGGAAGGGAGACCGCCAAGGGAAACTAGGGTTGTTACAAAGGGGGCAGGCGATGGAAAACTATCTCTGTTCACAGGGCTGTAGCCAGCAGTGGGGTGCACGGGGCAGTGCCCCCTAGCTGATTTGCAGTGTGCCATCCCTCCTGGAAGGGAAAGGAGCCTGAGGCAACTGGTAAAAGCCACACTTGCTTTTCTGAGCAGGACTTCTCCCTCTCCCCGTCTCTTAATGAAAATTAAATTAGCTTTAGGGTTAATTTAATTAATGCACCCCCTGGTGCCCTGGCACCCCGTCTTGAAAAATTCCTGGCCATGGGGCTGTCTGTTCATCTCTTGCCTTAAAAACCCGATGGGTTCACCATAAGTCTGTTGCAACTTAACTGACATACAATGGTTGGTGCCCCAGGGGAAACCTAACTGTGGAATGTCGACTTGTTCATTTTATTTTGTGCTGGGCTCTTGAAGAAGGAGGAAGAGAGAAAACGAGACTTGGGTTCATTTCCTAATCAACTGTGTGCTGCACAGATGAATGCAGAGGAAGAATGGGATTGCCTTTATTGTTCTGGGTGACTCACATCAGGACTGTTGGATGCCGGAGAGGACACAAAAGCATTCTGTGGGTTCATTTATCCTGTCTCCCTCGGCCTTTGATTGGTTAAGTAGACCCTCTACCTCTAAATTCTGAAGTTGGCCCCTCTGCCAGCATAACAGAAAGATGAAAAAAATCCAATATTGTTACATGTTCTTTAGTCATTGAAAACAAACAGATGTCTTTAGAAAATGAAGTCGCCCTGATGCGGATGGTCCAGGCTAGCCCAATCTAATCAGATCTCAGCTAATAAGCAGGGTTAGCCTCGGTTAGTATTTGGATGGGAGACCACCAAGAAAGTCCAGGGTTGCTACACAGGCGATGACAAGCGACATCTGAATGTCCCTTGCCTTGAAAACCCTCGGGTGTTGCTATAAGTTAGTTGTGACTGGACGGCACTTCACGCACATACAAAGGATGTAGCCCACGGAACTGTTGTCTTGGACATTCCTTCCTTTCACCACTTGCAGCCTCCGTGCCGCAGAGTTTGAAGGAATGCTTTTTCGAATTTGGGATTGGTCAGAATCAGGATAATGGAATGTACCGAAGGGCAAGCGTTTAGAACAACGGTACAGAAGAAGTCTAGGGGGCTGTCCTCTGAAAACACATCTGTCATTAAGAGCATCAAAGCCACAAAGTTGGCAAGGTAAGTAACCAGGAAGTATGTTATTACTCTCACTGCTCGGACGTGAGCAGCCATCCTGGGGCTTGTGTAGCTGGACACAATGTCTCTCAGCTGCCGAGTGTGCCGACAAAGGGAGATGAGCAAGAGGGCGGCCGAAACGACAAAAATGGCAAAAACCAAACAAAACCCAAAGCTACACAAGAATAATAGATTGCGCCAATTGGCATGCATGTCGATCTGACTTGTAGTGATGTTTCCCAACGCCGTGTCATTTGGAATGCTGCACTGTGCCGCGTAAATCAGACTGAAGAAAGGGATGGTGTTGACCAACGATAAAAGCTCGGAGCTGAGGAGCAGCGCTGGAACTGCCCGGGGTATTTTTAGCTTCAGAGAGATGAACAAAGAATGGCTGAAACTGGCAATCTTCACACAGTAGAACAGGCACAGGCAAGCGGCGAGCCAGAGGTTGGAAGAAATGAAGAACCAGAGGATGGTTTTCAGTCCTCGGTAGACAAAGTCTTTGTAGTAGATCAGAGGGCTCAAGGTTCTACACAGGACCCGTAACATTCCTGTGATCAAGAAGCAAAACCTGTTGGTAGCCAGGACCATCAAGATTTGGTCAGCAGCACTGAGGGATTTGTTTTTAAGTCTATTGATGCAGCAGACGGTCACAATGAAAGCATTTATCCAAGCCCCAAGAACTGTCTCGGTCCCTACGATCACCAGCATGATCAGCCTGGGTGTAGAGAACTCATCCGTGGGAAAACTACAAGCACTGGTGGCCATCTTTTAAAAGCTTTGGGTGTTTCAGGCAAGAAAGAGACCTTCTCTTCGCAGTCCACCGACAGGGTACGACAACTCTGGCTCAGTGCGTTTCTTAGAGTAAACACAGTCTTCAGAACGGGCAGGCAAGGACGTCTGGATAACGATCGAGTGCCCGCTTTTTGAGGAATGCAAATGCAGAGAGGATCATTTTACAGAGAGTCTCTGCCACATTTTCATATTTGCATTATTTGATCAAAAGAGGAGAGTACATGGTAGAAGCCAATTTAAAGGATCATTAAGAAGCTGGACTGTCATTGCAACACAGTCAAATCAGGGTAGAACAAATTCTACCCCGTTCGCATTTACATGGTACCGATTCCAGAAGGATGATCTTCGACATCTGCTGCAGCCAAATAACAAAAGTCTTGTGGTATCTTAGGCCCGTTCTGCATCTAGCATTTGCTCTGTTGTTTTACCAAACCCACAACGGAACAGGAAAAGATGCGGCTCAAAACCACATTGAAATACCCTGGGCTGCAGAGCTGCCCCTGAATGCCCCTAAAATGGCCATAAATCTATGCAGACGGTACCATAAAACCGAGAGATCAAAGGAAGCGAAACCGGCATGCAGTGTGGAGGCCTCCATAAAATCCAACAATCAAAGAAAGTGAAAGTGGCATGCAACGTAGAGGGGAATTTCTGTTCCAGCGTGGGTTTGGTAAACCAGCAGAGTGAATGCTAGATGCTGTTACCCAAATCAGTTCCTACGTCAGGTCTGTCATGCGAAGGGCATGAGGGTATAAATATGCAGCCTGGACTTTCAGCTGTCCAAGGAAGTCCATGAAGATTCTTTCTTCCAAAAGTGCTAGGGAGATGGTTGTCGTGAGCTTGTCTACTGTTCAGTTTTGCGTTGGAAGGGTTACTTCATTTGGAGTCAGTGGGAAATAAGCGACTGTGGATATTTTACATCAGTTTCCATCTGACCCACCAAAATTGCATCCTTTCGTTTTTTACATCCGAGTGTGTCTGACATAGTCATTTCATAACAAAACAGGGCCTCGCAAAAGTCCTGTTGGAAAAAGTCTGCAAGAGCAGAATTTCTTTCATGCAAGAATTAATCAGTGTATCACTTATGAATAATATGAACTTACATATATACTGGCTAAATATGCCCCTCAAATCCATCTCAGATTCTAATTTATTTTTAGAAACAGGCTTTAGTCAAATTTCCCTTATGGCCTGGGGAGCTGTGATAACATTTAAACTTCCTGGTACAATGTGAGTCCTATGTGAACTTTTAAAATGGTCTCAGGTTGACTCCCGTAGGTCATCTTGGGATAAGTTAACGGAAGACAAGCTGCTGAGTCTAGGGTTTAATCAGGGTCTTCCCCCCATTAGAAAGAAGTCTCTCGATTTGCTGAGGAGATTAGGGGTCCGGTCACACTGCCATTTTGATCAGGATTCGCTGCTGTTTCCTTGCGCATGTCAGTTTCACGTTCACACGCACCAATCCGCCTCCCGCCCCGAAGCAGGCTCACTCGCGCAATGATGCCGGGTTTTCCTGACCCCTGGAAAATCAAGTGTTTTCCTGGCACTTCTGCTTTGAATGCGCGATTTCGCCTATCTGGACATCTCATCTTTCGCAATGATTGCGATTAGGGCCGTCTGAGCGCTTGAGCAAACATGCGCTTAATAAATCCATTTAACGTTTAATAATGGATTTATTAAGCGCATGTTTAGTCAAGCGCTCAAACCAGAAACTTAAAAAAAAACAAAAAAACACAAAAGATAGCCCTGGAGGCGGGAACGAGAAGCGGGGGCTCCGGCAGCCTGGATGGGGCCCGCAAGGAGGATGGTGGAGATGATGGACATGGCGGAGCCTGTTTTCATGGGGCAATGGCAGCAGCGGCGGCGGCACCCCCCAAGTGTCGGCAGAAGCAGCAGCAGCCCGAGCCTCCCCCGTGGCCAGCAGGATCGCCTGGAGGGACGGCGCAGCAGCAGGCGAGCGGGTGCTGTAAGAGAGGGGCTGGCTGCATCTAGTCAGCCCAATGCAAAGAAAAATGTTGCCGATTTAAACAAAGCGGGAACAAAGCGCAATTACCTTTGCCGTGTGACCAGAGCCTCGGTCAAGAGACGATTAATTTACATGCCAAGAGACGTTGTTCGTCTCTTTTAGGGGGAGGGCCTTCCAGCCCCACTTTTCCTGTTTTGCCACATTATTTTCGTTGGAATATGCAAGCTCTATAATGTGGCCTTATGAAGATGATCTGAAGATCACCCTACAGGGGTCAGCTGAAGGACTGGTAGCTAGCACAGCAGGATTAGGGACTGCCCACAATTTCAAATTATGTCCTTGCTGTCTCCTGATTGGCTCTTCGGGAGACTTCCGGCTTCTGCAGAGCTCCTTGCTGCCTCCTGATTGGCTGTTCTGGAGACTTCCTGCTCCTGCAGAGCTACTTGTTAATAAACCTACTTGTTTGTTTCTAAACAGCCAGTGCTCCACTCCCTTTGCATAGTTCAACTCTGCCAACAATTTTACCTTTTTAACGATTCCACTTTCTCGCCAACTATCCTTACGGCTCCCAGAGACTCTCTGCCCTTGTGGCAGAGTGGCAACTGGAACTTAGTCCCATCTCCTGTTTATTGGCTATCTGTGCTCTCCTATAAGAGCCAGTTTCATACTGCCTTTATTGAGCAGGTTTCCCTGCTGCTTGCATGATTCCATCTGCCATGTCTTTTGACTGGGAGCAATAGAAGTGTTAAACAATCCTGTGTCTCTGGCAGTGTTTTTCCCAACCCAGTTGAGAAACGCATGACACAGTCCTATAGAGGAGAAAACACTAACAAAATATTAATTAAGTAATAAAGGAAGAGTACAGATATCAAGGTTTGGAACCCCTGAATACCCAACAGACTCTTTGGCTGAGTTCAGACTGGCAGTTTGAAGCGGGAGCCAGTCATGGCCAAAAAGCCCCAGAGCAAACTGTTCCGGGTTTTCCCGGTCACACTATGCAGACTGATGCGGGAGCATACCGGGAGGAGGCGCGCGGGAGCATTCAGACTGCTGGCCTGGAGGAGCGGCTGTAAACAGCTTTTTCCTGGTACTTCAGCTATGTGTGTATGGGTGTATGTGTGTATGGGCGCATGAGCATTGCACTGGCACCGCTTTGAGTGGTAGAGCGGAGTACAGCCAATCATATCGCTGCTGCCTTATGTGCAACACGGGATGTTCCCAGCTTTTCGGGTTGGTGTTCACACTTCCGGGAAGCAGAATGATGCGGGATAAAGGCACTCTCCGGGATTTGCTACCACTTTCAACAGGTATCTTTTAAATGCGGGAGCGAAGTGGAACAACACAGGTTGACTACGGGTGGGGAACGCCAGGCAGATGTACTTGTGTGAATGCCCCCTTTAATCCGCTTGGGAAAATGGCTGAAACGTGGCTATAGCGGGACAAATTGCCAGTCTGAACTCAGCCTTCGAGTGTTCCAATGGGTGACACAGGATTTTATACTCAATATGACATCAAATTAACAAAGCATAACTATTGGTTCCATTAAACTTCGTCACAACTTTGTCACCTATTTCTAATTGGCCTAAAACCTATGGGTTGGGTTTTCCCAAGTAAAGTTTTTTTTACCTTTTAATCAAACAATAGACGCTGCTGCTTCTTGGACTATGTAGCTCTAAAAAGTATCAATATAACTGATATGGTCACAGCCAGGGTAGTATTATTCCTTTAGCTAGGCTAACTAATAGAGACATGAGCTGCCGTAACTGGCTAGCCAAGGCCGCAAGCCTCAGCAAAATAGCAAATTAGCATTTTATTTAATTCCCCCAGCATGCTTCTAACAAATAGCCATAACTGGACCCAAAGTCAATATCTGAATACGTGTCCATGGTTGATTTCTGTTTATGTGGTTAGAATCATAAATGGCACCCAACGCATATACGCATCATGGAAGTGCCAAGTGTACCTGCCAAGTCAATCTGCCAGTCAGTGGCAGAGTGCAAAAGGTATAACTGTTTCATAAACTGCGCGTACAACAGAAGTGTAGCTCCCCCAAAGAGCTTTACGCTCAGGAGATAAGAACCTCCTGGTGGTCTCTGGCCTGAGAGAGAGCCAGCTATTCCTCAACCAGGGCCAGGGCGTTTTCTGCCCTGGCTCCTACCTGGTGGAACTCCATGCCAGATAACATCCGTGCTCTGCGGGATTTGCTACCTTTCCACAGGGCACGGAAGACAGAGATGTTCTAACCGGGCATTTGTTTGAGGATGGCGATGGCTATCATCGCCTCCCCCTTTCCATCTTCTCCAGCCTCCCTCCTCTGGGAAGCTGCAGCATCTTCTGTAAGCTTTTGCCCTCGGATGGACTGGACTGTGTTAAATGTTTTCCAACTACTTTTGTATTTTAATTCTGGGATTTTTTTTAGCTGTGGTTTGTGTATTGCGTTGGAATTTTCTCGTGTTATACGCTGCCCTGAGGCCTGTCTTTCAGGGGAGGGCGGCCTAGAAGTCTAATTTAATAAAATACAAATAAATCATAACTCTGGCCAGGGCAAAGTTTATATTCCGTGCCCTTAGAATCAGGCAGGCATACATTAAAAATAATAACTCGGGGCTTAAGTATTAGCGGGACTATAGACTCTGTTTGTGTCACCAAGGTGATGTGGGGCAGGTAGGCACTCTAATTTTGGTACAGGAAAAGGATATTTACTGGGTAATGTTTTATTTTTGTCTGCCAAGGTGTGGCGATTTTAGGGCTGCCAGGTCCCCTTGTCGCTCCAGTGGGGGGATTTGGGGTGTTCCAAGGGTGGGCAGGGACGCTTCCCGCCGATCAGCTGGAGGGCCCTTTAAATCTTTCAGGAGGGAGGGAGACGTGCTGTTGCCAACCACACCTCTGCTTGCAAAAAGACCCTATAAATGTTCTGCTTGTGAATGGGATGGGAGCCGCTGCGCAAGGAGCTGATTTCCCAACAGTGATTTACCGCTTGGGATTCAGACCCGTGTGCCACCATCCTGCTCACTGTGGGAACCCCCATCCTGGCCTGGGGGTTGGGAAATCTAGGCGATTTTAGGTCTGATCACCCCAGTGGACAAGTAGGAGAGGACAGGAAGTGATGCAAAGCAGGAGGTTGAGAAGCTAACCTTTGACCTGGAAGTGACATCACAGGTGACGTCCTAGATGTTTGTGGAACTCTTGCTCTGACTTCTGATGTAGCTTTGCTCTTTGATTCTAAAAGGTTAATTCTAAAAGGTGAAAGCTGATTAGAATAAGCTTTTTTGGATTCCATTGCCTTTCTATGTACATTGCATGTCTTCTTTTCGGTATGCAAAAAATGTTCCGACGATAACAACAGATAGAAAGGGACACATTTCTCATCCGTTTTGGAAGCAACCCCAGCATAAGGGATTCCTTTGTCACAGGAGTGTGGGCACAGATGGACTGGATCCCCACAGACCCTTCCGCTAATGTTGGTATCCTTCCCTGGGTCCTCGACACAAGTAGTTCTTTGAAGTTCTTTTGCCAGGGAACGATCCTGCCATTTGCAGTATGGATCTGCAGAATCCTCAAGTGTATGCTTCTCCTGTATCATTCAAAACTCTCCTAATGCTGGTCAAGATGAATATCTGCAACTCTTTGTGAGGAAACCCAGGTGGGCAGCTGCATTGGTCTGAAGTAGCAGAACAAAGTTTGAGTCCGGCGGCACCTTTAAGACCAACAAAGTTTTATTCAAGGTAAAAGTTTTCGTGTGCAAGGCCCACTTCTCCAGATACAGCGAAACAGGATTTCCTCAACCATTACATATAGAAACAGAGCGGGTGCGGTGAGGGAGTTAGAAACAGCAGGTGTTGGCTAATTGATGACTTGTGCCTAATATTTTTCATATGGAAAGCGGTTTGTAGAATTTCAAGAAAGCGAAGATTTTGTTTTCTTAGTCCCAACTGTGAGCTGCACTATGCATGTAAATATGCGAGGTACTCAGTTACTGAATCGTGAGTATCACCTGCCAGTATTTGCATTGGGATAATGGCGTGGAACTTACCTTGGATTTCCAAAGGCCCTCCCCACTGCAAGCTGGAGTCATTGAATGGCAAAATGCTTTGCTTTAGATGGATGAATCAGGGTTCACCTTTGTGGGAAGCAGCAACGTGGAGTAGCCACAATAATAGGTGAAGACAAAGTACATCGACAGGGCCAAGTGCACTGGCATTCCACATAGGTGATGTCCACCTATCATTCACAAACCTCCTGTGTCCCCTGGCTGGTTAGCAGGTTGAGAGTAGAGGTGCACCCACATATTGTTGGGTATTATGTGTGCCATCTTTGCGCAGGAGCCATGTTAATCTTCTCTGTTTTGTTCCAGTTTTAGTATATGTGCTGCCAAAGTTGGTCCTTAAGAGACTGGAACAACTAGACTTTATTCCAGTTTTCTTATTCTGGATGGAAAATGAGAAAACTTAATTCCAAAGGGTCAAAAAGCAGCTATCGATTCTAGATTTTGGAAGCCCAAATCAGCGAGCAATCAATGCTTATTACGACCCAAGATCGAAATCATCAGCAAGCATATACATTGAATACATCTCATAAATATACATCGTATAAGTATAGAAGTATAGTAAACATAAAATGCAATTCTTAATGAAAATTTGTTAAAACAGAGCTGTGTTTTCTGCCTAATTAAACATGCCGGGGCACAGAATCTAGCTACTTCAAAAGTGACTTCATAACAACGATCACCGAGAAGGAGGATCTCTGTAGTCTGGAGAAGAGCTGTAATTCCGGCGGATCCCCAGGTCCCACCTGGAGGATGGCATCCGTTGCACAGCCAATCATATTTCCAATGGTCAGTCAGATGTCTTTGCTGGGCAAAAGTCCCACCCAGCCCTGCCTGATTTCTGAAAACAGTTGGCTTGTGCTAGGAAAGGTGTCAGCAGACACCACGTCACCCATTGGCACCGTGTTGGAGACCTGTACTAGAGTAACACACCCCCCCCCCGATTTCCAGTTGGATTTGGGAAACCTATTGATCAGATCGGTCTGCTGGGCAAGGCTGGCCTTGTTTACAGTTATCATGATCCTAGGCCTATAGTAATCCAGCCTACAGGCTCTAGGGAGGCCTAGTGGCTCCAGGAAAGCCTGTACTAGAGTAGCCATTAGGGCCTACATTTCCCAGGTCTCCTTTGGACCTTGTGATTGACTAACAGGGGATATGGAGGGAAAACTTACACTAGTAGAATAGTAGAGGGTGTTGCCTGGGGAGAAGGGACATGACTTTCATCCCCATTACATGCTGGTATCCTAAATGGCAATACCTGATTGGCTACTCTGTGTACCAGGCTAATCAGGGGACAAGGATTGTGCTGGAGGGAAGCAAAGTGATTGGATGTTATCTTTGTAATACTATTGGTTATTAACCTGAATGTGGGCGTGGCTATGCTAGCCCGCACTGTTTAAATAAGAGCCTGTTGCTCTATGTTTGTTGTCTGTTCTGAGCTGTTCTGAACTGTTGAATTACTTGATTAAAGCCGAATCACTTTAGTTGAGAACTGCCTACGTGTCATACATATCAAAAGGCCTTGCCGAAAGTGGGAAGGGGTTCACTCCTAGGAAGCAGAGGTAATGTGAAGCTGCTGCGGACGGAGGGATTCGTCATCTAAAAGGGGTGAGTCACCCTTAGGCCAAAAACCCAGAGAAGGCTAGGGACAGTGTAGTCTAGATCAGTGTTTTTCAACCACTGTGCCGTGGCACACTAGTGTGCCGTGAGATATTGTCTGGTGTGCCGTGGGAAAAACATATGAACAATTATAAAATAAAGTATTATTATTTCATAATAAAGTAATTATAAAATAATTTCTTTGTGTTTATTTGATTCCTATTCAAGAGAATTACTTTATATATAGTCAATATAGGCACAGATTTAATTTTTTTAACATTTTCTAATGGTGGTGTGCCTCGTGATTTTTTTCATGAAAAAAGTGTGCCTTTGCACAAAAAGGTTGAAAAACACTGGTCTAGATGTATTAGGGTTTCTCATTTGCTGGTTTACCTGCCTTTACTGTCCTCATTTTCCCTACATGTTCTTGAGCTATGGTTGTTCTTGTTAAATCTCTTTAATAAAAATAGTTTGTCACTCTGCCTGGATCCTCATGCCCCACTCCGTCACTTATAAGGGGAAACCTACTGGGAAAGTAGTGTATTAAGAGGTCGTATGGGTGCTCTGGGAGGAGCCCCATACCAGAGTGATGGCAGCCATTAGAGAACCTTTCTAGCCTCTGCCTGCTACACCAGTTGACAAAAAAGTAGCACAAGGTAGTGGGTTGGGCCAACAGTGACGGGCAGTGTCCATCATATACCACAAGTGCTACATTTGTGAACTTGAGCAGTTGGCCTGGATGGTTGCACAATGCAAAAGGATCTTTGTTATAAGCAAAAGGACTCACTGAGGCAGACTACAGCAGTGCGTGCACTCACTGGCCATGGCAACTGACACTGACCTCTCCCCTAGGATTGCCAGCAGGTTGGAGGGGGAAAAAATCCTTTTAAAAAGAGGCTTAATGTGTGAAAATGGGTAGCTGAAGCTTTTCAAGGTTTGGAGTTAAATAACATGTCCCGATAAATAACATCCATTTGAGCCATGGTTAAAGGGACTTTTTTCCTCCATGCTATCCCCCCCATGCTACAGTGCTGGAGAGTCCCTTTGACTGCAAGGAGATTAAATCACTCAATCTTAAAAGAAATCAACCCTGACTGTTCCCTGGAAGGCCAGATCCTGAAGCTGAAGCTCAAATACTTTGGCCACCAAATGAGAAGGGAACATTCACTGGAGAAGACCCTGATGCTGGGAAAGATTGAAGGTCAAAGAAGAAGGGGACGGCAAAGGATGAGATGTTTAGACAGCGTCATCGATGCAACGAACATGAAATTGAGCAAACTTCAGTGGACAGTGGAAGAAAGGAAGGGCCTGGCGTAATCTGGTCCATGGGGTCGCGAAGAGTCGGTTTCGACTGTGCAACTGAACAACAACAACATCCCCCCCAGCTTCCCCCACCATCTTTAGAGATGCACAGAAATTCACAGCAACCAGCATTTTGGGCATTATACTTGTGTAACATTCCCTCTTTAACACCTCCAAGAGAAATTCCATTAGAGGCACATTTTAGCATTTATCAGAACAATGCATACAATTTCAGAAATGTATTCTTTCTGTTTTCTTTTCTAAAGGCAGGGTGATGTGAGTTCTCCGGGTCCTTTGAGCCCTGGGAATAAAAACTGGTATATAACCAAGCATTCCAAAGGTACATAAAATAAAGGATCCTTTACATCCTTCCCTTGACTAAATAAAATACAGGATTCTTTGAATCCTTCCCTGAGGCTATCTGTTCACGGTCCAATTGCATAAATTTGGAGCTGCAAAATACTCCCTGCCATTTAATTTCAGGGATGGGGTGTGAGGGGAGGAATCCTTTGTCTTCCCATTTCCCAGTTCTGAGCCATATTGGTCTCCCACCAGTTTTTATAATTCCCCCCCTTCCAGAATACTAGAACTTGAGAGCATTTAATGATGATAATGAGCAGTAGATTCAGGACAGACAAAAGGAAATACTTCTTTAGACACTGAGTGATTAAAATGTGGAATTTGTTGCCAATGCTCCCTCTAAGCTGTGGAGGGAGCTTTGTGAGCTATTGGCGTGAAAGTTGTGAGCAAGCGAGCTTGCTACTGCATAAATTAGTTTGCTCTGGAGCCATCCTTCCTGAGCTGAGACAAAAAAGTGAGCCGGAGGTTAAAAGACTGTGAGCTAGCTCACATGAACTCAGAGGGAACACTGGTGATAGCCACAGGAATAGAAAGCTTTAAAAGGGGATTAGATAGGGCCTTTCTACATTCAGTCTTTACTCCTGATTTCCTCAGAACTTGAGTCAGTATGCCTTTGATTCAAATCATTTTAGGGTTGCCAGGTCTTATCTGGCTGCTGACAGTGGACTCCAGCCTGAGCTCCTGGATCTTTTGGTACATGCGTCAAATGTGGACACCAGGCACATCATGCAGGGGGTGCTCTAGTATTTGGCCAAAAACTCTATGGTCACCATAGAGTTTTTAGTCAAATGCTAAAGTGTTCCCCATGTGACATGCCTGGCGTGATGGGGACCAGGCATGTCAGATGCACTGGGGCTCTTTGGTGGTGAGGTTCCCCCATCTGGCCAACTGACCGACAATGGATTGGGGCTCCTGAAAGCAGGGGAACCCCCACCCCCCATCAGGGGGATGGCAAACCTAGATCACTTCCTTTCATTCTGCATATGTAATTCTTCTTCAGCACTTCGTGCCAGAAACTCAAGTCTCTGCAGGTTATGCTTTCTGCATACCCACAAAAGAAAGTGTGTTTTGAGCCCTGATTGCTCTTATCCTTTGGAAAAGAAGTAGCGAAGGCGCCAACATGACATTTCTCCATTCCTGTCAATGCCCCGTGTTCTCTCTTCAGTTCCACAGAGCCTTGACTGGTGGGAGGAATTCTTCCAGGAAAACTGGAATGGCATTGAGTGGATGAGGCATTTCAGTGTTAACGGGGCAATGTTCGCTAACATTATGTAACAGGAATAACCCAGGGATAATATACAGTTATTAAAGATTAGTATGAAATCAAAATGCAAATCATCAATCCATGCATCCATTTTTGTTTTGAGGGAAATATTTGTGATCAAAGTCTGTTTGGCTTAGAAGTGCTTCTTGAAAAACTGATTTTTCCAGTAGCTCTCCCATCCTCTAAACTGCTGTGGACTCTAAATAAATGTAAGTGTTCAGCAATTGCCCATGAGGAAACTTGTTATCGTGTGAATTGGCCACCTAACATAGACCAAAGAGAAAGAGGCTGAGATGGGGTGGCGCTTAAATATTGGCAGAAACCATTCTACTTTAAATAGTAGTATTGATTTCAAAATGGAGCAGAACAAAGGTTCACAGCAAAAGCGCTTTTGGGAAGTGCGGGCCAACAGTGTGCTGGAAGCAGTTTTCTGATCCCCCTAAAATAAATGCAGAACCAATAAGAAGCCCCAACACAAAGCAGCAGTGAAAGCAGGAGGGAATGCAGATCGGAAGATTGAGATGCACTCAGAAACTGAGGAAAAAGACCAGTACAGAAAGGGCTTTAGATTCATGGAGGATAGTGGCTATTAGCTATCAGTGACTGAGGGGAACCTCCATCTTCAGAGGCACTAAGCCTCTGAATCCCAGAACCAGGAGGCAACCTCAGGGGAAGACCTTGGCCTCTATGCCCTGTTGTTAGCCTTCCAGAGGAACTGGTTGGCCCCTTTTTGGGACAGGATTTTGGACTAGATGGGCCACTGGTATGATCCAGCAGGGCATGTTCTTATGACATTCCCTGCACCAGCTATGTGGTTGCAGGGAAAACAAACGGACTTACCCCAAAATGTATTGTACAGATTGGTCATACAATCATATTATTGAATCCGTGGAGCCATCAGAGTAGAAGATCAGGACGCTGGCTTATAGGCAAAACAGAGGACACCCCCCAAAAAAACCCAGGCCGAACAGCTTTGCATACGAGGTACCTTACATGAGGGGGTGAGTGTAGAGATGTGAAGGCCTGGAAAAACCCCCAGAAAAATTAGGAAAAAACACGTTTTTTCCCCTGAAGTCTTTTTTGTTTTTTTCTCAAAAAATTGCAAAGATTGAAAAAAGAAAAGGAAAAAAATTGATTATGGAACGTTTTAGTTTAACATGATGAATAAAATGTTTTAGGACAAGGTGTTAAAATATTTTCCAAATCATTTCTAAAAAATATGGATGGTATCAGATTAATCTAATTTCTGTGCACTGAGCACAAGCAAGTCCTAGGTTACAAACTGAACTCCCCAATGCAAGTTTTTAGAGGTCCATAATAACTGTGATAATGACAGAGACCACAGAGTAGCTGCAGAAGCAGAGACTGAAACTGATACTGATAATTACAGCTCAGAAAATGATTCTGATTAAATTTCATGCCCATTCATTGAAACTTACTCTGCACTCCCTTCTATACACTTCCCCCCTCTTCAATTCTTTTTATAAGAATGTTTTTTTTAATGTACAAATGGCAAGCACGGGGTGCATTCTTCTGGCTACAATGGAATATCCGAGACTACCTGGGATATGTGTTGTAGTTGTTCAATTTAAAAAGTTCAAGGATTCCCACAGCTATTTGGACATATTGTGGTGTTTTAAGCCTTGCCAATCTCATTTCGGCATTTAGTGGATGTTCCGTGGCTTTTGAAAATATTGGTCCAGTTCAAGTTCTATAACTTTATTGATACTATTGTTTAAAAAGGACCTTTTTCACTTTGGTGACTTTGTAGATACATACTCTAGTCTTGTAATGCATGAGCTTTCTATTGTGGGATTGGTTTATATTAGTATATTTTTTTCATTGTGTATGTATGAAACAATAGAAAATTGGTTATTAGAATACTTACGAATATTTCATAATGCAAAAAGAAAAACACACACACTTAGACTGGTTATTTGAATATTTATTGTTGAAAAAGCATACAGCATTTAGCTTAGGCTATTAGATTAGGTAAAATGGAATATATTCATGCGTTCCAGATCTCTACCAGTCAGACCCCATTGCATTGCCTTTTGGATGTCTCACTCTGTTGACTGGACTGATTCACCCTATGTAATCTGCCTTGAGTCCCAGTGGGAAAGGCGGACTACAAATAATGCAAACAAGCAAAATAAATAAAGAGAACTACTCCACATTAATTCCAGTGAACAAAAGACACACCCAGCTTTAGCAGTGAGCAATTGTTTCTATGGCCTTGATATAAAACAACCGGGGTCTTCGCTGAGAAATACCTCCACCATCCAGGCAGAAAGCTCTATACGGCTTTTATTGATCTTCGCAAAGCCTTTGACTCCATTAATAGGTCCCTACAATGGAAAAAATGGCAAAAAAATTAGGCATCAGCCAATGCCTTTTGTCCTTATTGCGCGAATTCCATTCTGCAAACACCTGCCAGGTTAGATTTGATGGGAGAGGATTTGGGACACTGAAGATATAGTAATTAATGCTGGTGGCTCTGGAGTCTGTTCTCCATGTTTTCTTGGTCTTTTCCTTGCACAAGATTCTGTGGCCCAGTATTTTTCTAATTTGGTAAAATACCTCACACCGCAGAGCTTCTATGCTTGCCAGGTTCAATCTCTTGCCTTTGGCTATTTTGACAGGCAGATATAAGGGTGTTCTTTATAAAGGAGTCTGTACCTGTCTTTACAATGTTATGTGCAACATTTTCTTTTTCTCTGTTCTCATTATTCATTGATACATCATTCCTTGATCCATCCTCTTCTTTCTTCTGCAAAATCTATGACTAATAATGACCTAGGGGTTTTTTTGCTATCTGACAAATCTTCTGAAATCACTGCAGCGGTTGCTGAGTTCCTATTTTGTGTACAGAAGTTAAGAGTTAGAGACTGTAATACTTAGATATACCCTTTTCCACCCTCCTTTTCATTCATTCCAAATAGGTTCTGTTTGGTGGAGACTTTTTAGTATTCCCGATTTGCTGTACTATTATGCCATTAAAGGCCTTTCTTTCTTCTTCTTCAAGCACAGTTACTGTGTGTACGTAACTAGCTAACACATCCTCTGCACTTAGCAAAATGGAAAGACCTACGTAACTTGCTTTTTAATTTCTTATTGCCCCATATTGATATCAAGGACTCCACGGAAAAACAGCAATATAGAACAGTTGAAGGACGAAAATGAGGAACTGAACTTCCTCCATAGCCTCTTGACAACACCAGTTGAGTACATACAAAAACAACAACACTGTTGACAAGAAGGGACACTATAGTGATCACTGCTTGGAAGTGGGCGTCAGTTTGGGGGCTCCTGTGGCCCCCCCAACTACCCAGCATCCTCTGACGGTGCCTCCAAAGAGAGAAAAGTAACAGGACAGCCGAAATGGCACAGATACTAAAAGCTATAAGAGGTCCAAGCCCCAGCAAAAGATTTATATGGATCACCATCCCTATGTGGCTGATGTCGGCCACATTTTTATTTTGGGAGAAATTAGAAAAGTTCCTATTATCCTGTATTTCCAAGTTGATGTACGCAAGGGGTAGGGTACCTGCCAAAGACAAAACTGCAGAGCCGAGGAGCCAGGCCGACACCAGTCCCGAAAGTCTTAGTTTCAAGTGGACGAAGAACGGGTGGCTGAAGTCTGCGATCTTCACACAGTAATAGGTGCACAAGGAAGTTGTAAGCCAGATGTTGCAAGAGATCAAGTACCAGAAGCTGAACATGAACGCTTTGAGAACATAGCCTGTCTGAGTGATCCAAGGGGAGCATTTCTCCAGGATGGACCGTATAAATGCTAAGCACCCGAAACATATCCTGACGCTGCCTTGTAAGGTCAGGATGCTGTCAGTTGTGCTCAGGCGTTTCTTTTTCATCCAGTCCCTGCCATTGACAGTCAGGATGAAGACATCCATCCACGTTCTTCCCAACATCAAAATAGTTCCAACCAGGATGAAAACTATGTGGATGTCAAACAGCTCTCCTGTTGTGCTGCTGTCAGAACCGCTTCCCATTCTTCAGATTTAGCTGGACTCCTTGGGTAAAAACACACTGGGGGGAAGTGATCCAACAATAAGTTCAAAACGTCTAATAGGTGAGCTTGAAGAGACTGGGTTACAGATTCCCTGTTCTTTCCCTAAAACGTGATGATATGGAAAACACTGCTTTGTATATGTTCCACCCAAAGGAGTATGAATTTGGTACTGACTAATCTGGTGTAGTGCGCATGTAAATATGGTCTGTATTCTGTTACTGAGTTCCGGAGTCATACATCTATATTTAGATTTGAGCCAAAGGGTTCTGAGACTTGACCTGAAGGATAATTTTCAAAAGCCCCCCCCACACACACAATATGCCCTTTTAAATGACCAAGTGTTTGGATTCCTTAGGCCTGAATGGGATCCAATGAGTAGTGGGCTATGCATGTCATGTTTGGAAACCTATACCAATCTAGCCATCCAAAAATGTTGAGGTTGTGAAGTCAGAGGCAGAGTTACGCCATTCTAAGTTGCTCGAAGTCAATGGGCTTAGCCAGGGAAAACTGTTCAGGATTTCACTTCTAGTTTCTCATCATTTCCGCTACTCAGCAAAAGGGTTGCTGTATGACTCCATTGCTTGACATTTTAAACAAATGACCTAAAGAGATGGCCTTTGTTTCAGGGAATTCCTATTTCCTTCAGGTTTCCTAATTTGCTTTGGAATAAACGGCATGTCCTAGGAGTTCAAGTGCCTTAGGCTTTAGGACAGTTGGTTGACTGAGGTTAAAACCTCTGCTCATAAGGAAGACGTATGACAGTCATTCTTCATGTGCTACAGCTGTGCGTTTTGCTTAGGTCCGCCCTTTGACGTATAGAAGAGAAGAGATTGGATTTATACTCCGCCCTTCACTACGCAAAGGATTCTCAGAGCGGCTCACAATCCGTAACTGCTCCCCTCTGCACAACAGACACCCTGCTGTGCGGTAGGTGGGGCTGAGAGGACTCTTTCGAGACCTGCTCGCGAGAGAACAGCTCTGAAAGAACTTATGATTGACCCAAGGCCACACCAGCAACTGAATCTGGAGGAACAGGATATCAAAACCGGTTCTCCCAGATTCGAGCCCGTGCTGCTAACCACTACACCAAACTGACTCTAGCTATGTCATCTTAAATTTATGCGGTTGTGTTGTTCTTCTTACGTGTACGTGTATGTTTAATTGTGTTCTCATTCATATACGTCCTTAGTTAGAAAATATCCATAACATCCACTTTTAGTGCTTATAGTGCCATTTTTCTACTAGTAGATTCTCTTGTGGCAGAAAGTGCTGTGACGTTGCCTCCGTTTTGGCACGTTTACCCACCCCATCCCCATCTTGGTCAGCGATGGCATCAGAGCTGGACTTTGAGGCAGAAGTTTAGGATTCTGGATCACACTCAGGCTTTAGTTAAAAGTCTTGATTACCATCCAAAGGCCCATGAAATCATGAAACTCAGAGTCTAAACTTACCTAACTGCACTGTTGCTGTTGCTGCTGGAACTCAGGTGTGTTGTTTGAATTGACCACCGATGCCCCATTTGAACAATCCGATGAAGTCTGCCCCTGAACACACCCACTCCTCCCCAAGAACCATCTCCTCTTTTACCTTAGTTGGAACCGTTCCCAGGGCCCTAGACAACCCCTTCTTCCTCTTTGCCAGCTGGGATGCTCATCAGATCCATGCGCATCCTCCACTCCTCTAGGAAAAACAGCTTATCTCCATTTTTATTCTCCATTGCTCTGCGTCTAAGTGTGGTCAGAATCTGACCCAAGGTGTTGTTGGCGGAGTTTAAATACGCAAAGGAAGTGGAGCACTTGACTGTTTCAAGAAAAACAAGTAGGTTTATTAAAGGAGAACAAGCTATTCTAGAACACAGAGGAGAGAGAACCTTAACTGTCTACTGTAACTGCTGAAGGAGGAAGAGCAACAGGAAGACTCCAGAAGAGCCCATCAGGAGACAGCTGGCCAGTCCCTAATTTAGGTATGGTAACTACCAGTCCTGTAGGGTGATCTTCAAATCTTCTTCATAAGGCTACCCTATAGACCTTTCATGTTCCAACTAGTGTATGCTTCTGCTGGCTCTAGACCACACGGCTTTCCATAGCAGCAGAGCTTCTAGTTTGGAGTGTGACTTTCAGATTATTTGCTGCCCAGCAGCCTGGACTCCATTGGACTGCAGAATCTGTAGCTCTTTCTCTCTTGTCATGTTTTGTTCTTTCTACTTTCCAGCCTGTATTGACTGTAATCACTTGCTGAAAGCTTGACCAAAAAAATTCTCAGAAAATGTCTGTTTGTTTTTCAAATGTTTAACTACTGAATTATGTATTTTGATAATGACTGTATGGTTTTATTATTTCATTGCCTAGAGCCCCACACCTGTGGGGATTAGGCAATTTTAAAATCTAAATGAATTAATCAATTGTAAATAAGGATGCACCTGCATTTTATAGTTAATATCCTGGCAATACTGGAGATTGACCAATCGAGTTAGAGGATCATCAGCTCTAGAGAAAGAGGTTTCTTGAAAAGCTCACTATCAACTGTCCATTGAGGTTTTGGACCCGTTCCCGCTGATGTTGTATTGTCATTAGTTTGATAACAGTCCTAGTTAGGTGAATAGCTAAACAACACGAAGAGAACCTGAAGGAGTTTGCATATCACAAACTTTAGTTTTCACTACAGAGGACGTCTAAGGATGCTTTGATATATTATTTCGAGATGGACTCAGTGCAACTGTGGATTGTCAAGCATCTTTGATACATATTCATTCACTTTGATATATGATTAAGATGGATGATAGAGATTTGTTTAGTGACTTCTGATTTTGACAACTTACAGACCGGGTGCGTCCCATCGAGCTCCAATGTGGGCACCCTGGCTCGGGGCAGACTGGAGGAGACTCAGATGATTCCGAGCCCCCCTTGAGCCCTTGTAGGGGACTCTCAGGCTGGGGTGCAAGGGATGCCCCTTCCAAGGTGACAGCCAAGGAACTGAGGCATTCCTTTACTCTGAGAGGTCCTACCACTGCGAGGCCAAAATGTCGCACAGAGGCACACACCGGATGATGTGGGCAAGTGATCCGGTGGTATACTGATCTTCCTGAAGCTTGAAAAGCAACTGAAAGAACTGAGAGTTAAGCAAATCCCTCCGAGCTAACTGAGCCGACAAATGGTGAAACGGATTTAAAGCTCCAAAATGATGTAGGGGGAGGGGTGGAGTTGGGGATTCCCCCCCCATGAAAAGCAGTAGTACTTGAGCAGCAGTTTGAAAGCAAAAGTGATGGTGGCGGTAAGAGAATTTCAAATTGAGCGAACAGGCTACGAAATACCCTAAAGTGCAGTGAAATCGATGAATTTCAGTCTGTTTAAATGGATTTTACCTTGTGTAAGCATGTTGGGAAGAGGAGAGAAAATGGCATTGAAAAAAAGACCTTCTCCAGGAACTACCTATTCAGTGGCTTCTACTTTTAATCCGGAAGTAGTTACAGACTTCCCTAATATGATGGCAGCGGCGTTGTGCCCTCTGCTGGACCAGATGTCTAACATCAATAATAAGCTCAACTGTTTCCAGAAACAACTGATAAACGAAAGAGCAGACGAAACAGATAAATCTATTAAACAAGTTGATGCTAAGACAGATGATGTTAAACAGAGACTGGAGGCCGTAGAAAAAGAGTAGATCTCTGATAAAGAGCAATTACTACAGCTGCAAATGGAGAAATCAATGTATGTCTTACGTTTTCAAGGTATCCCAGAACAGAAAGGGGAGAATTTAAAAGAAATATTAAGCGAAGCATTGGCAACAGTGGTAGATTTTAAAGTGGATGCATCACAAAAGTGATATGGACCTGGTTTATTGAACCTATCCTGACTTCATCAAGAAAAATAAGCTACCTGGTGAAATATTTGTTAAATTCTCCAAAAGATCAACCAGAGATGCAATCCTGAAAGCGACAACTGGGAACGCTCTGAAAATCAAAGGTGAGGAAGCAAGGATTTTGAAGGACATTCCATCTGAGATACAAAAACGGAGACGACAATACAAAAATTTAACTTTCTTCTTGCATAATCATTCCATTCCCTTCAGATGGATATTTCCAGAAGACCTTACATTCCACTACAACGATAAAAAGATGAAAATTGATTCTGCCCAGAAAGCAAAGACTTTCTTGGAACAGCAACAAGGAGTGACCAAAGACAAAGGAAAAACAGAGGACAACACACATGTAGAAGACAAAAGTGATCATGAGTCTGATGACAGTCGGGGCAATTCTGGTAGCCCTCCAGAAGGTTCTGATTCTGAAAAAGGAGCAGCAGCTCCCAAAACTCTCAAAGTTAAGCTGAAATATGAAAAAAATAAACACAGGAGATAATAATAAATTTTTCTAATGTAATACAGTTCTGAAAGTCTTGCTGTATAAAAATAATAGGCTATAATGTACCCAACTTCTGGTTAAAATGGCTTAAGTTAGATTTGCTATGGTAAGAAAGCATTCAGTACCATTCTTTTATTTTTTATTGTTAAATTGTAGGAAGATGTTTGTTTGGTGGTAATATGATCCTTGTTTTGTTCTTGTAGTTTCACATATTAGTTTTAGTAGTTTCCATGCACTTCCCTTCCTGGTACAGCTTTTTGTAGCAATAAAATATTATTTTTTGAAACAAGAAAAGATAGTTTAGGAGAGTAAATTAGACACTCTGATGTGTTCTTTTTTGGACTTTATTTATTGTTAAATGTATTAAATTCATGGCTTATAACAGACATTTTCTGATAATTTTTTTCAGTTTTTTTGGTTAACTATGTTCATACTGCTAATTACCATGATCCCTATATATTTATAAACCATCCACCTGGTGGATGGAGATCTCCTGGAATTACAACTGGTCTCCAGACAACAGAGATCAGTTCCAATGGAGAAAACAGCAGTTTTGGAGGGTGGAATCTATGGCATTATACCTTGCCGAGGTCCCTCCCCTTCCCAAACCCCTCCCCAAACCCCACCTTCCCAAGTCTCCACCTTCAAAATCTCCAGGTATTTCCCAACCTGGAGCTAGAAACTCTATCTCCCGCATAGAACCCAGCAGGGCAATCCTAAGCAGAGTTACACCATTTTAAGTCCATTGAATCCAATGGCTTAGAAGGGTCTCACTCAGTTTAGGATTGCACTGTAGCTCTCCAACAAATACAGCTTTCTGTATGCAGGAAGGATCCTGGCAGGGATGAGTTGATTCATTATATTTGCGTATAATGACGCCATCGTTGTGATAAAGGATACTTCCTTTGTTTTTAGATATTATTTGTGCACATCCCACCTGGCTCCATCTTAGTGCTCAAATATATGATACTCTTGACACACATTGGGTCATGGGTATCACAGGTGATATACATCACAGACTCAGTGCCAGGTGTACAGGGGGGGAATTTTCCTTAAACATGTCTTGTTTGCTCATGGCTGCGAAGGAGTGCTGTGAAGAGAAAGAAGGAGCTTCCAGTTTCCCTCCTGCTCCACTTTCTCCAGTGGACAAGGCCCTGTTCATGGTGAATTCCCCCAATGTAGTCTGACTGTGAGTTTAGTTGCATGCCTGTGACCCAACATGTATTGGCTATAGTGAGTATTTGAGCCCTTAGAAGTATATCTTGGAGAAATGATGGGGTGTATCTTCCACAGAATCACCTGCCAATAACTAGTTTGGAAATGTTGTTGTTGTTATTATTATTATTATTATTATTTATTACATTTCTACCCCGCCCTCCCCGCGAACGGGCTCAGGGTGGCTTACAATAGGGCAATATTGTGGAGTTCTAAGCCTTGCCAAAGCTCATTTCGGCATTTAGTGGATGTTCCACGGCTTTTGAAAATATTGGTCCTGTTCAAGGTCTATACCTTTATTGATACTATTGTTTAAAAAGGACCTTTGCTCACTTAAGTGACATTGTGAATACACACCCCAGCCTTGCAGTTCATGAGCTTTCTATCTTGTGATTGGGTTATATTGTGGCATTTTTTTCACTGGGTATGTATGAGACAATAGAAAATTAGGTATCAGAATACTTATTAATATTGAATAATAAAAAAAGAAAAAAGCACTTAGACTTGTAATTTGAATATTTATTGTTTTAAAAGCATAGAGCATTTAGCTTAGGCTATTAGATTAGATGCAACGGAATTTCTTCATGTATTCCGGATCTCTACAAGTCTTGCTCTTTGGATGTCTCACCCGCTTGACTGAACTGGTTTATCCTATGTAATCCCCCTTGAGTCCCAGTGAGAAAGGCAGACTCCAAATAATGTAAAAAACCCCAAATAAATAAATAGAACTACTCCACATTTATTCGAGTGAATAAAAGGCACACCTCGATTTAGCAGTGAGCAAATTATTTTTAAGCCTTCCTTGGGCTTGAGATAAAACACAGTTACTGCCTGTATGTAACTAGCTAACACGTCCTTTGCACTTAGCAAAATACAAAGACCTACGTAACTCGTTTTTTAATTTCTTATTGCCCCAAACTGATATCAATGCCTCCACTGATAAACAGCTATATAGAACAACTGAAGGACCAAGATGAGAAGTCCAATTTCCTTCAAAATCTCTTGACAACAACAGTAGAATAGCTACGAAAACAACGACATGGTCGAGGAGAAAGGACAATATAGTGATCACTGCTTGGAAGTGGGCGTCGGTTTGGGGGCTCCTGTAGCCCCCCCAACTACCCAGCATCCTCTGACGGTGCCTCCAAAGAGAGAAAAGTAACAGGACAGCAGAAATGGCACAGATACTAAAAGCTGCAAAAGATCCGAGTCCCAGCCAAGCTGGCATACGGAACACCATCACTGTGTGGTCGATGTCACTCACATTTTTATTTTGGAAGAAATTAGAAACGTTCCTATTATCTTGTATTTCCAAGTCAATTTATGCAAAGGGCAGGGTACCTGCCAAAGACAAAACTGCAGAGCCGAGGAGCCAGGTCAACACCAGTCCGGAGAGTATGGATGAAGAATGGGTGGCTGAAGTCTGCGATCTTCACACAGTAGGAGGTGCACAAGGAAGTTGTGAGCCAGACGTTGCAAGACATCAAGTACCACAAGCTGAACATGAACGCTTTGAAAATGTGGCGTATCCTCATGATCCAAGGGCAAAGTTTCTCCAGGATATGCCATATCAACTCCGTGCGCCCCAAACATATCCTGATGCTCCCTTGTAAGGTCAGGATCCAGTCAGTTGTGCTCAGGCGTTTCTTTTTCATCCAGTCCCTGCCATTGACATTCAGGATGAAGACATCCATCCACGTTCTTCCCAACATCAAAATAGTTCCAACCAGGATGATAATCATGTTGCTGTCAAACAAATCACCTGTTGTGCTGCTGCTGTCAGAACTGCTTCCCATTCTTCAAATTTAGGTGGACTCCTTGGGTAAAAACACACTGGGGGGAAGTGATCCAACAATAAGTCCAAACATGCCTAATGGCTGAGCTTGAAGAGTCTGGGTTACAGATTCCCTGTTCTTTCCCAAAATATGATGATATGGAAGACACTGCTTTGTATATGTTCCACCCAAAGGAGAATGTATTTTGGCACTAACTAATTTGGTGCAGTGCACATGTAAATGTGGCCTGTATTCTGTTACTGAGTTCTGGATCCATACATCTATATTTAGATTTGAGCTGAAGGGCTCTTCTGAGAGTAGACCTGCAGGAAAATTTCCAAAAGCTCCACTTTCTTTCCCCAGTATGCCCTTTTAAATGACCAAGGGTTTGAATTCCTTAGGCCTGAATGAGATCCAACGAATAGTGGGCTATGCGTGTCATGTTTGGAAACCTATAACAATCTGGCCACCCAGAAATGTTGATGTTGTGAAGTCAGTTTACAGTTTAGTCAGAGGCAGAGTTACACCATTCTAAGTCCCTCAAAGTCAATGGGCTTAGCCGGGGGAAACTGTTTAGGATTAGGCTGAGTTCAGACTGGCAATTTGCCCTGGTAGGGACCCGGGCCAACGACGATTAAATCTCGGAGTAAATTGGGCGTTCACACAGGCACATCTGCCTGGCGTCTCCCACCTGTAGCCAACCTGTACTGTTGCGCTTCACTGCCGGATTAAAAAGATACCTCATAAAACTGGTAGCAAATCCGAAAGCCCGCATGTATCGCGCATTTCTCCGCTTCTGGGAAGTCTGAACGCGCAGCCGAGAAGCCGGGAGCAACCCGCGTTGGGCAGGAGGCAGCAGCGGTGTGATTGGCTGTGCTCCACTGTACTGCCCAATGCGGTGCCAGCGCTGCAGGGTCCTCCCCCAATCGGCAAAATGTGCTTATGCGCTCATGCGCACATACACCCACAGCCAAATTAATGGGGAAACGCCGAATACAGCGCTCCCCCGTGCGCGGCAGTCTGAACGCTCCCACCCGGCTCCGCTCCGTATCTTCCAGCAGCAGCCCGGGCTGTGTGAACGGGAAAACCCGGTACAGTTTATTCCGGGGCTTTTTTGCCACGTCTGGCTACCGGAGCAAATTGCCAGTCTGAACTCAGCCTTACGCTGCTAGTTTCTCGTCATTTCCACTACTCAACAAAAGGGTTGCTGTACGACTCCATTGCTTGACATTTTAAACAAATGACCTAATGAAACTGCCTATGTTTCAGGAAATTCCTTCACGTTTCCTAATTCACTTTGGGATAGATGGCATGTCCTAGGAGATCAAGTGTCTTAGGCTTTAGGACAGCAGGTTGACCCAGTTAAAATCTCGACTCGTATTGGACACGTGCGACGGTCATTCTTCATGTACTACAGCTGTGTGTTTTGCTTAGGTCCTCCCTTTGACATAAAGAAGAGAAGAGACTGGATTTATACTCTGCCCTTCACTACCCAATGGAAGAGCAGCTCACAATCTGTAACCGCTCCCCTCCGCATAACAGACACCCTGCTGTGAGGTAGATGGGGCTGAGAGAGGTCTTTTGAGAACTGCGCATGATATTACAGCCTTGAAAGAACTTATGACTGACCCAAGGTCACACCAGCAACTGCATCTGGAGGAGTAGGAAATCATACCCGGTTCTCCCAAATTAGAGTCCATGCTCCTAACCACTGCACCAAACTGGCTCTAGCTACGTCAGCTTATATTTATGCGGCTGTGTTGTTTTTCTTACGTGTATGTGCATACTTAATCGTGTTCCCATTCCTATATGTCCCTAATTAGAAAATAACCCTAACATCCACTTTTAGTGGTTAGAAGAGGCGGGACCCGCGATACTCGCGGGGGGAGGGAGTATCCCGGCCGCCAAGCTACCCCCCCAGCAGCGGCGAGGCCAGCCGGCCTGCCAAGATTCCCCCTCCCCAGCAGCAGTGGAGGGGCGGCGAGGCTGGCCGGCCCCTCAAGCCTCCCCCTCCCTCCCCCCAGCAACGGTGGCGGCAGCGGCAAGGCCAGCCGGCTCGCCGAGATTCCCCCTCCCCAGCAGATTCTCCCCCCCCCGGCGATCCTCCTCCTCCCCCCACCCCCCGGCTCCAGAGGCGAGGCCCGAGCGGCTGGAAGCCGCCGGGCCCGCCGATCTCCTCCCCCTTTCAGCTCTCTCCTCTCCCCCCCCGTGATGAGGACTGAGCGGCTTTTAGCCGCCAGCCACCGCAAAATTCCCAGAGCGTTCCCTGCGCATGCGCAGGGAACGCTCTTACTTTTTGGGGATTCTGATATCCCCCTAGACTTTTAAATACTTTTTAGATTTTTCTGCACATGTGGGGACTGCCCCACGTGCGCAGGAAAATCTCCCTGCCCCCAGGTGCCCCCGATGTGCGGATTTAGATATCCGCACAGGGGGGGCAACTTGGGAATTAGATATATAGATAGTGCCATTTCCCCACCAGTAGATTATCTTGTGGCAGAAAGTGCTGTGAGGTTGCCTCCATTTTTACGCCCACCCACCCATCTTGGTCAGCGGTGTGTATCAGAACTGGACTTTGGGGCGGAAGTTCAGCATTCCAGATCACAACTCCAGTTTTAGTTAAAAGTCCTCATTACCATCCAAAGGCCCAAGAAATCATGAAACTCGGCGTCTAAACTTACCTATCTGCACTGTTGCTTTTGCTGCTGGAAGTCAGGTGTGTTGTTCGAATTGGCCACCGATGCCTCATTTGAACAATCTGACGAAGCCTGCCCCCGAACACTCCCAGTCCTCCCCAAGAACCATCTCCTCCTTTACCTTAGCTGGAACCATCTCAGGTGCCCCAGACCCCCCTCCCCCGCACTTCTTCCACTTTGCCTAGTTGGGATGCTCATCAGATCCATACACATCCTCCATTCCTCTAGGAAAAACGGCCTATCTCCATTTTTATTCTCCATTGCTCTACCTCTTACTGGGGCCAGAATCTGACCCAAATATGCAAAGGAAATGGAGCACTTGACTGTTTCGAGAAAAAGAAGTAGGTTGATTAAAGGAGAACAAGCTGTTCTAGAACATAGAGGAGAGAGAACCGTAACTGTGTATCCTAACTGCTGAAGGAGGAACAACAACAGGAAGGCAGCTCTGCAGGAGCAGGAAGTCTCCAGAAGAGCCAATCAGGAGACAGCTGGGCAGTCCCTAGCCTAGCTATTCTAACTATCAGTGCTTCAGCTGTCCCCCTATAGGGTGATCTTCAGATCTTCTTCATAAGGCTACCCTATAGACCAGGGGTCCTCAAACTACGGCCCACGGGCCACATGCGGCCCGCCGAGGACATTTATGCGGCCTGCCGAGTGTTTATGCCCGCCCCCCCGCCCGGAGCCGCCTCCTCCTCGGGGAGTGCAGCAGCAGCGCCCCCGCCCGCCTGCTGGGCTCCTCCTCCCGAGTAGCCCCATTGGGAGAGGCACTGCCGGCTCGCTCACTAGGGCAGCGGGCTCTTAGGGGCGGCAAACTGCCGCCCCGCCCCCTCAAAGCCGCCCCCCCGCGGCCTCTTTCTTCCTCCAGCAGCCCTGGGCGGCAAGAGCGCCCAGGAGCTGAGGAGGAGGAAGGGGCGAGCAGGCTGGTCGTGGGGGAGGGGGTGAACGCGGTGGCGGGGTGAGCAGGCTGGTGGGGGGAGGGAGCCAACGTGGTGGCGGGACAAGCAGGCTGGTGGGGGGGGGGCGAACGCGGTGGCGGGCGAGCAGGCTGGTGGGGGAGGAGCCAGCGCGGCGGGACGAGCAGGCTGGTGGGGAGGAGGGGTGAACGCGGCGGCGGGGCAAGCAGGCTGGGGGGGGAGCCAACGCGGCGGTGGGGCGAGCAGGCTGGTGGGGGGAGGGGGCGAACGCGGCGGCGGGGCGAGCAGGCTGGTGGGGGGGGAGCCAACGCGGCGGCGGGACGAGCAGGCTGGTGGGGGGAGGGGGTGAACGCGGCGGCGGGGCGAGCAGGCTGGGGGGAGGGAGCCAACGCGGCGGTGGGGCGAGCAGGCTGGTGGGGGGAGGGGGCGAACGCGGCGGCGGGGCGAGCAGGCTGGTGGGGGGAGCCAACGCGGCGGCGGGGCGAGCAGGCTGGTGGGGGGAGGGGGCGAACGCGACGGTGGGGCGAGCAGGCTGGTGGGGGGAGCCAACGCGGTGGCGGGGCGAGCAGGCTGGTGGGGGGAGGGGCAAACGCGGCGGCCCTCCAACGGTCTGAGGGACAGTGAACTGGCCCCCTGTTTAAAAAGTTTGAGGACCCCTGCTATAGACCTTTCATGTTCCAACAGGTGTATGCTTCTGCTGGCTCTAGACCGCTCGACTTTCTGTAGCAGCACAGCTTCTAGTCTGGAGTGTGACTAGGCACGACCCTTTCAGATTATTTGCTGTCCAGCAACCTGGACTCCATTGGACTTCAGAATTTGTAGCTCTCTCTCTCGTCCTGTCCCGTTCTTTCTATTTTCTGGCCTGTATTGACTGTAGTCACTGGCTGAAAGCTGGACCCCAAAAAAACCATGACAAAATTATCAGAAAATGCCTATGTTTGTTTTTCAGATTTTTAACTACTGAATTATGTATTTTGATAATGACTGTATGGTTTTGTTATTTCATTGCCCAGAGCCCCACACCTGTGGGGATTAGATGATTTTAAAATCTAAATACATTGTGAATATGGATGCGCCTGCATTTTGTGAAGTCCCCTGACATGGTCTGAATGAGAATTCAGTTGCACACCGGTAACCCAACATGGGTCAGCTGTATCTTGTATCTGATCCCTTGGAAGTATATCTTGGGAAAATATGGTTTGGAAATGTTAATGTTTTTGAAGAAGGCATTTGACAAGTCTGCTGCCCCATTAATTAGGGGCATATTTTTACGTTAGAGGTTCTCAGATCAATTAAGGCAGCTGATGTTGAAGGTCTGGGGCAGGCCACAATGAACCTACCTTTCTGTAGTCCTTTTTACCTCTCCAAGGATGCATGGCACTGAACCGTTTGTCTCATTATTCTAGCTTGTGCAAATGTCGTTTAAAATGTACAAGTGGCAACTACATGGTACGTTCTTCAGGCTACAACGAAATATCTGAAACTGCTTGGGATCTGTGTTATAGTGGTTCAATTTAAAGAGTTTAAGGACTGCCACACCTATGTAGGCATATTGTGGCGTTCTAAGCCTTGCCAAACTCATTTTGGCATTTAGTGGATATTCCAGGGCTTTTGAAAATATTGATCTGGTTCAGGGTCCGTATCTTTATTGTTACCATTGTTTTAAAAGGACCTTTTTCACTTCGGTGACTTTGTAAATACACACCCATGGCCCCGGTCATACGGGCCAGAAAACGCGGTGGGGAGGCGTGGCTGTCTGCCCCGCAGAAAAATAAAGCACGGTAGCCCGATCACACGGGCCACCAGGTTGCCACGCTCCAGCTCCAAGTGCCGATCACACCATGCTGCTGCAGCGCGGCAAAAAAGTGGTGCAGCAGACCACACAAGCTGTGCTGTTGCGAAGTGCGCATGTGCCGTTGGGGGGGGCAGGCTGCTGCCGGTGTCTTGCATATGCACATGCCTCATTCAGCGTTAGTGTGCATCCCATGGAACTTTACAACATCCGGAAACCCCGGGACATTGGCTGGCGTCGGAAGCCGCGGGATACTGGCGCTCCCGCGATCAGACGCCGGCCTTTGCCCCGGGGGTTTCTGGAAACTAGTACTTCGACCCTAGTAGTTTTTTACTCCGTGTTTTCGGAGGAGTACGCCACGGGTTGGCCACGGGAGCGCTACGCCTCCCAGATGTGCTCGTATGATTGCACACGGAAAGTCCGCGGGGCTCCCGTGCCTTCAGCGGGGCAAATGCTCCGTGTGAATGGGGCCCCTGTCTTGCAATTCAGGAGCTTTGTATCTTGTGATTGGTTTATATTGTATTTTTTTTCATTGTGTACGTATGAAACAATATAAAATTGGTTATTAGAATACTTATGAATATTTCATAATGAAAAAAGAAAAAAACACACAGACTTGCTATTTGAATATTTATTCTTGAAAAGCATACAGCATTTAGTTTAGGCTATTAGATTAGGTACAACAGAATATCTTCATGCATTCCAGATCTCTACAGTTCAGACCCCATTGCTTTGCCTTTTGGATGTCTCACTCGGTTGACTGGACTGATTTATCCTATGTAATCCGCCTTGAGTCCCAGTGAGAAAGGCATACTACAGATAATGCAAACAAAATAAATAAATAAGGAGAACTACTCCACATTCATTCCAGTGCACAAAAGACACACCCAGCTTTAGCAGTGAGCAATTATCTTTAAAGCCTCCCGTGGCCTTGATATAAAACACAGTTACTGTCTGTACGTAACTAGCTCACACATCCTCTGCACTTAGCAAAATGGAAGGACCCACGTAACTTGTCTCTTAATTTCTTATTGCCCCATACTGAGATCAAGGACTCCACTGAAAAACAACAATAGAGAACAATTGAAGGACCAAAAGGAGGAACTGTACTTCCTCCGTAGCTTCTTGCCAATTCCAGTTGAATAGCTACAAAAACAATGACATGGTCGAGGAGAAGGGACAATATAGTGATCACTGCTTGGAAGTGGGCGTCGGTTTGGGGGCTCCTGTGGCCCCCCCAACTACCCAGCATCCTCTGACGGTGCCTCCAAAGAGAGAAAAGTAACAGGACAGCCGAAATGGCACAGATACTAAAAGCTACAAGAGGTCCAAGTGCCAGCAAAACATACATATGGAGCAGTATCCCTGTGTGGCTGATGTCAGTCTCATTTTTATTTCGGAAGAAATTAGAAAAGTTCCTATTATCTTGTATTTCCACGGTGATGTATGGAAGGGGTAGAGTACTGGCCAAAGACAAAATCGCAGAGCCAATAAGCCAGGTCGACACCAGTCTGGAGAGTCTTAGTTTCAAGTGGATGAAGAAGGGGTGGCTGAAGTCTGCAATCTTCACACAGTAGTAGCTGCACAAGGAAGCTGTGAGCCAGACGTTGAAAGACACCAAGTACCGGAAGCTGAACATGGAAGCTTTGGAAACATAGCCTATTCGAGTGATCCAAGGGCAGAATTTCTTCAGGATGGACCATATCAAGTCCCAGCACCCCAAACATACCCTGATGCTCCCTTGTGAGGTCAGGATGATGTCAGTTGTGCTCAGGCGTTTCTTCTTCATCCAGTCCCTGCCGTTGACAGTCAGGATGACGACATCCACCCACGTCCTTGCCAGCATTAAGATAGTTCCAACCAGGATGTTAATCATGTTGATGTCGAACAATTTGCCTGTTGTGCCGCTGTCAGAACCGCTTCCCATTCTTCAAATTCAGGTGGACTCCTTGGGAAAAACCACACTGGGGGAAAGTGACCTGACAGTAAATCCAAACACGCCTAATGGCTGAGCTTGAAGAGACTAAGGGTTAGAGATTGGCCGTGCTCTCCCACAATACGGTGATATGGAAAACACTGCTTTGCATATTTTCCACCCAAAGGAGAATGTATTTTGATAGCAGACTAATCTGGTGTAGTGAGCATGTAAATGTGGTCTGTATTCTGTCACTGAATTCCAGAGTCATACACCTATATTTATATTTGAGTCAAACGGTTCTTCTGAGATTGGACCTGAAGGATAATTTCCAAAAGCTCCACTTTCTTTCCCCAATATGCACTTTTAAATGACCAAGTGTTGGGATTCCTTTGGCATAAACGGGATCCAATGAGTAGTGAGCTATGTGCTTTATGTTTGGAAGCCTACGAGAATCCAGCCATCCAAAAATGTTGTGGTTGTGAAGTCAGTTTACAGTTCAGTCAGAGGCAGTGCTACACCATCCTAAATCCCTCGAAGTCAATGGGCTTAGGAGGGGAAAACTGTTTAGGATTTCACTGCTAGCTTCTCATCATTTCCACTACTCAACAAGAGTTGCTGTATGACTCCATTGCTTGACATTTTAAACAAATGACCTAAAGAGATGGCCTTTGTTTCAGAGAATTCCTATTTTCTTCAGGTTTCTTAATTCACTTTGGAATAAATGGCGTGTCCTAGGAGATCAAGTGTCTCAGGCTTTAGGACAGGGGTTGGCCCAGGTTAAAATCTCTCCTCATATTGGACACACATGTGTGACGGTCATTCTTCATAAACTACAGCTGTGCATTTTCCATAAGTTCTCCCTTTGACGTATAGAAGAGAAGAGACTGGAGAAGAGGTATCTCAGAGCGGTTTACAATCCCTATCCCCACCCCACAACAGGTTCCCTGTGAGGTAGGTGGGGCTGAGAGAGCTCTTTTAATAACTCCTCATGAGAGAATAGCTCTGAAAGAACTTGTGACTGACCCAAGGTCACACCAGCGGGAAAGCAAACCCGGTTCTTCCAGATTAGAGCCCACGCTCCTGAACCACGACATCGAACTGGCTCTTGCTAAATCAGCTTATATTTATGCTGTTGTGTTTCCATTCATATACGTCCTCAATTAGAAGATAACCATAAGATCAATTTTTATTTCTCATACTGAGATGAGCCATTACCCTACCAGTAGACTTTCTGGTGGCAAAAAGTGCTGTGAGGTTGCCTCCATTTTTATTTATGTTTACCCCCCACCAACCACCAGCCCCATCTTGGTCAGCGATGCCATCAGAGCTGGGCTTTGGGGCTGAAGCCCAGGGTTCTGGATCACATTCTGAACAGGCTTTAGATTTTAAGTGTTCATTACCATCCAAAGGCCCATGAAATCATTAAATTCAGAGTCTAAACTCACCTGACTGCACTGTTGATGTTGCTGCTGGAACTCAAGTGTGTTGTTTGAATTGATCACCGATGCCCCATTTCAGCAATCCGACAAAGCCTGCCCCCGAACACACCCACTCCTCCCCAGGAACCATCTCCTCTTTTACCTTAGTTGGAACCATTCCAGGGACCCTAGACCACCCCTTTTTCCCCTTTGCCGGCTGGGATGCTCATCAGATCCATATGCATCCTCCCCTCCTCCAGGAAGAACAGCTTCTTTCCCTTTTCCCCCCTTCAGTGCTTTGCCTCTAATAGGGGCCAGAATCTAACCCAAGGTGTTGTTGGCAGAGTTTAAATATTCAAAGGACGTGGAGCACTGCCTGTTTAGAGAAAAACAAGTCGGTTTATGGAAGGAGAACTATTAAGTGTTGAGAAAAGGCAGCTCTTTTCATAATAACAGGCTTCTTTATTGAACTTCCGAACACAAGACACAGGCTCAACAGGAACCAATTTATACCACGCCTACCTTAAACAACAACCAATACCAAGTAGGCAGCTAGAATCCTTCATTTGCATGAACTATATACAAAGTAGGTTTTAACAGTGCAGCTACTAAGTGATAAGCAACAAACATGATTGGCTGTTACCAGCATCACAACCAATAGTCTTGAAGGCCTTTGGAGCCTTCACTCAGACCCAAGTTCCACTAGTACATAACAAGAACAAACTGTTCTAGAACATAAAAGAGAGAGAACCTTAACTGCCTAACCCAACTTGCTAACGGACGAATAACAAGCAACTGGAAGCTCTTCAGGAGCAGGAAGCCTCCAGAAGAGCCAATCAGGAGGCAGCAAGGACATAATTTGAAATTGTGGGCAGTCGCTAGCCTAGCTATGCTAACTAATAGTCCTTCAGGTGTCCCCCCTGTAGGGTGATCTTCCGATCTTCTTCAGAAGGCTGCCCTATAGACCTTGCATATTCCAACAGGTGTGTGCTTCTGCTGGCTCTAGACCAGGGTTGTCAAACATGCAGCCTGGGGGCCAGATCAGGCCCCCCGGAGGGCTTCCATCAGGCCCGCAGTGGAGCTGGCCATCTCCTGCTTCCAGTTCTGCTGCTGCATCATAGCTTGCTTCGCCGGACTCTCTTAATCACTCAGCCATTTCATGTTTTAACCTGGGTCCTAGACTCAGAACTCTAAGCATGAGATTTCTGTGGTGAATGTCAGTAAATCAGAAGGAGGTTTGCAGCTTACAGAGCTAATGCTTCAAGCATGCTTTTATTTTAAGTAAAAAAACTTTGTTTGTGTCCTTTATAAAGTTTATATCTCTGCTACCTGGCATTACATTTTATGACCCATATGGCCTGGCTCTAGGCTTGCCAAGTCCCCCCAGGGGGCGGGTAAATCCCCGCCCGAGAGGCCCGTTACCTGCCCCCAGAAAATCGGGCCCCGGGGGAACTCCACTCCCTTCCGGCAACGTCCCCAGCGTGATGATGTCACTTGGAGGTGACATCATCACGTTGGGGGCGGGACACTCTATGATTCGAGGGAAAACTCTATGGTTTTTCCTTGAATCCTGGTGGCCCCGCCCCCAACGTCCCGACGTGATGACGTCACTTCCGGGTGGCGTCATGGCGGCGGCGCGCGCACAAAACACACGCACAGGGACTCCAGGGATAGAGCAGGACTCCCCCGCTCTAAGGTAATTTACACTTGGCATCCCTACCTGGCTCAACAAGGCCTTATTTATGTCAGACCCGGCCCTTATAACAAATGAGTTCGACATCCCTGCTCTAGAACACTTGACTTTCTGTATCAGCAGAGCTTCTAGTCTGGAGTGTGACTAGGCATGGCCCTTTCAGATTATTTGCTGCCCAGCATCCTGGACTCCACTGGGCTTCAGAATTTGTAGCTCTCTCTCTTGTCCTGTCCTGTTCTTTCTACTTTCTGGCCTGTCTCAACTGCAATAACTGGCTTAAAGCTTGACCCAAAAAACCATGAAAAAATTCTCAGAAAACATCTATGTCTGCTTTGTAAATACGGAGGCAGCTGTTGTTAATATCCCGGCAAGAGTGGTGATCGGCCACTCGAGTAAGAGGCTCATCGGCTCTTGAGAAAGAGGTTTCTTGAAGCGGTCACTATTGAATGTCCACTGAGTTTTTGGATCCGTTCCCGCTGATGTTGTATTGTCTTTAGTTTGATAACAGTCCTCGTTAAGCGAATAGCTAAACAACACAGGGGCTCCGATAACTCACACAATTAGCCACGTGAGAGAGACAAAGGCCAGGCGGATTTAATGGGCGCGATCACATGGACACATCTGGCAAGTGTCATGCCCCCGCCCCCAACCCGTACTGCCCGGCCGAAGATGCGGAGTAAAAAACTACCTCGGAAAGTCCAGTAGCAAACACTTGCGGCGGGCCACAGACGGATGTCCTCTGTCCGATCGCTCCGGCACATTCCTCTTGCCACGTTGACGCGCCCCAGGAACACGCGCCGCCGGAAAGAACCCCAGTCTGCCACTGCTGCCGTCGGATCAGCTAAGGGCGGATTAGATTGCGGCGGCACATATAGCCATGCCTCTCCCCCATGTTTTTCGCCACGCGTGACCGGGACCAGAGATAACCTGAAGAAGTTTGGCGTGCCATGAAATTTAATTTTTCACTACACAGGATTTCTAAGGACACTTTGTTATGTTATTTCAAGATGGACTCGATCCAACTTTGAATTGTCAAGCAACTTCGATACATATTCATTTACTGTGGTGTGAGTTTGTGCAGGAAACAGGAGAGACTGGCCAGAAGGAGCTGCAGTGTTAGAAACAGGAAGCAGCAAAGAGTCAGTTTCTCTCGGGCTGGATTGGCGGCTTGCAGGGGCCAGATCTGGCCTGTGGGCTGTATGTTTGACACCCCTGATCTAGATTGTTTAGGACAGTAAATTAGACACTTCGATGTTTTGTTTTTTTGTACTTCATTGTTAAATTCATTAAATTCATGGCTTATAACATAGACATTTTCTGAGAATTATTTCATGATTTTTTTTGGCGAAGCCTGTACGTCCTGTTAATTACCATGATCCTTATATATTTATAAACCCTCCACGTGGTGGCAGGAGATCTCCTGGAATTACAACTGGTCTCCAGACAACAGGGATGAGTTCCCCTGGAGAGAATAGCTGTTTTGGAGGGTGGACGGACCCTGTGGCTACAACGCAATATCTGAAACTACCTGGGATCTGTGTTGTAGGAGTTCAGTTTAAAGAGTTTGCCATACCTATGTGGACATATTGTGGAGTTCTAAGCCTTGCCAAGCTCATTTCGGCATTTAGTGGATGTTCCACAACTTTTGAAAATATTGATCTGGTTCAAGGTCTGTATCTTTATTGTTACCATTGTTTAAAAAGGACCTTTTTTCCACTTTGGTGACTTTGGCCAATTTGGCGTAGTGGTTAAGTGTGCAGACTCTAATCTGGGAGAAACGGGTTTGATTCCCCACTCCTCCACTTGCACCTGCTGATGTGACCTTGGGTCAGTCACAAGCTCTGGCACAGCTGTTCCTGAAAGAGCAGTTTGTGTTAGAGTTTTCTCAGCCCCATCCACCTCACAGAGTGTCTGTTGTGGGGAGGGGAAGGGAAAGGAGTTTGTAAGCTGCTCTGAGACTCTGAGTGAAGGGCAGGGTATGAATCCAGTCTCCTCCTCCCTCCTCCTCCTCCCCCTCCTCCTTCTTTGTAAATACACACCCCAGTCTTGCAATTCATGGGCTTTCCATCTTGTGACTGGTTGATATTATTGTATTTTTTGTGTGTATGTATGAAACAATAGAAAATTGGTTATTAGAATACTTTTGAATATTTCATAATGCAAAAAGAAAAACACACACACTTAGACTTGTTATTTGAATATTTATTGTTGAAAAGCATACAGCATTTAGCTTAGGCTATTAGATTAGGTAGAACAGAATATCTTCATGCATTCCAGATCTCTACAAATCAGATCCCATTGCCTTGCCTTTTGGATGTCTTACTTGCTTGACTGGACCTACTCCACATTCAGTCCAGTGAACAAAAAGCACATCTACATTTAGCAGTGAGCAATTATCTTTAAAGCCTTCCATGGCCTTGATAGAAAACACAGTTACTGTCTCCACGAAACTAGCGAACACATCTTCTGCACTTAGCAAAATGGAAAAACCTACGTAACTTGTTTTTTAATTTTTTATTGCCCCAAACTGATATCAAGCACTCCACTGATAAACAGCAATAGAGAACAGTTGAAGGACCAAAATAAGAAACTGAACTTCCTCCGTAGCCTCTTGACAACACCAGCTGAATAACTATGGATGCAACGACATTGTTGATGAGAAGGGACAATATGGTGATCACTGCTTGGAAATGGGCATCGGTTTGGGGGCTCCTGTGCCCCCCCCAACTACCCAGCATCCTCTGACGGTGCCTCCAAAGAGAGAAAAGTAACAGGACAGCCGAGATAACACAGATACTAAAAGCTACAAAACATTCAAGTCCCAGCAAAACATACATATGGAACACCATCCCCATGTGGTTGATGTCAGTCACATTTTTATTTTGGAAGAAATTAGAAACATTCCTATTATCCTGTGCTTCCAAATCAATGTACACAAAAGGTATGGTACTGGCCAAAGACAAAATCGCAGAGCCGAGGAGCCAGGTCGACACCAGTCCGGAGAGTCTTCGTTTCAAATGGACAAAGAAGGGATGTCTGAAGTCTGCAATCTTCACGCAGTAGTAGCTGCACAAGGTAGTTGTGAGCCAGACGTTGCAAGACATCAAGTACCAGAAGCTGAACATGAACGCTTTGAGAACGTAGCCTATCCGACTGATCCAAGGGAAGAATTTCTTCAGGATGTGCTGTATTATAATCGTGCACCCCAAACATATCCTGATGCTCCCTTGTGAGGTCAGGATCCAGTCAGTTGTGCTCAGGCGTTTCTTCTTCATCCAGTCCCTGCCGTTGACAGTCAGGATGAAGACATCCATCCACGTTCTTCCCAGCATTAAAATAGCTCCAAACAGAATGTTCATCGTGTTGATGTCAAACAGCTCTCCTGTTGTGCCGCTCTCAGAACCGCTTCCCATTCTTGAAATTTAGGTGGACTTCTTGGGTAAAGACACGCTGGGGGAAAATGATCCAAGAGTAAATCCAAACACGCCTAATGGCTGAGCAGCTTGACACTGGGTTACAAATTTGCCGTGCTTTCCCACAATATGGTGATATGGAAAACACTGCTTTGTATATGTTCCACCCAAAGGAGAATGTATTTTGGTACTAACTAACTTGGTGTAGTGCGCATGTAAATGTGGGCTGTATTCTGTTACTGAGGTCCGGAGTTATACATCTATATTTAGATTTGAGCCAAAGGGTTCTGAGATTAAACTGGAAGGATGATTTCCAAAAGCTCCACTTCCTTTTCCCAGTATGCCCTTTTAAATGACCAAGTGTTTGGTTTCCTTTACCCTGAATGGGATCCAATGAGTAGTGGGCTATGCACATCATGTTTGGAAACCTATTAGTAAAGGTAAAGGTTTCCCTTGCTCAGCTCTAGGGGGCGGTGCTCATCTCTGTTTCCAAGCTGAAGAGCCAGTGCTGTCTGAAGACTTCTCCGTGGTCACGTGGCCAGCATGACTAAACACTGAGGTGTACAGCCAGGTGTATGTTGGGGGAACGCTACAAAAATGTACTACAAAGTACTGGAAATATGAACTTTATAAAGATGATTTCAGATGCCAAATGGCAATAGCAGCCGTGATTGGATTAGGTGTGATATGCAGAGGGGTGGAGATACCAGCATTGGTAATAAGACAGGAAATCTAAGTCTCCATTTGTTACAGGAGGACTCAGTCCAGGAGGACGCAAAGAACAAATGGAAATAAGTCTGAAGAAGTGAGCAGTGACTCACAAAAGCACTTACCCTACCACAATTTTGCTAGTCTTTAAAGGTGCTACTGGATTCTCTCCACTGCTGTTAGAAACCACAACATTCAAAAAGCAGTGGGGGAACATTTTAACCATCCAGGGCATTCAGTTGCTGACCTAAGAGTAGCAGTTCTCTTACAGAGGAATTGCAAAGGGAGATTAGAAAGAGAGACTGCTGAATTGCGACTGATCACGAAGCTCAAGACAATGCAGACTCCTGGACTGAATTGAGACCTAGGTTTCTTCTCTGACTACCAATGCCTGCTCATGTTATTTGGCGTCTGAAATCACTTCACTCTCCAAAATATAAGGACAAACAGAGTCACATTCTAGTTGTATCTGAAGAAGTTAGCAGTGATTCCTGAAATTTTGTTAATCATTAAGGTGCTGCTGTACTGTTGCTCCCTTTCACTAATAAGGACTGTAAACTGTGCTGTTATGTCCGTCTCCAAGTGCCAAGGGACTTCCCCCTCCCCCCCTTTCTGGCATGCTCTGTCTGGGTCTTTCCCTCTTCCTCTCTCTCCATCCCTCTCTCTCTCTCTGGAGAAGTGTTCTTGCCCACAAAAGACCTGGAATAAAATGTTTTTGGTCTTAAACATGGGACTCTCTCTCTCATACCTGGAATGAAACATTCTTGGTCTTAAACACTGGACTGTCTCTCTCTCTCTTTTTCTGTCGTGCTCCCTCTGGCTCTTTCCCTCCCTCTCGAACTCTGAAGAACAAAAAGTGTGCATGCACACAAAAGCTTACACCTGGAATGAAACATAGCTGGTCTTCTTAAAAGTCCCGTGAGAAGCCATTTTTCCCCTCCTCTCTCTGGCTCTTTCCCTCTCCTTCCCTCCCCAGAGGAGGAGAGGCCATCAACCAATCAAGGGAAGGGCTTTCTTTCTCTCCTCTGAAGCAGGAAATAGGAGAGATTGGCCAAAAGGAGCTGTGATGTTAGAAGCAGGAAGCAGGAAGCAGCACAGAGTCAGTTTCTCTCAGGCTGGATTGGTGGCTTGCAGGGGCCAGATCTGGCCCGTGGGCTGTATGTTTGACACCCCTGATATAGATCGTTTAGGACAGTTAATCAGACACTTTGATGTGTTGTCTTTTGTACTTTGTTGTTAAATGTATTAAATTCATGGCTTATAACATAGACATTTTCTGAGATTTTTTTATAAATTTTTGTTGTCTCTGTACATCCTGTTAATTACTGTGATCCCTATATATTTATAAACCCTCCACGTGGTGGCAGGAGATCTCCTGGAATTACAACTGGTCTCCAGACAACAGGGATCAGTTCCCCTGGAGAGAACAGCTGTTTTGGAGGGTGGACGGACCCTGTGGCATGATACCTTGCTGAGGCCCCTCCCCTCCCCAAACTCCACCCTCCCCAGTCTCCGCCTCCAAAATCTCCAGGTATTTCCCAACCTAGAGCTGGCAACCCGGTCTCCCGCACACAGTGACACATAAAACCCACCAGGGCAATCCTAAGCAGAGTTACTCCATTCTAAGTCCATTGAATTCAATGGCTTAGCAGTGTCTAACTCGGTTTGGGCCTGCACTGTAGTTCTCCAGCATATACAGCTTTCTGAATGCAGGAGGGATCCTGGCGGGGATGAGTCGATTCATTATAGTTGCATGCAATGAAGCAATCGTTGTGCTAAAGGATACTTCCTTTGTTTTTAGGTAGTATCTGTGCACATCTCCTCTGGCTGCATCTTAGTGCTCAAATATATGATACTCTTGACACACATCGGGTCACGGGTATCGCAGGTGACACACATCACAGTCTCACAGCCAGATGTACATGAGGGGAATTTGCCTTAAACAACTCTTGTTTACTCATGGCTGCGAGGGAGTGCTGTGAAGAGGAAGAAGGGGCTTCCAGTTTCCCTCCCGCTCCACTTTGGTGTAGTGGTTAAGTGCGCAGACTCTAATCTGGGAGAACCGGGTTTGATTCCCCACTCCTCCATTTGCAGCTGCTGGATGACCTTGAGCAAGACTTAGTTCTGTCAGAGCTGTCCTTGAAAGGGCAGTTCTCGCAGACCTCTCTCAGCCCCACCTACCTCACAGGGTGTCTGTTGTGGAGAGGGGAAAGGAAAGGAGTTTGTAAGCCGCTCTGAGGTTCTGAGTGAAGGGCAGACTATGAATCCAGTCTTCTTCTTCCTCTTCTTCTTCTTTCTCCAGTCTGACTGTGAGTTTAGTTGCACGCCCATGACCCAACATGGCTCAGCTGTGTCTAGTATTTGAGCCCTTGGAAGTATATCTCGGGAAAAGATGGTGTGCATCTTCTAAAAAGTCACCTGCCAACTACTAGTTTGGAGATGTTAGTGTTTTTTTTTTTTTTTTAAAGGCATTTGAAATATCTGCTGCCCCATTAATTAGGGGCATATTTTTACCCTAGCGGTTCTCAGATCAATTAAGGCAGCTGATGTTGAAGGTCTGGGGTACAGAACAATGAACCTATCTTTCTGTGGTTCTTTTTACATCTCCAAGGATGCATCTTAGGTTGTCTCATTATTCTAGCTTCTGCAAATGTAGTTTAAAATGTACAAATGGCAACCACATGGTGCATTCTTCAGGCTACAACGCAATATCTGAAACTACGTGGGATCTGTGTTGTAGGAGTTCAATTTAAAGAGTTTGCCATACCTATGTGGACATATTGTGGAGTTCTAAGCCTTGCCAAGCTCATTTCGGCATTTAGTGGATGTTCCACAACTTTTGAAAATATTGATCTGGTTCAAGGTCTGTATCTTTATTGTTACCATTGTTTAAAAAGGATCTTTTTTCACTTTGGTGACTTTGGCCAGTTTGGCGTAGCGCTTAAGTGTGCGGACTCTAATCTGGGAGAACCGGGTTTGATCTCCCACTCCTCCACTTGTACCTGCTGATGTGACCTTGGGTCAGTCACAAGCTCTGGCACAGCTGTTCCTGAAAGAGCAGTTTGTGTTAGAGTTCTCTCAGCCCCACCCACCTCACAGGGTGTCTGTTGTGGGGAGGGGAAGGGAAAGGAGTTTGTAAGCTGCTCTGAGACTCTGAGTGAAGGGCAGGGTATGAATCCAATCTTCTCCTCCTCCTCCTTCTTTGTAAATACACACCCCAGTCTTGCAATTCATGGGCTTTCCATCTTGTGACTGGTTGATATTATTGTATTTTTCTGTGTGTATGTATGAAACAATAGAAAATTGGTTATTAGAATACTTTTGAATATTTCATAATGCAAAAAGAAAAACACACACACTTAGACTTGTTATTTGAATATTTATTGTTGGAAAGCATACAGCATTTAGCTTAGGCTATTAGATTAGGTAGAACAGAATATCTTCATGTATTCCAGATCTCTACAAATCAGATCCCATTGCATTGCCTTTTGGATGTCTCACTTCCTTTTTTTTTAAACAAGATTTTTATTGGAATATATTCAACATTTTTAAACATAAATTTCCAATGCAAGTTATAGATTATATCCCTTCCCCCCCTAACAGGCTTCCAACACTCCTATTGCCAATAACAAAAAACAATAAAAGTAATCAAGTTTAAACTTATAACAATCTATAAACCAGGTAACTTATATTTTATATACAAAAATCTAACTTAATCTAACATAACTTCATTTTCAATAAGAATCAAGGTTATACATTTTCCCTTTTATTTTATGTTCAGTTTCCAAGATGTCTCACTTGCTTGAGTGGACCTACTCCACATTCATTCCAGTGAACAAAAAGCACATCTACATTTAGCAGTGAGCAATTATCTTTAAAGCCTTCCATGGCCTTGATATAAAACACAGTTACTGTCTCCACGAAACTAGCTAACACATCTTCTGCACTTAGCAAAATGGAAAAACCGACGTAATTTGTTTTTTAATTTTTTATTGCCCCAAACTGATATCAAGCACTCCACTGATAAACAGCAATAGAGAACAGTTGAAAGACCAAAACGAGGAACTGAATTTCCTCCGTAGCCATTTGACAACACCAGCTGAATAGCTATGGATGCAACGACATTGTTGATGAGAAGGGACAATATGGTGATCACTGCTTGGAAATGGGCATCAGTTTGGGGGCTCCTGTGCCCCCCCCATCTACCCAGCATCCTCTGACGGTGCCTCCAAAGAGAGAAAAGTAACAGGACAGCCGAAATAACACAGATACTAAAAGCTACAAAACATTCAAGTCCCAGCAAAACATACATATGGAACATGATCCCCATGTAATTGATGTCAGTCACATTTTTATTTTGGAAGAAATTAGAAACATTCTTATTATCCTGTATTTCCAAGTCAATGTACACAAAAGGTACGGTACTGGCCAAAGACAAAATTGCAGAGCCAAGGAGCCAGGTTGACGCCAGTCCGGAGAGTCTTCGTTTCAAATGGACAAAGAAGGGAAGTCTGAAGTCTGCAATCTTCACGCAGTAGTAGCTGCACAAGGTAGTTGTGAGCCAGACGTTGCAAGACGTTAAGTACCAGAAGCTGAACATGAACGCTTTGAGAACGTAGCCTATCCGAGTGATCCAAGGGCAGAATTTCTGCAGGATGTGCCGTATTATAATCGTGCACCCCAAACATATCCTGATGCTCCCTTGTAAGGTCAGGATCCAGTCAGTTGTGCTCAGGCATTTCTTTTTCATCCAGTCCCTGCCGTTGACAGTCAGGATGAAGACATCCATCCACGTTCTTCCTAGCATTAAAATAGCTGCAACCACCATGAAGAACATGTTGATGTCAAACAGCTCTCCTGTTGTGCCGCTGTCAGAACCGCTTCCCATTCTTCAAATTTAGGTGGACTTCTTGGGTAAACACACGCTGGGGGAAAGTGATCCAAGAGTAAATCCAAACACGCCTAATGGCTGAGCAGCTTGATACTGGGTTACAGATTCGCCGTGCATTCCCACAATATGGTGATATGGAAAACACTGCTTTGTATATGTTCCACCCAAAGGAGAATGTATTTGGGTACTAACTAACTTGGTGTAGGGCGCATGTAAATGTGGTCTGTATTCTGTTACTGAGCTCCGGAGTTATACATCTATATTTAGATTTGAGCCAAAGTGTTCTGAGATTAAACTGGAAGGATGATTTCCAAAAGCTCCACTTCCTTTTCCCAATATGTATTTTAAATGACCAAGTCTTTGGTTTCCTTTGGCCTGAATGAGATCCAGTGAGTAGTGGGCTATGCGCATCATGTTTAGAAACCTATTAGTAAAGGTAAAGATTGAGTCAGATTGAGGTTACAAGAGAGGAGCTCCTACGACTGACAGGCAACTTAAAAACTGATAAATCACCAGGCCCAGATGGCATACATCCAAGAGTTCTGAAAGAACTCAAATGTGAGCTCGTGGGTCTCCTGACACAAATATGTAAGCTTTCATTAACATCTGCCTCCATTCCTGAGGACTGGAAGGTAGCTAATGTCACTCCCATCTTTAAAAAGGGTTCCAGAGCAGATTCAGGGAATTACAGGCCAGTCAGTCTGATGTCGATACCGGGTAAGTTGGTGGAGACTGTTATTAAGGAAAGAATGAGTAGGCACACTGATGAACAAAAACTATTGAGGCAGACTCAGCATGGGTTCTGTAAAGGAAGATCTTGTCTCACTGACCTGTTAGTGTTCTTTGAGGGGGTGAACAAACCTGTGGACAAGGGGTATCCAATAGATATTGTTTACCTTGACTCCCAGAAAGCTTTGATAAAGTTCCTCATCAAAGGCTCCTAAGTAAGCTCAATAGTCATGGGATAAAAGGACAAGTCCTTTTCTGGATCAAGGACTGGCTAATTAATAGGAAACAGAGAGTGAGTATAAATGGGCAATTTTCTCAGTGGAGGGTGGTAAGCAGTGGGGTACCGCAGGGATCACTACTCGGTCCAATGCTTTTTAACTTGTTCATTAATGATTTGAAGTTGGGAGTAAGCAGTGAAGTAGCTAAATTTTCAGATGACACAAAGTTGTTAAGGGTGGTGAAAACCAGGGAGGATTGTGAGGCACTCCAAAGAGATCTGTCGAGGATAGGCGAGTGGGCGTCAACATGGCAAATGGGGTTCAATGTGGCCAAGTGCAAGGTGATGCCCATTGGAGCCAAAAATCCTAAATATAAATACATGTTGATGGGGTCCGAACTGGCAGAGACTGACCAAGAGAGAGATCTGGGAGTCGTACTGGATAACTCACTGAAAATGTTGAGACGGTGTGCGACTGCAGTAAACCTGGGTCTCCCAAATCCTTGTCTGGTACACTAACCACTACAAAAACAGCACCGTGGGAAAAAAGTAACTTTCCCCCCACCATAGAGAACAATGGAGGGAATGGGGGCAACCTGTTTGGGGGCACATAGAATTGGACCCCCTGGTCCAATGTTCTTGAAACTTGGTGGGTATCTTGGAGAGAGGCTCCATCAGCTACCCTGTGAGTTTGGAGCCTCTCCCTCAAACCCCCTCCCCTCCAGCCCCCAGAATATACCCTATGTTTTCAGCATTGACTTCAATGGCCCATAGGATATAATGGAGCTGAAATTGACATTCGACTGTCTGAAAGACTCCCAGGGATGCCGGCTGGGGGCGGGGCTTGGCTCCTGAGCTGCCAGAGCTGCGCTCCGGTGCGCTCCCCCCCAAAAGACCTCTGCACTTACCCTACCACAATTTTGTTCGCCTTTCTTTCTACTACTATTAGAAACCACAACATTCAAAAAGCAGTGGGGGAACGTTTTAACCTTCCAGGGCATTCAGTTGCCGACCTAACAGTAGCAGTTCTCTTACAGAGGAATTTCAAAGGGGGATTAGAAAGAGAGACTGCTGAATTGCGACTGGTCACGAAGCTCAAGACAATGCAGACTCCTGGACTGAACTGAGACCTAGGTTTCTTCTCTGATTACCAATGCCTGCTCTTGCCATGTGGCATCTGAAATCACTTCACTCTCCAAGATATAAGGACAGATGGACTCACGTTCCAGCGGTATCTGAAGAAGTGAGCAGTGATTCATGAGAGCTCGTGTCCTGCCACAAATATTGTTAGTCATTAAGGTGCTGCTGTACTGTTGCTCCCTTTCACTAATAAGGAATGCAAGCTGTGCTGTTAGGTTCCCCCCACAATCTGTTAGAAATGGAAAGGGGGATCTCTCCAAGTGCCATGGGATTCTCCCCCCCTCTCTGGCATGCTCTTTCTGGGTCTTTCCCTCCTCCTCTCTCTCTCTCTCTTTGAAGAAGAAGTGCACTTGCCCACAAAAGCTTATACCTGGAATAAAATGTTTTTGGTCTTAAACACAGGACTCTCTCTCATACCTGGAATAAAACATTTCTGATCTTAAACACAGGAGACTCTCTCTCATATCTGGAGTAAAATGTTTTTGTCTTAAATACAGGACTCTCTCTCGCTCTCTCCTACCTGGAATAAAACATTTTTGTCTTAAACACAGGACTCCCTCTTTTTCTGGCTCTTTCCCTCCCTCCCCGTCTCTGAAGAAGAAAAAAATGTATTTCCACACAACAGCTTATACCTGGAATAAAATGTTGCCAGTCTACTTAAAAGTCCCATGAGATGCCTTTTCCGGCCCCTCGGCTCGTCACCCCCTTCCCTCCCCAGAGAAGGAGGGCCCCACAGCCAACTGAAGGAAGGCTTTCTTTCTCTCCTCCGAAGGAGCAAATAGGAGAGACTGGCCAAAAGGAACTCTGATGTTAGAAACAGGAAGCAGAAAGCAACACAGAATCAGTTGCTCTTGGGCCAGATTGGAGGCTTGCAGGGGCTGGATCTGCCTCACGGTCTGTATGTTTGAAATATAGTTTAGGACAGTTATTTAGATACTTTGATGTGGACTTCAGAGGAAGAGGCAGGTTTGAGGGCGTGGCCTGAAAGTGACATCACAGGAAGGGGTGGAGTTTCAGTACAGGATGTGACACTATCAGAAGGGGTGGAGCTTAGAAAGTGACATCACCTGACTGTTGTCCTGGAAGTGACACCACAGGTCCTTGCTAGGCACCACCTCCAAAGTCTCCTGGCTCCACCACCTAAGCCCCCTGGTGGTAAAAACAGAAAAACAAGAGTGGTAAAAAGTGTGAAGTAGTTTCCTTTTTCAGGTGGCAACTGTGTTAGCCTGAAGCAGTAGAGTAGAACAGACTTTGAGTCCAGTGGTACCTTAAGACCAGCAGAGGTTTATTCAAGGTATGAGATTTCGTGGTCTTCAAAGCACCACTGGACTCAAAATTTGTTCTAGTTTCCCTTTTGACTGTAGTCCAGCCATATCTTCTTTAACAGGATTACTGCTTCAGGAGAGCAGACACTCACATTTCTGCCTTCACAAACACATAAGCAACTGAATGTGTAGCTTCTCGAGGCAGGCAGCCATGAAGTCAACTGATCCCTGAAGAGACCAATAGCTGCGCAAAGATAAGGCAGTCTGTGAGCAGGTCTGCCTGAATTCCAGCCACAAATCCCCCACACTAAAAAGCTCGGTCAGGCTGTACACGGGTCAGTGGAAACCCACTGGAGCCTTGAATCACCTGATCCTGACTGGATGCAACACAACAGCTAGATTCAGTCCAGTAGCACCTGGGACCAGCAAGATTTTGGGGGTATGAGAGTCAATGCTCTGTCAGATACCCACTCTGGTGGTACTGGACTGGAGTCAAGCAGCAGGCCCATGGAGGCAGAACAAGACCAGAGGTCCCTCTACCAGAATCCCTTGTCTGAGACCCCCAGTGCCCAAGAGCTGGGCACCACAAGAAATCCGTGAGCACCAGTTCCCAGTTAGTGCGATTCTGGCTCTGAAACTCTGCATTTCCTTGGCAAGCCGAGATTTTATCCTCTTTAGAAACCTTTTCTAAAAAAAAATCAGGGCTCCAATTGTAGTGGAAAAATTGCGGAAGGCCATTGTAAGTCGAGGCAGGTGGTGAGCCACACAGCCCTCCTCTATGTGAATAGCAGGGCAGCAGGGAGCTAACTTCTACCCAGATGAAGATGGTAGTAGCCAGGGCTCTTTTGTAGCAGGAACTCCTTTGCATATTAGGCCACACACCTCTGATGTAGCCAATCCTCCAAGAGCTTACAGGGCTCTTCTTACAAGGTCTACTGTAAGCTCTTGGAGGATTGGCTACATTAGGGGTGTGTGTGGCCTAATATGCAAAGGAGTTCCTGCTACAAAAAGAGCCCTGAATACAATATAAGAGTGGGCGAGGTCTCTGAGTGAGATGGCAGCAAGCTGCAGAAGAGGCTTCTTGGCTCCAGCTTGGTGTTTTGTGGACTGCCTGACATCTTGAGGAGACTCCCCATCCAATACAGGTTACAGGGTGGGTGGAAAAGTATTATTGTTGTTTATTTGGTGTGCTGAATAAAGCTGCCTCCTTCGTCCCATTTGCTTGTTGGGATCAATCCGAACCATGGGTAACGCACCAAATGTGTTCCATCTTTCAGACCCACTTGCAAAATGGAAGCGGTGGCTGGCAAAGCAGACAGATTCCCCGAGTAAAGACTTCATTGATGAGCCCCAAGGGCAGGGAAACTAGCCACGCAAAATTGGATCCCTTTCTTTCAAAGCTGATACATTACGGATATATTCACCAGGAGCAGAATGGGGGGGGGGATTTCAGTGAAGGGAGCCCACTGCTCCCCATGTTAGCCCCCCGCCCTCCCTGGTCTTTAGCTTGGAGAAATGACGGCCGAGGGGTGACATGATCGAGGTTTATAAGATTATGCATAGGACTGAGCAGGTTGAGAAAGAAGTACTTTTCTCCCTTTCTCACAATACAAGAACTCATGGGCAGTCAATGAAATTGCTGAGCAGTCAGGTTAGAACAGATAAAAGGAAGTCCTTCTTCACCCAAAGAGTGATTAAGTGCAGAGAAGGGCAACTAGAATGATAAAAGGGCTGGAACACCTTCCCCATGAAGAAAGGTTAAAATGCTTGGGGCTCTTTAGCTTGGAGAAACAACGGCTGAGGGGTGATATGATCGAGGTTTATAAGATTATGAATGGGATAGAGCAGGTTGAGAAAGAAGTACTTTTCTCCCTTTCTCACAATATAAGAACTCGTGGGCACTCCATGAAATTGCTGAGCAGTCGGGTTAGAACAGATAAAAGGAAGTACTTCTTCACCCAAAGAGTGATTAACACATGGAATTCACTGCCACAGCAGGTGGTGGCAGCTACAAGCATGGACAGTTTCAAGAGGGAATTGGATAAACATATGGAGCAGAAGTCCATCAGTGGCTATTAGCCACAAGGTATAGATAGGGACTCTCAGTCTGGGGCAGGTGATGCTCTGTATTCCTGGTGCTTGGGGGGGGCAGCAGTGGGAGGGCTTCTGGTGTCCTGGCCCCACTGCTGGACCTCCTGATGGTACCTGGGATTTTTGGCCACTGTGTGACACAGAGTGTTGGACTAGATGGGCCATTGGCCTGATTCAACATTGGCTTCTCTTATGTTCTTAGGAAAGGCCCGGAAGGGTGCAAGGAGGCATTTAAATGCCTCCCCATGCCTTCCCCAGCCCCCCTGCCCACCATTTAAATGCCTCCCTCTGCCTTCCCCTGGCCCAGCAAAAGGATTCCCCGAATGGATGCCGAATATACGGCATCCATTTGGGGAATCCCTGTTTGGCCAGCCGAATCAGATTAGAGAATCTGCTTCAGCTTTCGGCAGGCCGAATAATGCCAAATTGGCAATCGGGGTTTTTTTTGGTTCGTCTGAACCAAATGCAGATCCCGAGTCCCTGTGCAAAGGCAAGAAATGGCAAACCACCTCTGTTCATTTCTTGAGAACACATGAAGGGTTCTGGGACTTGAACACACGCACAAACACAAATGGAAAGCACCACTGTAACGGCTGCTAAATAAAGCCCTCCATGTTCAGAGGCAGTGTGTGGAGAGAATTTTGCTGATCAGCCTTATTAATATTTGTAGGTTTGGGCCCACAACAATGGATTCACTCACTCCTATAAAAAGAGAAACAAAAATCATCTCCTGCTCTGACCCTGGCGCAGGCCAAAGCTGTCAATCCATTGACTAAAAACAGAGACACCCAGGGCACCAGGAAAACAACTGATCATTATCTTGTGGCCAGGAAAGATTTACATTATAGGGGCTATTCAGAGGAAAACCTAAACCCATAAACCTGGAGATGTAGCTAGTCTACATATAGCAAACAACTGTGGCCTTTCACACCTCTGCTTTCCCAGGGCACCAGGAATGATTCAGTTTTGTTATGATAGCACGAGAACTTCGAGTCTGTTTTGTCAAGATCCGCTCTGAATGCAATATACCGATCATTTACATCCTAAGTGTCAACTATTGGTGTTTTCCTGATGTCAGAATTGAAAAGAACCATGTATGCACATCAATTGAATGTTTGATGCTGTACTCGATGTAATTGTCCGAGGTGTGAAGTCATGAGAAACCCCTTTGAAGGATCCTGTATAAAAGATCCCTGGTTTCTGACAGGCCTTGTCCAATTTTGGGGAAACCTTGAAAGGCTCACCTTTCATGGTAGCCCTATCTCGGGCCCGGAGGCCTCCGTGTTTTGTGTTCTGTGTTATGTGCTTGCTGTTCTGTTGCTGTCTTGTCTGTCTGTCCTGTTAAGCTGTTGAATGCAAATGTTTGTTTCTGTCCTCTTGGGTTAGGAGGAGTGCGGGCTAGGGGCTGGCAGTCCCTCTCCTTCCTCTATAGAAAAGAAACACTATATATTTTCACCTCTTGGTATAAGTGTATTCTCTTGTCTTGGAGCCTAGCAGTTCCTTTTCCTTTCCTCCACCCCAGTGCCTTTGGTGAGTGGGCCGTTTACCGTAGCCTAAACGAACCTTGAAAGGGGGAAGGGTCGCCCAGGGAAAATTCTCCCGACACAGTGTAACTCAGGATACAGGGTATATGAGCACATGCTACCTTATACTGAGCCAGACCCTTGGGCTATCAAAGTCAGTTATCTATCCACACTGGTAGCTGCTCATCACCTCCTTAGCTGGAGATGGCAGGAATTGAACTTGGGATGCTGTAACACTGAGCTATGGCCTTTCCCCAGTGGGGCATTCCATGGGGGAGGATGGCTGCCTACATGCTCTGTTTATAGGAGAGGCCCATGGCGAGGATGCATTCGGGGTGGGGGCTCTCCAAAGTCCCCCAGGTTCAGCATCACCAGTTAAAGAATCAGACAGTAAGTGATGTGGAAGACCTCAGGCTATAACCCTGAAGACCTGCTGCCAGTCCGAGCAGAAAATTCCGATCTTGACGGACCAAACGGTCCGATTCGATATAAGGCAGCTTCACATGTTCATGGGTAGTGGTGGACTAGGATCCTGGGTGGCCTGGGTTCGAATCTCCACTTCTGCCCTGGAAACTCACTGGGTATCCTTGGACTCATGACAAACTCTCAGCCTGACCTACCTCAGTGGGTTGTTGTGAGAAAATGGAGGAGGGAGAGCAATGTTTTAAAAGCCTACTGGGGAGCAGGGAGATGAGAATAAATAAAGTAAATGCAAATGCGTGTTCACCTGTTAATCGGGTCTTCAGCCACGTGTTCTGTTCAACTCTTGTACCGGTCCTGCTAAGATTCACCCTTCCCGGCGTTCTGTATCCATAGTTCTTTGCTGACCCCAGGAGACAGGAGATGTGTTCACAGAAAGGGCTTAGGCACAGTTGGGCGATCTGACTTCTGACGCTAACACTGCCTGGATGTTGGGGTGCATGAATAACTTATAGGCTGCTGTTCTTACCAGCTGAAACAGAGTATGTGATCTATTTGACATGTCTAAAAATCCCTCTTCGTATCCAGGCTCATTGTGGGCAGTAGATTAAGGAACGAACAAAAAAGGAATGCTTCTTTAGGCAATGAGTGATTAAAATGTGGGAATTTGCTGCCAGTGGAGGTAGCAATTTTAACGGGCAGATTCATAGTGGGCAGGTCCATCAATGGCGGGGAAAGCTTAGGGCTTAGGGCAGCAGCGGGTGACTTGAGGACGCCCTGAGCGCCCTCCCAAAGCAAGGCCCACCACCCAAGGAATGGCTCAGCTGCCCGCCGCCACCCAAAGCTGGTGGGGAAAGTTTCCCCAAGTGCCCCCCTGCCTCCCCAAGCAAGGCCCACCACCCAAGAAGCAATTTGGCCGCCCACCGCCACCCCAAACCAGTGGGGAAACTTTCCCCATTGCTTGGGGCTGCAGTGGGTGACTCGAGGATGCTCCGAGCACCCTCTGCCTCCCCCAAGCCCCCCCCCCAAGCAAGGCCCACCACCCGAGGAGCAGCTCTGTCACCTGTTGCTGCCCAAAGCCAGTGGGGAAAGTTTTCCTGTTGGCTTGGGGTGGCAGTGGGTGACTTGCTCCAAGCACCCTCCTGCCACCCCCAACCTCCTGCCCCCCCAAAGCAAGGCCCACCACCCGAGGAGTGGCAGCGGGCGACTTGAGGATGCTCCGAGCGCCCTCCCGCCCCTTCCCAAAGCAAGCCTACCACCCAAGGAGTGGCTCGGCCGCCTGCCGCTGCCCCAAGCCAGCCGAGAAAGTTTCTTTTCTATAGCAGGGGGGTGGGGTGGGAAAAAGCCTCGAGAGCCATAGAAGAAGGCCCTGTGAGCTGTAGCTTGGCCACCCCTGGCTTATGACATAGATATTTGTTTTTAATGGGTTTTTAGTTACTCTACATACTGTTAATTACCACGATCCTTATATATTTATAAATCCTCCATGTGGTGGCTGGGGATCTCTTGATTTGACATCTGGTTTCCAGACAGCAGAGATCAATTCCCCTGGGGAAATTAGCTGTTTTGGAGGGTGGACCGACCCTGTGGCATTATACCTGGCTGAGGCCCCTCCCCTCCCCAAACCCCTCCCTCCCAAGTCTCCACCTCCAAAATCTCTGGGTATTTCCCTACCTAGAGCTGGCAACCCCGTCTCCCACACAAAGTGACGCGTAGAACCCAGCAGGGCAATCCTAGGAAGAGTTAACACCATTTTAAGTCCATTGAACCCAATGGCTTAGAAGGGTCTCACTCTGTTTAGGGTTGGACTGTAGCTCTCCAACATACACAGTCTTCTGTATGCTGGAGGGATTCTGGTGGGGATGAGTTGATTCATTATATTTGCATAGAATGAAGCCGTAGTTGGGATCAAGGATGCTTCCTTTGTTCTTAGATATGATTTGTGTACATCCCACCTGGCTCCATCTTAGGGCTCAGATATAGGATACTCTTTTTTGTAAAGAAATTTTATTAACAGGATATTTTAACATGATCCGTAATTAAAGACAATTCTTAAGATATCCTTTTCCACAGCTTTCCCCCCCCTCCCCCCGGCTTCCAACGATGTTCCGCCCCAGTATCATTTCAGTCAACATTCTGTTACATTAAACACTTATTCAATAATCAAATCTTCTATTGAAACATTTTCCTTTTCTATTTCTCTCTCTTAGGTAACATTTTAAATACAATCCATTTCTTACTATACTTCTAATCTTAATAGTTATCAAAGCAAAGTAACTTATTTTGAACATCCCAGTTCAGTTCTAGGTAGTCTTTAAAGTCTTTCCAATCTGCTAAAAATTCTTTTTTTTTTTTTTTGAAATAACTCTCCTAAAAAGGAGAGAATTTTATTTTTTTTATAAGAAAAGGGTAAGGTAGACAGATGGGAAAAGAAAAAAGAGCGGAGTGAGTTTTTTTCTGTTAGTAAAGGTTAGTTTTATTTCTTCCAGTTGTCGGCATCCATCACGGTTGAAAGATCTTCTTTTCAGCTTAACAAAGTCCAAATCAATTCTATTAGTAAAGTTAGTAAAGTCCACTGGGGTTAAATCAAATCTTTTCAGATGTTACACGAACAAATTCTTTTTTAAGTCTCTCCAATTATCATTAAGTCCTTTGAACTTTAATGCCTCCCGTTCCGTCACTTCCTTCCCCCGGGCCGCCGTCTTCTTCAAAAATCCAAATTTTGAGTACTGCTTCCTCCTCTGTGCTGGCATGTCTCTTCAGAAATTTTTTAATCCATCTTCTTTCGCTTCTTTTTTCTTGTTGTTTCTGGCAGTCATTTCTCGTTGGCTCCATTAACACTCGGGTTGAAATTAGATCTCCATTACTTGCTAAGCTCAACACCCCTTTCTACTGGCAGAGTATATCCTTTTTTTGAAGGCGGAGTAGGCTTTGAGAGCCTTGTCCGCCTCTTCTTTTTATTTATTCGCTCCACTGCCAGATAGAGGTGTCAAGACTTTCGTCAAAATAAATCTGAGATCTTCTTTCCCTTCTTCATCCATAGCTTGGAACTTTAACATCGATACATTTTCTGCCATCAACCTTATTAATTCCAAATATTTGTTTTTATAGTCTGATGAGAACAATTTCCATTTTAAAAACGTTTCATTGATATTTTAGATTAACTCCAGCAGGTGGCGCAGTATCTCAGTCTATTGTTGATTGACAGCTAGTTCTGGGGGGAGGTTGACTGGAGCGGAAGTCCCTCCTCTCTTCTCTTCCGTTCTAAACAGGATTTTCCCCAGCATCGACATTTTGTTTTTTGTTTACTTTTTCAAAGTTCGTGCCACATCCCCCAGAAAGCAACTAAAGCCGCAATCTTCTGTAAAACCCCAACGGTACTTTCACCAACATTTTTTCTTGTTACCCCCCTTCGCGTTTCCTTTAAAAATTCGCTTCTTTGAAGAGGGTGGAAGCTCCTCCCTCCTCCCATACGCTTATCCGCTTGCGAGGGGGTTTTAATTTTCGCTTCAAAATAGATCTTCAACTCACGATTAGATGCCATATCTTCTTTTCATGGTAATTCATCCGCTTTTCCTCACTCCTGGAAGTCGGCAGGGCTGCTAAGTCCCATTCGGGACGCACTACGCGGCGGGGCCGATTGGGGCGGGGAGAAAGCCTCAATTTCCCGGCAGTTTGCCGGCAAAGAGGCTACTCCCCTATGCGCCCCCGGTTCGGAGCCTTTGACTAAGGCTCACTAGGGTCTTTCGCAAACGCGAAGACCCCCCCATTCCGTGTGTGGGCTGACTGCCTCCGGGAGCGTCCCGAGAAGCGGCCGCCATTCGCAGCACCGAAACCGAAACCCCCAATCTGCTAAAAATTCTTGATCTTCTTTTCCATTAAGTTTTTTTGTCAATTTGTCCATTTCTACCATAAAAATCATCTTCTTTATCCATTCCCATTTATCTGGTATCTTCTCCTGCTTCCAGAATTGAGCAAATGTCATTCTCGCCGTTGAAATCAAATACCATAACAATGTTCTCTTTGTCACGTTAACTTCCTCCATTTTAAGACCTAAAAGTAACATTTCTGGCTCTTTTTTCAAAGTACATTTCAGGATCTTCTGGAGAGATATAGGATACTCTTGACATACATCGGGTCACGGGTATCACAGGTGACACACTTCATAGACTCACAGTCAGGTGTACGTGGGGGGAATTCGCCTTAAATATCTGTTGTTTGCTCATGGCTGTGAGGGAATTCTGTGAAGAGGAAGAAGGGGCTTCCAGTTTCCATCCCGCTCCACTTCCTCCAGTGGACAAGGCCCTGTTTATAAGGAATTCCCCAATGTAGTCTGACTACGAGTTTAGTTGCGTGCCCGTGACCCAACATATGTCGGCTTTATATCGAGTATTTGAGCCCTTAGAAGAATATCTTGAATAAAAGATGGGGCGCATCTTCCACAGTTTCACCTACCGACGATTAGTTTGGAAATGTTATTTTTTAAAAAAAGCCTTAGTAGAATCTGCTGCCCAATTAAGTTTTGCCGTTCAGTTGCACAGACGACCCACTCCAGTATCTTTGCCAAGAAAACCCTATCAACAGTAACAAAAGGCCCAATTGATTAGTGGTAATTAAGGCAGCTGATCCTAAAGGTCTAGGGTAGCCTACAATGAACTTTTTATAGTTCTCTCTACATCTCCAAAGACGCGTATTAGCTGGTCTTACGGTTCTAGCTTCTGCAAATGCAACCTAAAATGTACAAATGGCAACTACACGGTGCATTCCCCAGGCTACAACGGAATACATTTGTGTATTCCAGATCGCTGCAATTCAGATCCCATCGCCTTGCGTTTTTGGATGTCTTACTCTGCTGACCGGACTGGTTTATCCTACGTAATCCGCCTTGAGTCCCAGTGAAAAAGGCACACTACAGATAATGCAGACAGACAACAAACAAAGAGAATTACTCCTCATTTATTCCAGTGAACAAAAGGCACGCCTGGATTTAGGAGTGAGCAATTATTTTTAAAGCCTTCCCGGGCCTTGAGATAAAACAGAGTGTGTTTTCCTGCATACGGTTACTGTGTGTACATAACTAGCTCACACATCCTCTGCACTTAGCAAAATACAAAGATTTACGTAACTCGTTTTTTAATTTCTTATTTCCCCATACCGATATCAAGGACTCCACTGAAAAACAGCTGTATAGAACAACTGAAGGACCAAGATGAGAAATCCAACTTCCTTCAAAATCTCTTGACATGGACAGTTGAATAGCTACGAAAACAGCAACATTGTTGAGGAGAAGGGACAATATAGTGAACACTGCTTGGAAGTGGGCGTCGGTTTGGGGGCTCCTGTGGTCTCCCCAACTACCCAGCATCCTCTGACGGTGCCTCCAAAGAGAGAAAAGTAACAGGACAGCAGAAATGGCACAGATACTAAAAGCTGCAAAAGGTCCAAGTCCCAGCCAAGCTGGCGTATGGAACCCCATCACTGTGTGGCTGATGTCAGTCACATTTCTATTTGGGGAGAAATTAGGAAAGTTGCTATTATTTCGTATTTCCAAGTCAATGTATGCAAAGGGAAGGCTACTTGCCAAAGACAAAACTGCAGAGCTGAGGAGCCAGGTCGACACCAGTCCCGAAAGTCTTAGTTTCAAATGGATGAAGAAGGGGTGTCTGAAGTCTGCGATCTTCACGCAGTAGTAGCTGCACAAGGAAGCTGTGAGCCAGACGTTGCAAGACGTCAAGTACCAGAAGATGAGCACGAACGCTTTGAAAACATAGCGTGTCCGAGTGATCCAAGGGCAGAACTTCTCTAGGATGGACCGTATCAACTCCACGCACCCCAAACATATCCTGATGCTGCCTTGTAAGGTCAGGATCCAGTCAGTTGTGCTCAGGCGTTTCTTTTTCATCCAGTCCCTGCCATTGACACTCAGGATAAAGACATCTGTCCACGTTCTTCCCAACATTAAAATAGTTCCTATCAGGATGATAATCACGTTGATGTCAAGCAGCTCTCCTGTTGTCCCGCTGTCAGAACCTCTTCCCATTCTTACACACTGGGGGAAAGTGAACCCAACAGTAAATCCAAACACGCCTAATGGCTGAGCAGCTTGACACTGGGTTACAGATTTGCCGTGGTTTCCTACAATATGGTGATATGGAAAACACTGCTTTGTATATGTTCCACCCAAAGGAGAATGTATTTTGGTACTAACTAACTTGGTGTAGTGCGCATGTAAATGTGGTCTGTATTCTGTTACTGAGCTCCGGAGTTATACATCTATATTTAGATTTGAGCCAAAGTGTTCTGAGATTAAACTGGAAGGATGATTTCCAAAAGCTCCACTTCCTTTTCCCAATATGTATTTTAAATGACCAAGTGTTTGGTTTCCTTTGGCCTGAATGAGATCCAATGAGTAGTGGGCTATGCGCATCATGTTTAGAAACCTATTAGTAAAGGTAAAGATTGAGTCAGATTGAGGTTACAAGAGAGGAGCTCCTACGACTGACAGGCAACTTAAAAACTGATAAATCACCAGGCCCAGATGGCATACATCCAAGAGTTCTGAAAGAACTCAAATGTGAGCTCGTGGGTCTCCTGACACAAATATGTAAGCTTTCATTAACATCTGCCTCCATTCCTGAGGACTGGAAGGTAGCTAATGTCACTCCCATCTTTAAAAAGGGTTCCAGAGCAGATTCAGGGAATTACAGGCCAGTCAGTCTGATGTCGATACCGGGTAAGTTGGTGGAGACTGTTATTAAGGAAAGAATGAGTAGGCACACTGATGAACAAAAACTATTGAGGCAGACTCAGCATGGGTTCTGTAAAGGAAGATCTTGTCTCACTGACCTGTTAGTGTTCTTTGAGGGGGTGAACAAACCTGTGGACAAGGGGTATCCAATAGATATTGTTTACCTTGACTCCCAGAAAGCTTTGATAAAGTTCCTCATCAAAGGCTCCTAAGTAAGCTCAATAGTCATGGGATAAAAGGACAAGTCCTTTTCTGGATCAAAGACTGGCTAATTAATAGGAAACAGAGAGTGAGTATAAATGGGCAATTTTCTCAGTGGAGGGTGGTAAGCAGTGGGGTACCGCAGGGATCACTACTCGGTCCAATGCTTTTTAACTTGTTCATTAATGATTTGAAGTTGGGAGTAAGCAGTGAAGTAGCTAAATTTTCAGATGACACAAAGTTGTTAAGGGTGGTGAAAACCAGGGAGGATTGTGAGGCACTCCAAAGGGATCTGTCGAGGATAGGCGAGTGGGCGTCAACATGGCAAATGGGGTTCAATGTGGCCAAGTGCAAGGTGATGCCCATTGGAGCCAAAAATCCTAAATATAAATACATGTTGATGGGGTCCGAACTGGCAGAGACTGACCAAGAGAGAGATCTGGGAGTCGTACTGGATAACTCACTGAAAATGTTGAGACAGTGTGCGACTGCAGTAAACCTGGGTCTCCCAAATCCTTGTCTGGTACACTAACCACTACAAAAACAGCACCGTGGGAAAAAAGTAACTTTCCCCCCCACCATAGAGAACAATGGAGGGAATGGGGGCAACCTGTTTGGGGGCACATAGAATTGGACCCCCTGGTCCAATGTTCTTGAAACTTGGTGGGTATCTTGGAGAGAGGCTCCATCAGCTACCCTGTGAGTTTGGAGCCTCTCCCTCAAACCCCCTCCCCTCCAGCCCCCAGAATATACCCTATGTTTTCACCATTGACTTCAATGGCCCATAGGATATAATGGAGCTGAAATTGACATTCGGCTGTCTGAAAGACTCCCAGGGATGCCGGCTGGGGGCGGGGCTTGGCTCCTGAGCTGCCAGAGCTGCGCTCCGGTGCGCTCCCCCCCAAAAGACCTCTGCACTTACCCTACCACAATTTTGTTAGCCTTTAAAGGTGCTACTGGATTCTTTCTACTACTATTAGAAACCACAACATTCAAAAAGCAGTGGGGGAATGTTTTAACCTTCCAGGGCATTCAGTTGCCGACCTAAGAGTAGCAGTTCTCTTACAGAGGAATTTCAAAGGGGGATTAGAAAGAGAGACTGCTGAATTGCGACTGGTCACGAAGCTCAAGACAATGCAGACTCCTGGACTGAACTGAGACCTAGGTTTCTTCTCTGATTACCAATGCCTGCTCTTGCCATGTGGCATCTGAAATCACTTCACTCTCCAAGATATAAGGACAGATGGACTCACGTTCCAGCGGTATCTGAAGAAGTGAGCAGTGATTCATGAGAGCTCGTGCCCTGCCACAAATTTTGTTAATCATTAAGGTGCTGCTGTACTGTTGCTCCCTTTCACTAATAAGGAATGCAAGCTGTGCGGTTAGGTTCCCCCCACAATCTGTTAGAAATGGAAAGGGGGATCTCTCCAAGTGCCATGGGATTCTCCCCCCCTCTCTCTGGCATGCTCTTTCTGGGTCTTTCCCTCCTCCTCTCTCTCTCTCTCTTTGGAGAAGAAGTGTACTTGCCCACAAAAGCTTATACCTGGAATAAAATGTTTTTGGTCTTAAACACAGGACTCTCTCTCATACCTGGAATAAAACATTTCTGATCTTAAACACAGGAGACTCTCTCTCATATCTGGAGTAAAATGTTTTTGTCTTAAATACAGGACTCTCTCTCGCTCTCTCCTACCTGGAATAAAACGTTTTTGTCTTAAACACAGGACTCCCTCTTTTTCTGGCTCTTTCCCTCCCTCCCCGTCTCTGAAGAAGAAAAAAATGTATTTCCACACAACAGCTTATACCTGGAATAAAATGTTGCCAGTCTACTTACAAGTCCCATGAGATGCCTTTTCCGGCCCCTCGGCTCGTCACCCCCTTCCCTCCCCAGAGAAGGAGGGCCCCACAGCCAACTGAAGGAAGGCTTTCTTTCTCTCCTCCGAAGGAGCAAATAGGAGAGACTGGCCAAAAGGAACTCTGATGTTAGAAACAGGAAGCAGAAAGCAACACAGAATCAGTTGCTCTTGGGCCAGATTGGAGGCTTGCAGGGGCTGGATCTGCCTCACGGTCTGTATGTTTGAAACCCCTGATATAGTTTAGGACAGTTAATTAGATACTTTGATGTGTGTTTTTTTTGGTACTTCATTGTTAAATGTATTAAATACATGGCTTATAACAGGGGTGTCCAGACTTGCCTCATGTAAGAGCCACAGAGACAAAATGTTAGATGCTCGAGAGCCGCAAGTGGACTTCGGAGGAAGAGGCAAATTTGAGGCCATGGCCTGAAAGTGACATCACAGGAAGGGGTGGAGTTTCAGTACAGGATGTGACATGATCGGAAGGGGTGGAGCTTAGGAAGTGACATCACCTGACTGTTGACCTGGAAGTGACATCACAGGACATGGCATCATGAAGTGATGTCATATCCTTGCTAGGCACCACCTCCAAAGTTTTACCACCTAAGCCCCCTGGTGGTAAAAACAGAAAAACAAGAGTGGTAAAAAGTGTGAAGTAGTTTCCTTTTTCAGGTGGCAACTGTGTTAGCCTGAAGCAGTAGAGTAGAACAGACTTTGAGTCCAGTGGTACCTTAAGACCAGCAGAGGTTTATTCAAGGTATGAGATTTCGTGGTCTTCAAAGCGCCACTGGACTCAAAATTTGTTCTAGTTTCCTTTTTGACTGTAGTCCAGCCATATCTTTAACAGGATTAGTGCTTCAGGAGAGCAGACACTCACATTTCTGCCTTCACAAATACATAAGCAACTGAATGTGTAGCTTCTCGAGGCAGGCAGCCATGAAGTCAACTGATCCCTGAAGAGACCAATAGCTGCGCAAAGATAAGGCAGTCTGTCAGCAGGTCTGCCTGAATTCCAGCCACAAATCCCCCACACTAAAAAGCTCAGTCAGGCTGTATACGGGTCAGTGGAAACCCACTGGAGCCTTGAATCACCTGATCCTGACTGGACGCAGCACAACAGCTAGATTCAGTCCAGTAGCACCTGGGACCAGCAAGATTTTGGGGGTATGAGAGTCAATGCTCTGTCAGATACCCACTCTGGTGGTACTGGACTGGAGTCAAGCAGCAGGCCCATGGAGGCAGAACAAGACCAGAGGTCCCTCTACCAGAATCCCTTGTCTGAGACCCCCAGTGCCCAAGAGCTGGGCACCACAAGAAATCCGTGAGCACCAGTTCCCAGTTAGTGCGATTCTGGCTCTGAAACTCTGCATTCCCTTGGCAAGCCGAGATTTTATCCTCTTTAGAAACCTTTTCTAAAAAAAAATCAGGGCTCCAGTTGTAGTGGAAAAATTGCGGAAGGCCATTGTAAGTCGAGGCAGGTGGTGAGCCACACAGCCCTCCTCTATGTGAATAGCAGGGCAGCAGGGAGCTAAGTTCTACCCAGATGAAGATGGTAGTAGCCAGGGCTCTTTTTGTAGCAGGAACTCCTTTGCATATTAGGCCACACACCTCTGATGTAGCCAATCCTCCAAGAGCTTACAGGGCTCTTCTTACAAGGTCTACTGTAAGCTCTTGGAGGATTGGCTACATTAGGAGTGTGTGGCCTAATATGCAAAGGAGTTCCTGCTACAAAAAGAGCCCTGAATACAATATAAGAGTGGGCGAGGTCTCTGAGTGAGACGGCAGCAAGGTGCAGAAGAGGCTTCTTGGCTCCAGCTTGGTGTTTTGTGGACTGCCTGACATCTTGAGGAGACTCCCCATCCAATACAGGTTACAGGGTGGGTGGAAAAGTATTATTGTTGTTTATTTGGTGTGCTGAATAAAGCTGCCTCCTTCGTCCCATTTGGTTGTTGGGATCAATCCGAACCATGGGTAACGCACCAAATGTGTTCCATCTTTCAGACCCACTTGCAAAATGGAAGCCGTGGCTGGCAAAGCAGACAGATTCCCCGAGTAAAGACTTCATTGATGAGCCCCAAGGGCAGGGAAACTAGCCACGCAAAATTGGATCCCTTTCTTTCAAAGCTGATACGTTATGGATATATTCACCAGGAGCAGAATGGGGGGGGGGATATTTCAGTGAAGGGAGCCCACTGCTCCCCATGCTAGCCCCCCCTGCCTTCCCTGGTCTTTAGCTTGGAGAAATGACGGCTGAGGGGTGACATGATCGAGGTTTATAAGATTATGCATGGGACTGAGCAGGTTGAGAAAGAAGTACTTTTCTCCCTTTCTCACAATACAAGAACTCACGGGCAGTCAATGAAATTGCTGAGCAGTCAGGTTAGAACAGATAAAAGGAAGTACTTCTTCACCCAAAGAGTGATTAACACATGGAATTCACTGCCACAGGAGGTGGTGGCAGCTACAAGCATGGACAGTTTCAAGAGGGGATTAGATAAACATATGGAGCAGAAGTCCATCAGTGGCTATTAGCCACAAGGTATAGATAGGGACTCTGGGGCGAGTGATGCTCTGTATTCTTGGTCCTTATGGGGGTCAACAGTAGGAGGGCATCTAGTGTCCTGTCCCTACTGCTGGACCTCCTGATGGTACCTGGGATTTTTGGCCACTGCGTGACAGAGTGTTGGACTAGATGGGCCATTGGCCTGATCCAACATTGGCTTCTCTTATGTTCTTAGGAAAGGCCCGGAAGGGTGCAGGGAGGCATTTAAATGCCTCCCCATGCCTTCCCCAGCCCACCTGCCGAAACAGGGGAGGCATTTAAATGCCTCCCCCTGCCCACCATTTAAATGCCTCCCTCTGCCTTCCCCTGGCCCAGCAAAGGGATTCCCTGAATGGATGCCGAATATACAGCATCCATTTGGGGAATCCCTGTTCGGCCAGCCGAATCAGATTAGAGAATCTGATTCAGCTTTCGGCAGGCCGAATAATGCCAAATTGGCAATCGGGGTTTTTTTTGGTTCGTCTGAACCAAATGCAGATCCCTAGTCCCTGTGCAAATGCAAGAAATGGCAAACCACCTCTGTTCATTTCTTGAGAACACATGAAGGGTTCTGGGACTTACACATGCACAAACACAAATGGAAAGCACTGCCGTAACGGCTGCTAAATAAAACCCTCCATGTTCAGAGGCAGCGTACCTCAGGATACGAGGTATAAGAGCACATGCTGCCTTATACTGAGCCAGACCCTTGGGCTATCAAAGTCAGTTATCTATCCACACTGGTAGCTGCACATCACCTCCTTAGCTGGAGATGGCAGGAATTGAACTTGGGATGCTGTAACACTGAGCTATGGCCTTTCCCCAGTGGGGCATCCCATGGGGGAGGATGGCTGCCTACATGCTCTGTTTATAGGCGAGGCCCATGGCGAGGATGCATTCGGGGTGGGGGCTCTCCAAAGTCCCCAGGTTCAGCATCACCAGTTAAAGAACCAAGCAGTAGGTGATGTGGAAGACCTCGGGCTGTAACCCTGAAGACCTGCTGCCAGTCTGAGCAGACAATTCTGATCTTGACGGTCTGATTCGATGTAAGGCAGCTTCACATGTTCATGTTTAGTGGTGGACTAGGATCCTGGGTGACCTGGGTTCGAATCTCCACTTCTGCCCTGGAAACTCACTGGGTATCCTTGGACCCATGACAAACTCTCAGCCTGACCTACCTCAGTGGGTTGTTGTGAGAAAATGGAGGAGGGAGAACAATGTTTTAAAAGCCTACTGGGGAGCAGGGAGATGAGAATAAATAAAGTAAATGCAAATGCGTGTTCACCTGTTAATCGGGTCTCCAGCCACGTGTTCTGTTCAACTCTTGTACCGGTCCTGTTAAGATTCATCCTTCCCGGCGTTTTGTATCCACAGTTCTTTGCTGACCCTATAACTTATAGGCTGCTGTTCTTACCAGCTGAAACAGAGTATGTGATCTATTTTACACGTCTAAAAATCCCTTTTCGTATCCAGGCAGTAGATTAAGGAACGAACAAAAAAGGAATGCTTCTTTTGGCAATGAGTGATTAAAATGTGGGAATTTGCTGCCAGTGGAGGTAGCGATTGTAATGGGCAGATTCATGGTGGGCAGGTCCATCGATGGGGGGGAAAGCTTAGGGCTTAGGGCAGCAGCGGGTGACTCGAGAATGCCCTGAGCGCCCTCCCAAAGCAAGGCCCACCACCCGAGGAGTGGCTCAGCTGCCTGCTGCCACCCAAAGCTGGTGGGGAAAGTTTCCCCAAGTGCCCCCCTGCCCCCCCAAAGCAAGGCCTACCACCTGAGAAGCAATTTGGCTGCCCACCACCACCCCAAGCCAGTGGGGAAACTTTCCCCATTGGCTTGGGGCTGCAGTGGGTGACTCGAGGATGCTCCGAGCACCCTCTGCCTCCCCCAAGCCCCTCCCCAAAGCAAGGCCCACCACCCGAGGAGCAGCTCTGGCACCTGTTGCTGCCCAAAGCCAGTGGGGAAAGTTTTCCCGTTGGCTTGGGGTGGCAGTGGGTGACTCGCTCCAAGCACCCTCCTGCCACCCCCAACCTCCTGCCCCCCCAAAGCAAGGCCCACCACCCGAGGAGCGGCAGCGGGCGACTTGAGGATGCTCCGAGCGCCCTTCCGCCCCTTCCCAAAGCAAGCCTACCACCCAAGGAGTGGCTCGGCCGCCTGCCGCTGCCCTAAGCCAGCCGAGAAAGTTTCTTTTCTATAGCAGGGGGGTGGGGCGGGGAAAAGCCTTGAGAGCCATAGAAGAGGACCCTGTGAGCTGCAGCTTGGCCACCCCTGGCTTATGACATAGATATTTGTTTTTAATGGGTTTTTAGTTACTCTACATACTGTTAATTACCACGATCCTTATATATTTATAAACCCTCCACGTGGTGGCAGGAAATCTCCTGGAATGACATCTGGTCTCCAGACTATTGAGTTATAGATTTGTATATGTGAGGTAGCAAGCAGTTACTGTAGATGAGTTTGATCTAAGCTGTCAAACTGAGCTGTCAGACTAGCAGCTATGTAACTACTCACAGGTGCTTCCTCCAGGTGCTGTTCATTCAGGTCAGGCATTGCATCACCTTGCTAGTGATTGGCTAGATTGTAGCATAAGAGCTGTGTGTTTAGAGAGCTATTTGGGGGCTTCAGCTCTCCGAAGTAAGGTGTGCCATGCTGTCCATGTGAATAGGTAACTCTCTGTATATATGTTGTAAATATCTCATCACCTATATAAACTCTCTGTGCACTTCTACTACTGGTCAGTCTCCCGCTTCTGATTTATACACACACCCAATACAGACAGCAGAGATCAGTTCCCCTGGAGAAAATAGCTGTTTTGGAGGGTGGACTGACCCTGTGGCATGATACCTGGCTGAGGCCCCTCCCCTCCCCAAACCCCTCCCTCCCAAGTCTCCACCTCCAAAATCTCCGGGTGTTTCCTTACCTAGATCTGGCAACCCGGTCTCCCACACAAAGTGACGCGTAGAACCCAGCAGGGCAATCCTAGGCAGAGTTAACACCATTTTAAGTCCATTGAACCCAATGGCTTAGAAGGGTCTCACTCTGTTTAGGGTTGGACTGTAGCTCTCCAACATACACAGTCTTCTGTATGCTGGAGGGATTCTGGTGGGGATGAATTGATTCATTATATTTGCATAGAATGAAGCCGTAGTTGGGATCAAGGATGCTTCCTTTGTTCTTAGATATGATTTGTGTACATCCCACCTGGCTCCATCTTAGGGCTCAGATATAGGATACTCTTTTTTTGTAAAGAAATTTTATTAACAGGATATTTTAACATGATCCGTAATTAAAGACAATTCTTAAGATATCCTTTTCCACAGCTTTTTTTCCCCCCTCCTCCCCCCGGCTTCCAACGATGTTCCGCCCCAGTATCATTTCAGTCAACATTCTGTTACATTAAACACTTATTGAATAATCAAATCTTCTATTGAAACATTTTCCTTTTCTATTTCTCTCTCTTAGGTAACATTTTAAATACAATCCATTTTTTACTATACTTCTAATCTTAATAGTTATCAAAGCAAAGTAACTTATTTTTAACATCCCAGTTCAGTTCTAAGTAGTCTTTAAAGTCTTTCCAATCTGCTAAAAATTCTTGATCTTCTTTTCCATTAAGTTTTTTTGTCAATTTGTTCATTTCTACCATAAAAATCATCTTCTTTATCCATTCCCATTTATCTGGTATCTTCTCCTGCTTCCAGAATTGAGCAAATGTCATTCTCGCCGTTGAAATCAAATACCATAACAATGTTCTCTTTGTCACGTTAACTTCCTCCATTTTAAGACCTAAAAGTAACATTTCTGGCTCTTTTTTCAAAGTACATTTCAGGATCTTCTGGATAGATATAGGATACTCTTGACACACATTGGGTCACGGGTATCACAGGTGACACACATCATAGACTCACAGCCAGGTGTACGTGGGGGGAATTCGCCTTAAATATCTGTTGTTTGCTCATGGCTGTGAGGGAATGCTGTGAAGAGGAAGAAGGGGGTTCCAGTTTCCATCCTGCTCCACTTCCTCCAGTGGATAAAGCCCTGTTTATGATGAATTCCCCCAATGTAGTCTGACTACGAGTTTAGTTGCACGCCCGTGACCCAACCTATGTCGGCTTTATATCGAGTATTTGAGCCCTTAGAAGTATATTTTGAATAAAAGATGGGGCGCATCTTCCAAGTTTCACCTACCAACGACTAGTTTGGAAGTGTTATTATTATTATTATTATTTTTTAAAAAAGCATTAGCAGAATCTGTTGCCCAATTAAGTTTTGCCGTTCAGTTGCACAGACGACCCACTCTAGTATCTTTGCCAAGAAAACCCTATCAACAGTAACAAAAGGCCCAATTGATTAGGGGCAATTAAGGCAGCTGATCCTAAAGGTCTAGGGTAGCCTACAATGAACTTTTTATAGTTCTCTCTACATCTCCAAAGACGCGTATTAGCTGGTCTTACGGTTCTAGCTTCTGCAAATGCAACCTAAAATGTACAAATGGCAAATACACGGTGCATTCCCCAGGCTACAACGGAATACATTTGTGTATTCCAGATCGCTGCAATTCAGATCCCATCGCCTTGCCTTTTTGGATGTCTTACTCTGCTGACCGGACTGGTTTATCCTACGTAATCCGCCTTGAGTCCCAGCGAAAAAGGCACACTACAGATAATGCAGACAGACAACAAACAGAGAATTACTCCTCATTTATTCCAGTGAACAAAAGGCACGCCTGGATTTAGCAGTGAGCAATTATTTTTAAAGCCTTCCCGGGCCTTGAGATAAAACGGAGTGTGTTTTCCTGCATACGGTTACTGTGTGTACGTAACTAGCTCACACATCCTCTGCACTTAGCAAAATACAAAGACCTACGTAACTCGTTTTTTAATTTCTTATTTCCCCATACCGATATCAAGGACTCCACTGAAAAACAGCTGTATAGAGCAACTGAAGGACCAAGATGAGAAGTCCAACTTCCTTCAAAATCTCTTGACAAGGACAGTTGAATAGCTACGAAAACAATAACATTGTTGAGGAGAAGGGACACTATAGTGATCACTGCTTGGAAGTGGGCGTCGGTTTGGGGGCTCCTGTGGTCTCCCCAACTACCCAGCATCCTCTGACGGTGCCTCCAAAGAGAGAAAAGTAACAGGACAGCAGAAATGGCACAGATACTAAAAGCTGCAAAAGGTCCAAGTCCCAGCCAAGCTGGCGTATGGAACCCCATCGCTGTGTGGCTGATGTCAGTCACATTTCTACTTTGGGAGAAATTAGGAAAGTTGCTATTATTTTGTATTTCCAAGTCAATGTATGCAAAGGGAAGGCTACCTGCCAAAGAAACAATCGCAGAGCCAACAAGCCAGGTCAACGCCAGTCCCGAGAGTCTTCGTTTCAAGTGGACGAACAAGGGGTGGCTGAAGTCTGCGATCTTCACGCAGAAGTAGGTGCACAAGGCAGCTGTGAGCCAGGTGTTGCAAGACGTCAAGTACCAGAAGATGAGCACGAACGCTTTGAAAACATAGCGTGTCCGAGTGATCCAAGGGCAGAATTTCTCCAGGATGGACCGTGTCAACTCCACGCACCCCAAACATATCCTGATGCTGCCTTGTAAGGTCAGGATCCTGTCAGTTGTACTCAGGCGTTTCTTTTTCATCCAGTCCCTGCCGTTGACAGTCAGGATGAAGACATCCATCCACGTTCTTCCCAACATTAGAATAGTTCCCACCAGGATGAAAATCACGTTGATGTCAAACAGCTCTCCTGTTGTGCCGCTGTCAGAACCTCTTCCCATTCTTACACACTGGGGGAAAGTGAGCCCAACAGTAAATCCAAACACGCCTAATGGCTGAGCAGCTTGACACTGGGTTACAGATTCGCCGTGGTTTCCTACAATATGGTGATATGGAAAACACTGCTTTGTATATGTTCTACCCAAATGAGAATGTATTTTGGTACTGACTAATCTGGTGTAGTCCGCATGGAAATGTGGTCTGTATTCTGTTACGGGGTTCCGGAGTCATACATCTATATTTATATTTGATCCAAATGGTTCTTCTGAGATTGGACCTGAAGGATAATTTCCAAAAGCTGCACTTCCTTTTCCCCAATATGCACTGAGCATTTGGTTTCCTTTGGCCTGAATGGGATCCAATGCGTAGTGGGCTATGCGCATCGTGTTTGGAAACCTGTAACAATCTAGCCCCTCAAAAATGTTGAGGTTGTGAAGTCAATTCACAGATCAGTCAGAAGCAGAGCCATACCATTCTAAGTTCCTGGAAGTTAACAGGTTTAGAAGGAGAAAACTGTTTAGGATTACACTGCTCATTTCTCATCATTTCCGCTACTCAACAAAAGGGTTGCTGTATGACTCCATTGCTTGAAATGTTAAACAAATGACTTAAGGAGATGGCCTTTGTTTCAGGGAATTCAAATTTCCTTCAGGTTTCTTAATTCACTTTGGCATAAATGTCATGTCCTTAGAGGTCTAGTGCCTTAGGCTTTAGGACAGTCGGTTGACCCAGGTTAAAATCTCTATTCGTATTGGACACATGTGACGGTCATTCTTTATATACCACTCCTGTGAATTTTGCTTCGGTCCTCCCTTCGACGTATAGCTAAGTCAGCTCTTATTTATGCCGTTGTGATGTTTTTCTTACATGTATGTGTATGTTTAATTGTGTTTCTACTCATCAACGTCCTTAATTAGAAAATAACCGTAGCATCATCCTTTTGTGCTTATACTGAGATGCTCCGTTTCCCTACCAGTGGATTCTCTTGTGGCAGAAAGCGCTGTGAAGTTGCCTCCATTTTGGTTCATGTTTACTCCATCCCACCCCAACCCCATCTTGGTCAGCGATGACATCAGAGCTGGACTTTGGGACAGAAGCCCAGGGAGGGCTGTTTTTGGGCAGGAACACACAGGAACGGAGTTCCGGCTGGCTCCTGAGTTGGCCATGCCCAGCAGGTACTCATTAGCATAATAAACCACACCCAACAGCAGAAATGCATTATGATTGGCTACATTAGGGGTGTGTGGCCTAACATGCAAAGGAGTTCCTGCTACAAAAAAAGTCCTGGGTTTTGACAACAGACAAGGCAAACAGAATAAGAAGCAAAAGGTGGGTGTGGCTAGATTACCATACTTCTCATAACATGGGGTGTGGCCTAATATGCTAATGAGTTTCTGCTGTTGGGTGTGGCCTATTATGCTAATGAGTTCCTGCTGAGCTTTTTTCTACAAAAAAAGCCCTGAGCCCAGGGTCCCGGATCACATTCTGAACAGGCTGTAGCTTTCAAGTGTTCATTACCTTCCAAAGGCCCATGAAATCATTCCAGTCTAAACTCACCTGACTGCATTGTCGATATTGCTGCTGGAACTCAAGTGTGTTGTTTGAATTGACCACTGATGCCACATTTTAACACCTTCTCTCTTCACTCCCCCCTCCCCCAGCCCGCCTTGGCTGGTCGGCTGGGGAAGGGGAGGCTTTTGAAGATGCCCCCCTTTGCTTCCCCAGCCCGCCTACCAAGGTGGGCTGGGGGGGGAAGCAAGAAGAGAAGGGGTTTAAAGTTTAAACCCAGAGTTGCGCCGCAGTATTCTATGGGTCCAAATAATACAATTGAGAAATCGTGCAACTCTAGATGGAAGGAATGCGGGGATGTGTGAGGGAGCTGGGAGTGGGGCTTGCTGCCACTGCCATTTGTGCCTGCGCCTGAGCTCCCAGAGGGGCACTCTGCCATGCTCCTGCCCCAACTGCCCCCTGGTTGCAACCATTCCGGTGACCCTAGACCACCCCTCCTTCCCCTTTGTCTACTTGGGATGCTCATCAGAGCCATATGCATTCTCCCCCTCCTCCAGGAAGAACAGCTTCTTTCCCTTTTTATTCTCCATTGCTTTAGCTGGGGCCAGAATCTGACCCGAGGTCTTGTTGGCAGAGTTTAAATATGTAAAGGAAGTGGCGCACAGACTGTTTAGAGAAAAACAAGTAGGTTTATTAAAGGAGAACAAGCTGTTCTCGAACACAGAAGAGAGAGAAACTTTTCTGTCTAACCTAATTGCTGAAGGAGGAACGACAAGAAGAGGGACGCTCTGCAGGAGCAGGAAGTCTCCGGAAGAGCCAATCAGGTGACAGCTGGGCAGTCCCTAGCCTATCTATGCTAACTGCCAGTCCTTCAGCTGTCTCCCTGTAGGGTGATCTTCAGATCTTCTTCATAAGGCTGCGTGGCGGAACAGGCCTGCTCTGACTTAGTCCTTGTTCTGCCAGCCCCCTCCTTGGCTTATCACAACAAACAAGACCACGGTGTATAATTAGCCAACAGAACAATCAATCACCATGTATAATTAAACAATTATTGTTTGTTCTTTTATATATGCCTTGTGTGAATTTCAGTTATCAGCATATTGTACTAGATATCGTACTAGAACTCTGTCGTTTGTCTGGATTGTTTTTGTAATTAGGAGCTGTATTATTATTTTGAATGTACTGCTAAGTTGTATACTTTACTTTCTAGAATTATTTTTGCAATCATGCTGATAACTGAAATACACACATGGCATATATAAAAGAACAAACAATAATTGTTTAATTATACATGGTGATTGATTGTTCTGTTGGCCCTCTTTGGCTTATGACAATTCCTGGAGGGTGCTATTCCATTTCCTTCCACTAGGGTACCGCTGCCATCCCTGTCCCTTTGGGGTCTTCCTGCCAGGAGGGACAGTATCCTGACACCCCTTCTCGAACTGAGGCCCTGCCTCTGGTCTCTTGCTACCCAGCTCCCGCTTACCACAGGGACCAAATTCCCTCTGTGGAGGCCCCCTGGAGGATTGGCAACGGGTGCCTTGACTGCTTGCCTTCCCCCTTCCCTGGATCCCCCTCTTTACAGTAGCATGGCCTAAGGCAGTTGGGGGAACTATGTGGTCCGGAGAACACTACCAGCTCCTAAAAGTAAAATACTTATTAAAAAGAGAAAAGGGTTACAAGCATACTCTCAGCACAGCACCAGATCAGCGACCGGAAGGACGAATAAACGTTGGTCATAATCGCATCCCCTGTCCCTGGTTCTAAAACGTACTCTAGCTAGATCATAGAATCATAGAGTTGGAAGGGACCAACTCTATGGTTGAAGTAGAGTAGGCAATTGCAAACTTGGAAAGTTACAAAAGGTTCTAAAGATATTTAATTACCTAAGGCTCTCTGCAGCCAGCAGGCCAGGCCACAAGGCCGATGGCTCCTGGCCTGCAGAACAGAGCTCGGCAGTCCGTCCTCTTCCAGAGATCAGCACCAAGAGTAACCAGACCCTACCTCCTGGGAGCAAGCAATTTTATCAAACCTCTGGCTCCACCCATTCTGTGTCACACTCTCCACCCCCTTTGACCTGGTCCACCCAGCTCACCCATGTGGATGCTGGGCCACCCAGGTGCATCCTGGGAGCCCTCCTTGCAGGAATTCTGGGAAATCTCTGGGAGTCACCTGGAGATTCCTAACATCAAATCCCACTGCTCCTTTGCAAGTCAAGCCATTTACATTACTATGGGTGCGATCATACTTAGCAGAAGCTGTGGCAGCCATGCGATTCCCCTGCAGATTAAAGGGACGCGATCAGACAGACACATCTGTCTGGCGTCCCTGAGTCGTCAACGGGGCGTCGTTGCGCGCCACAGGAGCATGGATAAAAGCTACTGGCTAAAACCAAGTATTATTGGGAACTGCGGGGCATGCGGCCGGAAGTATGATTGCGCAAACGCATGTCATTGCAGCCGGGGCAAACAGCCTCGCTTCCTGCCTGCCTTCTCCCCCTTCTGTGTGATCGCAGCCTATGGCAGGTAACTGGTTTCATTTCCTGCCTTTCCAGAGTGAAGAGAGGGGAGGGGAACCAGGAACACTTTAAAAACTCGGAATGAGGAGGGGGAGAGTTTCTCCACCGGCTGCACTCTGGACTTTGCATAGTCCAGCACTGGCTCTAGATCATAGGACTTCCTGTAGCAGCAGAGATTCTTGTTTGGAGTGTATCTAGGCATGGCCCTTTCAGATTTATTTGTTGCCCAACAACTTAGACTCCATGGGACTTCAGGATTTGTAGCTCTCTCTCTTCCACGTCCTGTTCTGTTCTTTTGGGCCTGGCTTGACTGTAATAACTGGCTTAAAGCTTGACCAAAAAAACTTGAAAAAAAATCTCAGAAGATATGTATGTAGATATAGAGGCAGCTGCGTCCTGTTAATATCCCGGCAATAGTGGTGATTGGCCACTCGAGTAAGACAATCATCAGCTATTGAGAAAGAGGTTTCTTGACACGGTCACTATCGAATGTTGAGTTTTTGGATCTGTTCCCGCTGATACTCTTGACATACTTGAGGTCACGGGTATCACAAGTGACACACATCACAGACTCACAGCCACATGTACATGGGGGGAATTTGCCTTAAACAACACTTGTTTGCTTATGGCTGCGAGGGAGTGCTGTGAAGAGGAAATACGAACTTCCAGTTTCCCTCCTGCTTCACTTTCTCCAGTGGACAAAGCACTGTCTATGGTGAATTCCCCCAATTTAGTCTGACTGTTAGTTTATTTGCATGCCTGTGACCCAAGATGTGTTGGTTGTATCTTGTATCTGAGCCCTTAGAAGTATATCTTAGAGAAAATATGGGGTGCATCTTCCAAAGAGTCCCCTGGCAACGACTAGTTTGGAAATGTTATTTCTTTTAAAGCATTTGAAAAATCTGTTGCCCAATTAATTAGGGGCATATTTTTACCCTGGAGGTTCTGAGACCAATTAAGGCTGCTGATCTTGAAGGTCTGGGGTACAGAACAATGAACCCAACTTTCTGTAGTTCTTTAGTTCCACCTAAATCTGAAGCTAGGATGCATGTTAGATGGTCTCAAGATTCTAGCCTCTGCAGATGCAACTTAAAATGTACAAATGACAACTACATGGTGCATTCTTCAGGCTACAATGGAATACCTTCATGCATTCCAGATCTCTACAAATCAGATCCTATTGCATTGCCTTTTGGACGTCTCACTCGGTTGACTGGACTGATTCATCCTATGTAATCCGCCTTGAATCCCAGGCTACAAATAATGCAAACAAACAAAATAAATAAGGAGAACTACTCCACATTTATTCCAGTGAACAAAAGGCGCATCTACATTTAGCAGAGAGCAATTATTTTTAAAGCCTTCCAGGGCCTCGAGCGAAAAGACAATTATTGTGTGTATGTAACTAGCTGACACATCGTTTGCACTTAGCAAAATACAAAGACCTACGTAGCTTGTTTTTTAATTTCTTATTTCCCCATACTGATATCAAGGACTCAACTGAAAAACAGCAGAATAGAACAACTGAAGGACCGAGATCAGAAATCGAATTTTTTTCAAAGCCTCTTGACAATAACAGTAGAATAGCTATGAAAATAACGACATTGGTGACGAGAAGGGACATTATAGTGATCACTGCTTGGAAGTGGGCATCGGTTTGGGGGCTCCTGTGGGCCCCCCAGCTACCCAGCATCCTCTGACGGTGCCTCCAAAGAGAGAAAAGTAACAGGACAGCCGAAATGGCACAGATACTAAAAGCTGCAAAAGATCCGAGTCCCAGCCAAGCTGGTGTACGGAACACCATCACTGTGCGGCTGATGTCAGTCCCATTTTTATTTTGGGAGAAATTAGAAAAGTTGCTGTTATTGAGTATTTCCAAGTCAATGAATGCAAAGGGAAGGCTGCTTGCCAAAGACAAAACTGCAGAGCCGAGGAGCCAGGTCGACACCAGTCCCGAGAGTCTTAGTTTCAAGTGGACGAAGAAGGGGTGGCTGAAGTCTGCGATCTTCACGCAGTAGTAGCTGCACAAGGAAGCTGTGAGCCAGACGTTGCAAGACGTCAAGTACCAGAAGATGAGCATGAACGCTTTGAAAACGTAGCCTATCCGAGTGATCCAAGGGCAGAAGTTTGCCAGGATGTGCCATGTTAAATTTGTGCACCCCATGCATATCCTGATGCTCCCTTGTATGGTCAGGATCCAGTCAGTTGTGCTCAGGTGTTTCTTTTTCATCCAGTCCCTGCCGTTGACAGTCAGGATGAAGCCATCCACCCATGTTCTTCCCAACATTAAAATAGTTCCAAACAGGATGTTCATCATGTTGATGTCAAACAATTCGCCTGTCATGTTGCTGCTGTCAGAACCGCTTCCCTTTCTTCAGATTTAGGTGGACTTCTTAGGAAAAAAAAAACACAGGCGGAAAGTGTGCCAGCAGTAATTCCAAACACACTTAATGGCTGAGTGGGATGACACTGGGTTACAGATTTGCTGTGCTTTCCCACAATATGGTGATATGGAAAACACTGCTTTGCATATTTTCCACCCAAAAGAGAATGTATTTTGGTAGTGACTAATCTGGTGTAGTGCGCATGGAAATGTGGTCTGTATTCTGTTACGGAGTTCCGGAGTCATACATCTATACTTAGATTTGAGCCAAACGGTTCTTCTGAGATTGGACCTGAAGGATAATTTCCAAAAGCTCCACTTCCTTCCCCCCAATATGCACTTTCAAATGACTGAGTGTATTGGATCCTTTGGCCTGAATGGGATCCGATGAGTAGTGGGCTACGCGCATCATGTTTGAAAACCTATAACAATCTAGCCCTTCAAAATGTTGAGGTTGTGAAGTCAATTGACAGTTCAGTCAGAGGCAGAGTTATACCATTCAAGTCCCTGGGAGTAAAAGGGTTTAGAAGGGGAAGACTGTTTAGGATTACACTGCCCGCTTCTCATCGTTTCTGCCACTCAACAAAAGGGTTGCTGTATGACTCCATTGCTTGAGATGTTAAAGAAATGACCTAAAGAGATGGCCTTTGTTTCAGGAAATTCCTATTTTCTTCGGGTTTCCTGATTCACTTTGACATAAATGTCATGTCCTCAGGAGGTCTAGTGCCTTAGGCTTTAGGACAGTTGGTTGACCCAGGTTAAAATCTCTACTCGTATTGAACGTGAGTGATGGTCATTCTTCTTATACCATACCTGTGCATTTTGCTTAGGTCATCCTTTTGACGCATAGCTAAGTCAGCTCATATTTATGCTGTTGTGTTGTTTTTCTTACGTGTATGTGTATGTTTAATTTGTTTCTACTCATCTGTGCCCTTAATGAGAAAATAACTGTAACATCAACTTTTAGTGCTCATACTGAGATGCACCATTTCCCTCCCAGTGGATTCTCTTGTGGCAGAGAGTGCCGTGAGGTTGCCTCCATTTTGATTCATGTTTACCGCATCCCATCCCAACCCCATCTTTGTCAGTGATGACATCAGAGCTGGACTTTGGGACAGAAGCCCAGGGTCCCGGATCACATTCTGAACAGCTTTCAAGTGTTCATTATCATCCAAAGGCCCATGAAATCATTCAAGTCTAAACTCACCTGACTGCACTGTTGATATTGCTGCTGGAACTCAGGTGTGTTGTTTGAATTGACCACCGATGCCCCATTTCAACCATCTGATGAAGCCTGCCTCTCTGAACACATCCAGTCCTCCCCAAGAACCACTCTCATCAGATCCATACGCATCCTCCCCTTCTCTAGGAAGAACGGCTTATCTCCATTTTTATTCTCCATTGCTTGGCCTCTAAGTGGGGCCAGAATCTGACCCGAGGTCTTGTTGGCAGAGCTTAAATATGCAAAGGAAGTGGAGCACTTGACTGTTTCGAGAAGAACAAGTAGGTTTATTAAAGGAGAACAAGCTGTTCTCAAACATAGAGGAGAGAGAAACTTTTCTGTCTAACCTAATTGCTGAAGGAGGAACAGCAACATGAAGGAGCAGGAAGTCTCCAGAAGAGACTTCTGGAGACCAGCTGGGTAGCCCCTAATCTAGCTGTGCTAACTGCCAGTCAGGCCCGTAGCTAACGTGGGGCCCATGGGGCCCGCCCCTCCACTGTTTTTGTGGGCCCCTCCCCCGATCCTCAGCTCCTTCTACCTCCCTCCGGCCCCCTCACCCCCTGATGGATCCCCACGAATATGAGCCAGCATCTCCCTGTTTGAGCTCATCTGTGATGAGCTGAGTCTCTTTAGGACCCAGCAGCAACCGGTGGTTGACCGAGTCACACACACATTGGTTGGATTGCAGCAGTTCGCTCCTCCCATTGGATTTTCTGCCCCAGGCTTCAGAAAAGATCCTTGGCTCAGGGAAGGAGTGTGGGAGGAAGCTTGATCCCTGCTCTCCTTTATTTTTTTAAAAACACAGCAGCTTTCCTAGACCTCTAAGGAGGCTTTTAGTGTTCATTAACATTGGGATTCTGGCCCGCCTCAGAGGAAAGCTCTAGTGGGGGCTGTGTGGGTATGTGCCAAGCAGACCCCCCTTGCCCTGGAGCCTTTGATTTAATTAGCTGGTGGCCCCCCCCCCAAGGCCGCTTCCTCCAAACCCCCAGCTACGGGGCTGCTGCCAGTCCTTTAGCTGTCCCCCTGTAGGGTGATCTTCAGATTTTCTTCATAAGGCTGCCCTATAGACCTTGCATATTCCAACACTGGCTCCAGACCACAGGACTTTCTGTAGCAGCAGAGGTTTTTGTTTGGCCCTTTCAGATTTATTTGCTGCCCACTCCATTGGACTTCAGGATTTGTAGCACTCTGTCTTCCATGCCCTGTTCTGTTCTTTTGGGCCTGACTGTAATAACTTTTGGGCTTAAAGCTTGACCCAAAAAACTTTTTAAAAATCTCAGAAAATATCTGTGTCGATATGGAGGCAGCTGTCATAGAAACATAGAATCATAGAATGTTAGAGTTGGAAGGGACCTTGCAGGCCATCTAGTCCAACCCCCTGCACTCTGCAGGAACACAGCCGAAACCCCTGCATACCTACAACATACCCAAAAGATGGTTGTCCAGTCTCCTCTTGAAAACGTCCAGCAAAGGAGCATCCACCACCTCCCGAGGCAGTCTGTTCCACTGCTCAACCACTCTTACAGTCAGGAAGTTTCTCCTGATATTAAGCCAGTAACGACTCCCTTGTAATTTCCACCCATTAGATCTAGTCTTGCAATCCGGAGCAAGAGAGAATAGATCCACTCCATCTTCTACATGACAGCCCTTCAGATACTTGAAGACTGCAATCATGTCCCCTCTAAACCTTCTCTTTCCCAGGCTAAACATACCCAACTCCCTCAGCCTTTCCTCATAAGACTTGGACTCCAACCCTCTCACCATCCTGGTCGCCCTCCTCTGGACCCGCTCGAGTTTGTCAACATCCTTCCGAAAATGTGGTGCCCAAAACTGGACACAGTACTCCAGGTGGGGCCTGACCATAGCAGAATACAGCGGAACTACCACCTCCCGTGATCTGGACACAATGCTTCTGCTAATGCATCCTAAGATTGCATTAGCTTTCTTCACAGCCGCATCACACTGCAGGCTCATGTTTAGCTTGTGATCAACCATAACACCTAGATCCCTTTCACATGTGCTGCTGTCAAGCCAAGTCCCTCCCATTCTATATCTGTGCCTTTGATTTTTTGTACCTAAGTGTAGGACTTTGCACTTATCTCTATTGAATTTCATTTTATTTGTCTCAGCCCACTGTTCCAGCCTATCAAGATCCTTCTGAATCCTGACTCTGTCTTTTTCAGAATTAGCAATCCCACCCAGCTTCGTGTCATCTGCAAATTTGATAAGCATCCCCTCTATGTCTTCATCCAGGTCATTTATAAAAACATTAACTAACACCGGGCCCAGGACCGAGCCCTGTGGTACTCCACTCGAGACTTCCCTCCACGTAGACGCAGAGCCATTTACGAGCACTCGTTGGGTACGATTTTTCAACCAACCATGAATCCATCCAACAGTTGCTCCATCCAGCCCACACTTAACCAGCTTATCCTCAAGGATATCATGAGAAACTTTGTCAAATGCTTTACTGAAATCTAGATACACTATATCCACAGCATTGCCAGAGTCAACCATTTTAGTAACTCTGTCAAAAAAGGATATAAGGTTAGTCTGGCTGTGTCCTGTTTGAATTCATTGGCTGGCTGCTGCCTGCCAGGCGTCTGTGAGGAGCGTGGAAGACGGGTGATTGTAACAACTGCTGGTAATGTTAGGATAAGGATGTTAGGATAAGGATGTGAGGATAATGATTTTTCTGGATTTTAAATTGAGTACTATAATATGTTTTTAATATTGTAAATCTGCATTAATTGCAGATATATATATGCTGTTACCTGTCCTGAGCCTACAATGCGGAGAGGGTGGGCTGTAAGTCTAATGATATAAATAAATAAATAAATAAATAAGTGGAAGTTCTCAAAGGGAAAGATCCAGCTTCTTCAATCTGCACTGGCAGGGGTGACACTTTCAGATTATTTGCTGCCCAGCAGCCTGGACTCCACTGGACTCCTGTTCCGTTCTTTCTACTTTCTGGCCTGTCTTGACTGTAAATAGCTGGCTCTTAAGTGGACTTTGCTGTGGACCCTGAATGCTAGGTGTTATTTTGACTGCTTGCAAGGTACTGATTCACACATTATTTGTACAATTCCACAGAATAAACTCTTTGCACTGGCTTCCGCCCTTCCATTCCGCTGAACTAAGTTTAAAGTCTTCCGCAGCTCTGTGGCTCAGTGGTAGAGCATCCACTTGTCATGCAGAAGGTCCCAGGTTTAGTCCCTGGCATCTCCAGTTAAAAGGACCAGGAAGCAGGTGATCTGAAAGACCTCTGCCTGAGACCCTGGAGAGCCACTGCTAGTACGAGTAGACAATACTGATGGTGATGGACCAATAGTTTGAGCCCGCATGTGCGATGTGGCTGTGAAGAAAGCTAATGCAATCTTAGGATGCATTAACAGAAGCATTGTGTCCAGATCACAGGAGGTGGTAGTTCCGCTCTATTCTGCTATGGTCAGGCCTCACCTGGAGTCCTGTGTCCAGTTTTGGGCACCACGTTTTAGGAAGGATGTTGACAAGCTGGAGCGTGTCCAGAAGAGGGCGACCAGGATGGTGAGAGGGCTGGAATCCAAGTCTTATGAGGAAAGGCTGAAAGAGCTGGACATGTTTAGCCTGGGAAAGAGAAGACTTAGAGGGGACATGATTGCAGTCTTCAAGTATTTGAAGGGCTGTCATGTAGAAGATGGAACAGATCTGTTCTCTCTTGCTCCGAATTACAAGACTAGATCTAATGGGTGGAAATTACAAGGCAGCCGTTACCGGCTAGGTATCAGGGGAAACTTCCTAACTGTAAGAGTGGTTGAGCAGTGGAACAGTCTACCTCGGGAGGTGGTGGATGCTCCTTTCCCTGGACGTTTTCAAGTGGAGGCTGGATGACCATCTGTTGGGTATGTTGTAGGTATGTAGGGCTATCTTTCGGCTACGCTCCTGCAGAGTGCAGGGGGTTGGACTAGATGACCTGCAAGGTCCCTTCCAACTCTAACGTTCTATGAGTCTATGAGTATAGTCAGTCTAAGACAGCTAAATATGTTTATATGCTTCTTGCGCCAGAAGAAGACTTCAGACTTGGCTGAGCAGAGCAAGAGGATACAAGGTACCAGAGACAGGAGTGGCTTAAACATTACCTTATCATCCTTATGGCTGCATCATCAGTCTTGATGAATATTGCATGCAAAGTCCACCACTCGATATGGGTTGTTATAGCAGTTTTCCCACAGTTTGTCCCGGGTCGTCTTCCGACATGGTTCCCTCAAGGCTCTTGTGCCTGGCAGCGTGGCTTTCTCTTTCTTCCACCTTTGTGGTATGTTAGTCTTCCAGGATTTTTCTGATTTGCTATGGGGCTGAGTTTTTACTCTGCTTACAAGGGTTTCTAAAAGCGTCCAATTGCTATTGCAGATCAGGAGGACAGAGCAGGACAGCGATGAAGGTACGCCAGTTAAAAGACGATGGATATGATTCTTTTTTTAAAAAAAACCCCCAGGATGTCTTTTTCTGAGGTAGGAGGTGCACAAGATGAAATAACGATCTGGAAAGAAGTGACAGCCATGCCGATTCTGTGAAGATAGGCAGATCACGGGGAGGGAGGGCAGGAAGGATTGCACCAGTGCCTAGTTCTTGTGGCCCTTCCTTACACGCCCAGGGAAATGCCGATCGCCCCTTTGGGGTCAGGAAGCAATTTTTTTCTCCAGGCCAGTTTGGCTGGGCATCCTGGAGGTTTTTTGTCCTCTTCTGGGCATGGAACAGGGGGCACTGGGTGTGTGTAGAGGGGGAGGTATTTGTGAATTTCCTGCATTGTATGGGGGGTTGGACTAGATGACCCTGGAGATCCCTTCCAACTCTCTGATTCTAACTATATCTTGATATTCACATCCTTGTCTACTCGTTTAGTTGCACATGCCGTAGATGAAGGACAGCCAAGGCATGGGATCCCGGAAATCAATGCAGGTGAGCAAATTTATGGTGGGGGAATAATGTATCTTGAGATAAGTGGCCCATCGAAGACTCAAGGGGTAATAACTTCCTTTGCTGTATTGCCTCGCAGAATGTCTTTGGGTCGGCAGACCGTAAACATTGGAGGCAAAGTGGGGTCTGCAATGTGGGGGGAAATGGGCAGAAATTGCTGCCTCCTCTTCCAAAGGCTGTTAAGTCTGGAACACCCTGACCTGGATAGCCCAGGCTACCCCAATCTTGGCAGATCTCGGAAGCTAAGCAAGGTCAGCCCTGGTCAGTGTTTGGATGGGAGACCTTCAAGGAAGTCCAGGGTTGTAAGTGCTGTAAGAAAAGGAATTGTAATAGAAAAGTTACCTAATAGTAAAAAATAGAAAAGGAAAATAGTGAAAGTTAAGATCTGATTATCAAATATGAATTGAATGTAAGAAAATATTGATAGAAATGTTAACGGGGGTGGGACATCGCTGAAAGCTGGGGGAGGGGGGATAAAAATTTCTAAAAAAGGATATGTTAAGAATTGGTTGTTAAATATGGAACATGTTATTATATCCTGTTAATAAATTTTCTTTAAAAAAAAAGGAAGTTCAGGGTTGCCATGCAGAGGCAGGCAATGGCAAATCACCTCTGAACGCCTCTTCCCTTGGAAACCCCATGAGGGGGTCGCCATAAGCCGGCTGCGACTTGACGGCAAAGAAAAAAGCCTAAGGAATAGCGTGGTTAGATATTATCTCAGGTCCTTTAAGAAATGTATCTAGTGATTCACCAGTGATTCTTAAGAGGGACCATATTGGTGCCCGGAGGGCAACTTACCAGTTTTTTGGGGGGACATCATATGGAAACAAATTGGGTGTGTGTGTGACATCGGGGGTTTTAAGCTGCCCCTCCTCCCCACTTGCACTGGCTTTGGACGGCCAGAGAAGCAGAGTTTTATATCGCTGACGCTATCTTGAGGATAAGATCCCAGGTTCTAGATTTCTCCCCCAGGCCTTTAAAAATGTTTCATAGCGATTAAGAATCAACTCTAACAGGAAGGAGCTGGCAAATGGCCATCAGACACAAGGGCATCAATTTATGCCCAAGATCTGTGTATCATAAGCATATATCATAAATATGCCTATATAAATTATTGACATCTTGAGGAGCATTCAGTGATGCAGGGTGCGGTCAGACAGCGTGCTGGGAGCAGTTAAATTGCCCGTCTTAACCTGGAGAATTGCAATCACACTCACCTCCTTGTTCCGGATCGCTGCACAGCCGCATTGCTCCCCGCCGTCCACATGTGGCAGTGTGCATCAGTGGGTTTTTCTCTCTCTCAGTTTCAGCATGCGCACAGGCGGCCATCTGTAGAACTAAAATTTTTGCACGTGCGCAGAACAGCGATTTCCACACTTCCCTTTAAACTTTAAATGAAGACTTCCCTTTAAACTTTTACCCTGAAACTGGCCTCTGTGAGATCCCGAACTCGTCTAAATACTAAAACGAGTCACCATTTAAACTTTGGTTTTATTAACTTAGGAGCGGAGCTCTGCCTATGTGCACACCGCCAACGCATAAGAAAAAATGGCGGGTGAAAAGCAGAAGCCTTGGGCTTCCGCGGCAGCTTTCCAGAGGGGAGGGGGTTGTGTGTGTGAACGCGCAGTTCAAATGGCGCATCTGAACACACCCAACGTGTGCTAAAAGGTGGTAGTGAATTAAACCATTGACCTACACAATCCTTCCAGCAAGGGCTTCTCACTTAAGCTGTCCATCTACTCTAAAAATTTTAATTTATCATCTGGAGTGTCAAGAACTGACAAAGGAAGAGACCAATCACTAACTCCTTCTGCTACATCTCTTACTTATGGGGTAGCCAATCTCTAGGTGGGGCATGGAGTCTCCCAGGAATTACAACTGATCTCCAGACCGGAGATCAGCTTTGCTGGACAAAATGGCAGCTCTGGAGTGTGGTCTCTATGGCGACACGTGCCTGCCAAGCTCTCCTTCCTCACCGAACTCCACCCTCCTTAGGAACCACCCCCCAAATCTCTGGGAATTTCCCTGGCAACCCTGCTTCTTTCTTCCAGTTGTTATTTGAGTTCCAGTAATTTGTTCCAGTTATTTGAGACCGTTTGGTGTAGTGGTTAAGTGGGAAGTTCCTGGAGATTTGGGGGCTGAGCCTGGAGGGCTTGAAGTTTGGGTAGGAGAGGGAACTTAGGAGGGATGTGATGCCATGCAGTCTGCCCTCCAAGGCTGATGTTTTTCTCTAGGGGAACTGATCTCTGTCATCTGGAGATCAGTTGTAATTCTAGAAGACCTCCAGGCCCCACCTGGAGGCTGGCAACTGTTTTAAGTCCAGAAAACCCACATCTTGTGTAGTTGGGCACTTACCGATTAAATGGAAGACCAGTGATCAGATCCAACACTGTTATTTTTTTTACTCAGATGCCCAGTCTCAGAGCATATAGGGGAAATGAGTCACTAATCCCTTGATAACCGTGAATCGCTCTTGACCATTTCATTTTTTTTCTCCTTTTAGCTTCAGGAAGGAAGTTCTTCCAAGGGGACATTATCTTGCCGGTACGTTTGATTGATCTGTTGCTTGGAGGAGGTTTTGGAGAAAGAAGAACTGTTTTAAATCTGACACGTCCTTTATTTTCTTGACAGCCACAGAGAAATGCGCTGAGGAATGCCTCCTACAGGTGGAATCTTCCAGTCCCTTACATAATGGGCAGCACTCTGGGTAAGAAGGTCCTTTCTGTTTTGGCACTCTGTTTTGGTGTATTTTTACTCAGGGCTTTTTTTGTAGAAGAAGCCCAGCAGGAACTCATTAGCATAACAGGCCACACCCAACAGCAGAAACTCATTAGCATATTAGGCCCCACCCCTGACAGCACAGCTCATTAGCCTATTAGGCCACACCCCCATGTTACCAGGAGTGTGGTCATCCAGCCACACCCACTTTTTGCTTCTTATTCTGTTTACCTTGTTTGTTGTCAAAAACCAGGACTTTTCTTGTAGCAGGACCTCCTTTGCATGTTAGGCCACACACCCCTCATGTGGCCAATCCTAATGAGTTTCTGCTGTTGGGTGTGGCCTGTTATGCTAATGAGTTCCTGCTGGGCGTGGCCAACTCGGGAGCCAGCCGGAACTCCGGTCCTGTGCGTTCCTGCCCAAAAATAGCCCTGCTTTTACTACAGACAAGACTTCCCTCCTCTTGTCCACACAATGGATTTGATACCACAAACCTACAGTATTCTGATGGAACACACCTCTGGAATCTATATTCCCACTGATGCCGAGAGATTTCCCATCCTGCTGCTGCCACTGCCTGCTGCTGCTTAAATGGACAGTGGCCGGGGAAATGGGGAGCACAGTTGGCTCCCAGCATGATGCCCCCCATTTCCCTGGAAGTGACATCATCATCACATTGTGCGATCTCTAACATGCACTCAGATTGCTATGGATAACTTCCAGGAGGTCAGCCGTGCTGGTGTGAAACCGTAGAACAAAATGAGAGTCTGGTGTAGTGACATCATTTCTGGGTTACGCTGGAAGTGACGTCATTGCACCTGGCCTGCCAATTACCCCCCACCTCTGTAAATCCCCACCTCCCCCATCTCCTGCTGGTTGCTAGGCAAACCTAGATCATCCAATACATAATGCATTCGATTTATAATCATAATCCGACCATTTAAAAGGGAAACACTCCAGCAATAATACGTAGGGAGAATTTTTTTTTTTTAATAAATGTTTGCTTTAAAAGAAAATTGCTCCGTTTTGTAGCTGTCATTACAGGAGATGTCCAAAGTTCTATAATCAGCCAGAAATAAATATCTTGTGAAAGCAGATCTGAGCACATTCTTTCTTAAGAGAATGTGATTAGGTATGGAGATAAAGTTTATGGCGTGTGGCAAAAGATACGTTGAACGGACAGCCGAAAGCTGTCTTACAAGAACCAGTTTGGTGTAGTGGTTAAGAGCAGCGGACTCCAATTGGGAGAAACTGATTTGATTCCCCACTCCTCCACATGCAGCCAGCTGGTTGACCTTGGGTCAGTCACAGAGTTCTCTCAGCCCCTGTTGTGTGGAGCAGAAAGGATAGAAATTGTAAGACTCCGAGTAAAAGGCAGGGTAGAAATCCAACTCTTCTCCTCCTCCTCTTCCTCCTTTAATGGGAGGTGCCGAGCTATGAAAGAAGTAGATGTCCCACTTCTTTACTTTATATGACAATCATCTTTTGCTACAAAAATGGGGTAAAATATGCCAGTTGCCAATGAAAATTCACACGGTCTTGGAACCGGCATATAAAATTTTCCTAAATCCGGGTCACAGTGGTTTATAAATAAATCCAGCACCAAGCTCTTGCCCAGAATGCCTTCCTTGAATATCCGTTGAGTTATTTACAGGAGCAATTCAAAGCTTTTGACCATGAAGTATGTTTATATATATTTTCCATTTTCTGGACAGTCGTTTTAAGCTCTAATTAAACCACAGGCCTCATTTGGGTATGTCTCCTCTTTCTTTTCAGACCTGAACACGAAAGGCGTCATCTTGCAGGCATTCGAGATGTTTCGACTGAAGTCTTGCATTGACTTCAAACCTTACGAGGGAGAAAAGTCGTATCTCCAGTTTGAAAAGCTGGATGGGTAAATTGACCGTAAAGTCTCTGACGCTGTATACGAGTTGACCGAGGTCCCTTTTTATACCGGTGCTTTCAACCTGCTTTGGCTTCTTTCGGCAAATGGATATTTTTTGAAGGTTTTACACACCTAAAGGGTAAAGCACAACGCACACATCCTTGATGAGTTTTATCCTTAAGGTCTGCCACACCCCCTGCCTGTACTGAGTGGTCTGTACAGAACAAACACACAAAGTTCATAGAGCTTTGGGCAAATGCTAGAGTATCCGTCGATGCAATGACATTACTTCCAGGTCATGCAGGAAGTGATGTAATGGTGTCAGGATAATGCCAAACATCAGGGCTCTTTTTGTAGCAGGAACTCCTTTGCATATTAGGCGGCACACCCCTAATGTAGCCAATCCTCCAAGAGCTTACAGAGCTCTTCTTACAGGGGCTACTGTAATGTCATTGCGTCGACGGATACTCTAGCATTTGCCCAAAGCTCTATGGTTAAACTATAGCATCTGGGGAGAATGCTAGAGTGATGACAGTGACGTGATATTGTCACTTCTGGATCCTACCAGAAGTGATGTCACTGCATTGCTAGAGATGTATCCACTTTACCGGCAAGGGCTTCCCCAATACTGTAAGTCTCCTAATAGTTGCCAGCTTTTGGGCTGCCACACTCTTCCTGCTTGGTCAATCAAGGCACAGCCAGGTCATCTGTACAGGGCTACTGCGTCAGGCCAGTGGTCTGCCACGGTCAGTAGTCTGCCTGGCAGCAATTCTCCAGGGTCTCAGCAGAGGCCTTTCACATCACCTACCCTGATCCATTGAACCAGAGATTCCAGGAGTTGGGCCTGGGACCTCCTGCATACAAAGCAGATGCTCTACCACTGAGCCGCGGCCCCTACCCGAGGGAGAGGAAGTCTATAAATGGTCCAAATGATACATCTCCATTGGCTGTGCAATTCCTATCACTTTAAATCAGCGTTCAATAAGCGCTCCACACTGGGAAACGCCTAAGCAATTGGGGGCTGTAATTTGACCGGTGAGCAGTCTGTTCTGGTTGGGAACCAGCTCCGCAATTTGCTCCGTGTAATCATTAACCCAGCCTAACCTTGACTGGTATCATCCTAACTTGCCTATCAGGGTGCCTCAAACCAAGCTCCGAAGGATTCTCCGCTCTGCTGCTTGACTTTCCTCAACCCGGCAAGACAGGCATGCTGTTGACCCCCATTCCACTGCCAAGTGGGAAGCGGGCAAGGTGTTTGTTTTCTAATTGAGACCAGATTTTCTAATTGATACCCCTGGTGAATTGAAAGATGATGGGCATTCCACTGGCATGGTGCCACCACAGAAAGTGCCCTGTCTCTAGTCGCATCCTGCCTTCTTTCCGAAGGTGGGTGGCACAGAGAGGGGCTTAAGAGCTCTTCCTACAGGGGCTACTGTAAGCTCTCGGAGGATTGGCTACATTAGGGGTGTGTCGCCTAATAGGCAAAGGAGTTCCTGCTACAAAAAGAGCCCTGCTTAAGAGGCACATCTTGGTGGACTGAACAATATGGGAGGAGGCAGTCCTTCAGGTACTCTGCCCCCAAGCTGCTGAAGGTCTTAAAGGTAAGAACCACGAGTCTGAATTGGGCTCGAGAACAAATGGGTAGATCTTTCAGCATTGGTGGATATGAACCCCGCATCCCACCCCTGATCGTAACCTGGCTTCCACGTTTTGGTCCAGCTCAATTCTCCAGACAGTTCTCAAAAGCAGCCTGTCATGTACAGCACATGACGGGAACCCAGGGCTCTTTTTCTAGCAGGAACTCCTTTGCCTATTAGGCGACACACCCCTAATGTAGACAATCCTCCAAGAGCTTACGGAGCTCTTCTTACAGGGGCTACTGTAAGCTCTTGGGGGATTGGCTACATTAGGGGTGTGTTGCCTAATAGGCAAAGGAGTTCTTGCTACAAAAAGAGCCCTGCGGGAACCTAACCTGGATGTGATTGGAGCATGGATCACTGTGGGCAGACCGTGTTCTTTGAGGACTGATTGGGGGAAAGGAAAACGGCTTCCGCCTTCGCCATGATCTGGCACTTCTTATTGGACGCTAGGCACGTACCGGGGAGTCTACTAAGCCCATGGTTTTAAGCGTCTCTGTTCTTGTCCAACAGATGTTGGTCCTTCGTAGGCGACTTTCAGACTGGCCAGAATGTTTCGATTGGACCGCGTTGTGAATATAAAGATACCGTGGAGCATGAAGTACTGCACGCCCTGGGATTTTATCATGAGCAGTCACGGAGTGACCGGGATGATTATGTAAATATTTGGTGGAATGAAGTTATAGAAGGTAAGTGGAAATCCCCAGAGGATAGAAAGATTACTGAGTCTGGCGGTCAAACTGGTCTGAGCCGCCTTGGGGCCCTCCACTGGGCCTCGTCTCAGGAAAGCAGGGGACTCAGCTACAAGGGTTCCCAGACCCCCAGCCTGGGTGGGAGATCCTCTGATTTCTGGGGCTTTTACCCACCACTGGCCAGCTGGTTGGCAGTGAAAGCCCTGCCCCCAAACAGTGGCGTTGTGTGGCGACGCTTTGCTTTTTGGGCAAAACTCTGTGGGTTGTGTTATGTATTGGGATGTGAATCCTTGCTATACATTTCCATGTTAAGCTTGAGTTTGAATGTGGCTCTTCAGCTGTCGCATTACCATTGGCTGGTTTCAGCGAAACCTCTGTAAATACCCAATCACTGTGTGAGAATGTTGCAAAGAGGGAACGGTCCTGATTGGCCTTTTTCCCTGTGTTATGATTGGCCTTTATCTCTGTGTTATGATTGGCCTTTATCCCTGTGTTGTGATTGGCCTTTAGCTCACTGTGGGTGTGGCTTTGACAGCCCGGGAGAGTTTAAAAAGGGAGCTGTGCTCCACTTGTTTGTTGTGTGTTCCTGAGTTGGTGTTTGCTGTTCAATAGATCTGAAATCACTTTTTGCTGAAATCGTTGTTGAGTTTTCTATACTTAACAGGTTGAGCCCCCAAAATTAGCAGTTCTGTTCTCCTGACAATGGGTTGAAATTAACTCAGAAGAGTTTCACAGGTAAACATTAGGAAGAATGTCCTGACAGCAGTTAGAGCAGTTCCCCGGTGGAACAGGCCTCCTCGGGAGGTGGTGGGCTCTCCTTCTTTGGAGGTTTTCAAGCAGAGGCTAGATGGCCATCCGACAGCCATGCTGATTGTGTGAACTTAGGCAGATCACGAGAAGGGAGGGCAGGATGGGTTGCCTCAGGGCTTAGTTCTTGTGGCCCTTCCTTACAGGCCCAGGGAAATGCTGGTTGCCACTTTGGGGTCAGGAAGCAATTTTCCCCCAGGCCAGTTTGGCTGGGGATCCTGGAGGATTTTTGTCATCTTTTGGGCATCGGTCACTGGATGTGAGTGTGTGTGGGGGGAAGGCATTTGTGAATTTCCTGCATTGTGCAGGGGGTTGGACTAGATGACCCTGGAGGTCCCTTCCAACCCTATGATTCTGTGATTCTGTGACAAGACAGAGGATGGTGGTGGAAAATGCTGTCAAGTTGCAGCTGACTTATGGCGACTCCATAGGGTGTGCAAGGCAAGAGGTGAACAGAGGTGGTCTTCCGTTGCCTGCTGTGGTGTAGCGACCCTTGGTGGTCTCCCATCCAAATACTAACAAGGGCCACCCCTGCTTTGCTTCTGAGATCCGATGAGACTGGGCTGGGTCAGGGTAGGAAGCAGACAGACAGTTGCATTTTGGACCTGCTGTGGTTTCAGGGCCCACCCTGTGTTGGCATCACCTAAAAGTATATTTCCAGGACTGACCGGAAAGGCTGTGCTTGATCACGGGGAGGAGGACATCATGAGAACTATGGCAGTGCCATATATCGTTGCATCACACTACTGAAAGGTGCTAACCAGGGCTCTTTCTGTAGCAGGAACTCCTTTGCATATTAGGCCACACCCCCCCTAATGTAGCCAATCCTCCAAGAGATTACAGAGCTCTTCTTACAGGGGCTACTGTAAGCTCTTGGAGGATTGGCTACATCAGGGTGTGTGTGGCCTAATATGCAAAGGAGTTCCTGCTACAAAAAGAGCCCCGGTGCTAACAGTGTCTAAAAGTGCAGTCCTAAGAACAGTTTCCTGGGAGGAAGCTTTGTTGAATAGACCTGAGTAGGATTCTGAATGGACTTCCTTGAGAGCCAGTTTGGGGTAGTGGTTAAGAATGCGGACTCTAATCTGGGAGAACCGGGTTTGATTCCCCACTCCTCCACATGCAGCTGCTGGTGTGACCTTGGGTCTGTCACAAGTTCTTTCAGAGCTCGTCTCTCAAGGGCAATTCTCGAAAGAGCTCTCTCAGCCCCACCTTCTGCCACACAGGGGTTGAGTTCAGACTGGCAATTTGCCCCGGCAGAGCCCCGTTTCAGCGACGCTTTAAAACCGCATTAAAGGGGGCGTTCACACAGGCACATCTGCCTGGCGTTCCCCACCCGTAGGAAACCCGGGCTGTTCCGCTTTCCCCCCGCGTTTAATAGATACCTCATAAAAACGGTAGCAAACTCCTGAAGAGCGCCTGTGTCACGCATTTGTCCGCTTCCTGGAAGTCTGAACGCTCCGCCGATAAGCCGGGAGCCACCCGCGTTGGGCAGAAGGCAGCAGCAGTATGATTGGCCGTGCTCCGCTCTACTGCCCAATGCGGTGCCAGCGCTGCAGGATCCTCCCCCAATTGGCAAAATGTGCTTATGCGCATGAGCGCATGAGTGCCCATGCACACATACACCCACAGCTGAATTAATGGGGAAACACCATATACAGTGCGCCTCCAGGGCAGCAGTCTGAACATCACGCCTCCTCCCAGTATGCTCCGGCAGCAACCCGGGCTGTGTGAATGGGAAACCCTGGAACAGCTTGTTCCGGGGCTTTTTTGCCGCGATTGGCTCTCGGGCCAAATGGCCAGTCTGAACTCAGCCAGGGTGTCTGTTGTGGGGAGGGGAAAGGAAAGGGATCGCAAGCCGCTCTGAGACTCCTTTGGGCAGTGAAGGGCGGGTGGATCCAATCTCTTCTCTCCTCCTTACTTAGGACGGGGGCTGCAAAGATCTTTGAAGTCGGTATTATAGCCAATCATTTCTGACACGGCGGTCACGATTTGTTTCCAGGTCAGACGCATAACTTCAACAAATACGACGACCAGTTCATCACTGACCTGAACACCCCCTACGATTATGAATCTGTCATGCATTACGGGCCTTACTCGTTCAATAAAAACAGTAGCGTCCCCACGATTACAGCGAAAATCCCGGCGTTCAACGACATCATCGGGCAAAGCCAAGATCTGAGCAGGATTGACCTCCAAAGGCTGAATCAAATGTACAGTTGTGGTAAGATGATGTTTTGCGTTGCACATGGAAACTGTGCTGTCTTTCTGTAGTTAGGAAAAATTAATTTTTTTTTTAACTTTTGGTGGCAACATTATGTGTGTTATCCAATAATTCTGCAGCAATACAATATATTATTCTCTCTGTTGTGTCGTCTTACATTGTTCTAAGGAGAGGCAAAGGAGCTGCGGTGGCTCAAGTGGTTAAGACGCTGAACTGCAGGCTGTGTGGAAGGTCAGTAGTTCAGCAGTTCAAGACCCGGGTGCTGCAAGACAGAGTGAGCTCCCGTCTCTAGTTCCAGCTCCTGCCAACCTAGCAGTTCGAAAGCAAGAAATTGCAAGTAGATAAATAGGGACCACTTCGGTGGGAAGGTAACAGCGTTCCGTGCGCCTTGGTGTTTAGTCATGCCGGCCACATGACCACGGAAACGTCTTCGGACAGCGCTGGCTCTTCGGCTTTGAAACGGAGATGAGCACCGCAACCCTAGAGTCGGATTCGACTGGCTTTCGAGCAAGGGAACCTTTACCTTTACCTAAGGAGAGGCAGTTTGGTGTAGTCGTTAGGAGAGCGGACTCTAATCTGGGAGAACCGGGTTTGATTCCCCCACTCCTCCACGTGCAGCTGCCACTGTGACCTTGGGTCAGTCACAAGTTCTTTCAGAGCTGTTCTCTCACGAACAGTCCGCGAAAGAGGTCTCTCAGCCCACCCTACCTCACAGAGTGTCTATTGTGGGGAGGGGAAAGGAAAGGAGATTGTAAGCCACTCCGAGGCTGCAATCACACGCAGTAGTTACCTCGGGAGTCCGACGAGTGGCAGGCGGATTTTACAGGCGCGTTCACACTGGCACATCTGGCCAGCATCCTGCACCTGTCAGAGACCCGTAGGAGGCAGGCAAAGAAGCGCAGTTAAAAACCACTAGGGAAACTACGGCCGGGGACAGAGTTCCTGAGGAAATCACCCCAGCGTGCTCCGGTGACGTCATTGAGCCTTTGAGGAAGCAGGCTGGCATCACTGAGCCCTCGAGGGAGCAGGCTGCAAGGTAACTACTCCACTTCACCCGCCGTTGCGTGGGATCACGCAGGGGTGGGTCAAATTACTGTGCTACAAATAGCCTCCCTCCCCCCACGTGTTATCTGGCATGTCTGACCGGGGCCTGAGACTCCTTCAGGTAGTGAAGGGCGGGGTATAAATCCAGTCTTTTCTCTCTCTCTCTCTTCCAATTGTACTGTACTGAGATAAGAACATATGAGATTGTGGGGCGTTAATTGGAGCTGGAAAGTCAAGATCCAGAGCAGAAGATCAAAGCGAAGCCAAAGAGGCCTAATTACTATTGGTGTCTACAGCTGTACCATCCCATGATCAATGTTCCCTCTAAGCTGTGGAGTCTTGTGAGCAAGAATTCTGCTTTGTGAGCTACTGGCACTCAAGTTGTGAGCAAGTGATTTGGCTTCCGCATAAATCAGTTTGCTCTGGAGCCATCCCTTCCTGAGCTAAGACAATAATGTGTGAGCTGGAGGCTAAAAAAACTGTGAGCCAGCTCACACTAACTCAGGTTAGAGGGAACACTGCCCATGATGCTGTGCAGCTGTGTGTGTTTTTTTTAACCTCTCTTTATTTCAACAGGCTTTCACACATATAATCTTCCCACTACCGTGATACAAGATTTTTTTTTCCCCCCACCCCCCCCCCCTCCCATCAGTCCCTCCCCCTGCTCTTCTTTCTTCATTGCTTCAGCCACGGGCACAGAATCCGAAGTTTCCAATAGGCATCCTTCATGGCTTCGTCCTCCTTGATGTAATCGAAGTACGATGACCATTTCTTGCTTGTTTGCGTCTTCTTTTCCTCCCAGGTGTTCTCTTCCGTTGTCAGGGTCACTATATCTGATTGAATATATTCAAACAGATAGTTATTCCAATTCTCCATTGTCCACTTATTCTTGTCTTTCCATCCTAATGCTATGACTGCCTTTCCAGCTAGTATCATTGCCTTAACTACCTCTTGATATGTGCTTTCTATTCTCTCGATCTTTAAGGTTCCTAATGTCATTAAGTTGACATCTATAGGTATTGATACACCTGTCCTTTCCTTTATTCTGGCTAATATTTCCTTCCAAAACTCCTGGACTTTGGCACATTCCCACCACATGTGTGAATACCACCCTTTAGCTTGATTGCAGTGCCAGCAGTTCGAACTCATCCCCGATATCATATTAGCTAGCTGGGCTGGCGTCCGGTACCATTTGGTGAAGTACTTCAGCTCCATTTCTCTAAATTTATCGAACTTGATCTTTTTGACCCCCACCATTAATTTTTTTAAGGTTATTTCTGAGGTTAGTCCCTCTCTAGCCCATCTCACTTGAGTGCTTTTAATTACTGACTCCTCATTAGTTATCATTATTTTATATATCTTACCCGCTAGACCCTTACTTGTCTTCCTCTTTTCTTTGTACAAGATTTCTGCGACTTCTTCTGAGTCCCCCTCCCTCTTTTGCCTCTCCTTTTTTATTGCATTATATAGACCGGTAGCCTTCAACCAGTACTGTTTCCCTACTGTCTCAATTATTGTTTGTAGTGGCTTAAGCTGGCCTCCTTCCCCATACATATCTCTTATTCTAGCAAACCCTTTTTCTTGGAGTAGTTTCCACCAATGGGGGTCGTCAGATTCCCCATATACACTTTCCACTGGTGCCCACTCAGAGAGCTTGCTCAACCAGATTGGTTGCCATTTCTCCCATATTTTCAACGCTGTTCTCCTAGGTCCCACCGCTCTGCCGTATTCCTTCTTCACATTTCTTGTAAATATACCCAGCCTCCCAGCTCCTTCATTTAATTCATTTTCCAATCTAACCCATTTCTGCTCTATATCTTCTCCTATCTCTATCATTGACTTGACGTTAAAAGCTTCGTAATAGTCTGTTAGATTGGGTACACCCCACCCCAATACATTTTGCGGGTTATAAATGAACTTCTTTTGCATTCTGGGCTTTTTACTTCCAAAGATCCATTCCCTAATTATTCCATTCCATTTTTCTAACTGTTGTATACTTAATTCTACTGGGAGTGTTTGGAATAGATACATCATCTTAGAAATTAGGAACATCTTTACGGCTCTTATTTTGTTTGAAATGCTCAAATTTTTATTTGCCCATCTTTTCATGTCCTTACAGATCTTCTTCCAGACCATTTTGAAGTTCCCTTCCCCTGTTTTTTTCCAATTCTTTCTGATTTCGATCCCCAAATATTTTATTGACTTAGCTCCTGGGCCCGTTTTTGTCATCTTTGCAATTTCTCTTCTCTCTGCTTTACTGACATTGAAGTACATAATTTCGGATTTGTCCATGTTCACTCTTAGCCCTGAATATGCTTCAAAATCCTCCAATATAGTCCTTATTTCTCTAATCCCCTCTTTAGGGTTTAGCAGCGCAATCATTATATCATCTGCAAACAAACTGATCTTTAATTCCTCACTCCCAATATGGTATCCATCTATTCTGCCGCTATTTCTTATTCTTTCTGCTAGGACCTCAATTCCCATAATAAATATGTATGGGGAGAGGGGGCATCCTTGCCTTACTCCTCTCTGTATGCTAAACTCCCTTGAATGCCCTCCGTTAACCCTTACCACTGCTTTCCCTCCCTTATATACTTCTTGTATGGCACCCTTAAATTTTCCACCTATCCCATATTCATCCATTATTTTCCATATATATTCGTGAGAGAGCGTGTCGAAGGCCTGTGCAGCTGTGTGTGTGTGTGTGTTTTGGTAGTGGTAAAAACACCTATAGGATGCTGTGTAGGTAAATTTCCCCCCACCCAACTGCAGTCCATCCCCATTAATTCCCATCCCTGTAAGAAATGTGACACCACTTTGATGTATTAGGATGATGGCTGTTCTTCTGCTTATTGTTGATGATACAGGGCCGGCTCCAGGTGTCTGGGCACCCTAGGCAGGACAGCCTGGGGTGCCCCCCACTGGGGATGCCAACCTCCCGGTGGGGCCTGGAGACCAGGGGCGGTGGTGGGGCGCTGGCTTTCCTGGAGGCTCCACAGCTGTGGGTCCCCCAGGAAAGCCAGGGAAGGGGGCGGGGGGGTCTAGCCTCTGCCCTCTCCCTCCCGGCGCCGGCTTTTCTGGGGGCTCCGCGGCTGCGGGACCCCCAGGGAAGCTGGGAAGGGGCGGGGGTCCAACCTCCGCCCCCTCCCTCCCGGCGCCGGCTTTTCTGGGGGCTCCACGGCTGCGGGACCCCCAGGGAAGCCAGGAAGGGGGCGGGGGGTCCAGCGGTGGCGGAGGCGGCAGGCGCCCAGTTAGGGCGGCGGGGGGGCACTTTTCGGGGGGGGGCGCCATTTGGCATCCCTGAGGCCGGTGCGCCCTAGGCGGGCGCCTAGTTCACCCTGTGGGCGATCCAGCCCTGTGATGATACACACTCGTACCAGACCTTAGCCACTGGGTTGGCATGGGACTTGGGTGCAAATACTGCTGACTTCTTAGGGACAGCAACTTCAGTGTGGGGAGGAGCCATCTTGGGCAAACACTTTTGATTGTTATTTGACCTATGCTATGTAATTTGCCTTGACTTTCAGTGAGAAAGGCAAACTCTAAATAACATTCATAATAATTATGATAATAACCTTGCAAGGCAGTGCACCATGGGGGAATGATTTTTACGCTCCTGTGGGAATGTTTGGATCAAGTCACACCGTGATAGGATGAAGGCACAGCCAGTCATAGAACTTGGACTTAGGGTTCTCGGGCTGGTAGAAGATGTAGACCAGGGGTGTCAAACATGCGGCCCGGAGGCCAGATCAGCCCCCCCGAGGACATCTATCAGGCCTTCAGTGGAACTGGCTGTCTTCTGCTGCTTCTTCCAGTTCTGCTGCTGCTGCGTCATCGTAGGTTCGCAGCTTACAGATACACACCTGAACAGCACATTCAGGATTGCAACAGCACAGACATTTTGATGCAATCATTCAGAGCGAGAGGTGTCAGTTCTCAGACACTGTTAAATAAACAAAATATTGCAAGAGTGCTGATGTTCTAAGCATGTTTTTTTATTTTAAGTAAAAAAGAAACCCCCTTGTGTTTGTGTCCTTTATATAAAGTCTATATCTCCGCTACCTGGCATTACATTTTATGACATGCATGGCCCGGCCCAACAAGGTCTAATTTATATCAGATTCGGCCCTCGTAACAAATGAGTTCGAGCACTCCTGATGTAGACGTTGGGTTGTTTCCTACAACTCAGCTCAGTTAAGGAGTCAAGAAAGAACCTCTTCTACCAGAGGGGCCTCCTTGAGACCGGCGAAGACTCCACATTTAGCTGAACAGAGTGGAGGTACACGACCTGTACGGTTGCCAGGTCCCTCCTGGCCACTGGCAGGAGATGGGGGGGAGGGTAGGGTTTCCAGATCCGGACTGGGAAACTCCTGGAGATTTGGGATAAGCTCATAGAGTCCACCTCCCCCGAAGCAGCCATTTCCTCCAAGGGAACTGACCTACGTAGTCTGGAGATGAGTTGTAATTCCAGGGGATCTCCAGGTCTCACCTGGAGGCTGGCATCCCTATAATCGGTTATCTGTTGTGTCAGTATCTATTATGTTGGATTTCACTCTGCGGAAGCGGCTGTGTGATACTGAGCAGCTTTGCATAATGGAGTCGTGGCCGAATTTCAGTTACGGTGAAAATCAAGGTAAAACTTGGAAGACGAGCTTCACAGGTTTTCTTAGACAAATCTCTGAAAGAAGATTGGGGCAGAATCTGCATGTGCATTTAGAGTCAGTCCCGTGCTGCTGGGAAGACAGGCAAAAGAGTTTCCGTAGAACTATCTAAAAGTATTGTGTGTGGGGAGGGGGGGATCAGCTCATATGTCTCCAGGTTGTCACCAAATTCCTTTTTGAGCAGGACATCTGGGGAAATTTGATGGAAGCTGTTTACGTAAGAGTAGCAACGTTTGTTGGACTAATGCAGAAGTGTCGAACTCATTTGTTACGAGGGCCGGATCTGACATGAATGCCGCTTTGTCGGGCCAGTCCATGTGTGCCATACAATGTAATGCCAGGTACCGGAGATACAAACTTTATAAAGGACACGGACAAACCCAATTCACAATATTTTTTTTACTCAAAATACAAACAAAAGAAATTGATTGCTAGCAGTGAAAGCAACTGATTTACTGGGGGACCCACGAAAGCCCCAATAAAATGTATTTAATCATATGCAAGACCAGGGCTTTTTTTGTAGAAAAAGCCCAGCGGGAACTCATTAGCATAACAGGCCACACCCAACAGCAGAAACTCATTAGCATATAGGCCACACCCCCATGTTACCAGAAGCGTGGTCATCCAGCCACACCCACCTTTTGCTTCTTATTCTGTTTACCTTGTTTGTTGTCAAAACCCGGGGCTTTTATTGTAGCAGGAACTCATTTGCATGTTAAGCCATACACCCCTCGTGTGGCCAATCCTAATGAGTTTCTGCTGCTGGGTGTGGCCTATTATGCTAATGAGTTCCTGCTGGGCGTGGCCAACTCAGGAGCCAACGGGAACTCTGTTCCTGTGCGTTCCTACCCAAAAATAGCCCTGTGTTCCAAGGGATACCATAAAAGGGGGAGTACCTCACATTTCTATACTTATCAGTTGTTTGCAGGCCAAGTAAGAGTCCCAGACGGACTGTTTCTGGCTCCCGGGCCTTATGTTTGACACCCTTGGACTAACGCGTGTTGCGCATCTCCACGGGGGATTTGTTTTCCTGTAAAACGTTTGTGCATATTTTACAGCTTCGAGTCTTACTCTCCTTGACCAATGTTCCTTCGAGGCCATTAATATCTGTGGGATGGTTCAGAGTGAAAAAGATGACACCGACTGGCAGCATACCCTGACTACACCTGAAGACAAGGACCACACCTTGGTGGGCCGCTGCACAGGTAACATATTACCGTATATTTTTAATAACAGCAACTGAAGAGGTAAATAACAACTGGGGAATCTTGTAGGAATAAAGTGCACAATCCAGCCAAAATCAAGCCCTTGCAGTTCTCGAAGACTTGGGACTTTAACGGGACTGTGTTGCTCTCAGCCATTAAAACACATATAAGACCGAAGTGCTTATCTTTGCTGGATCATGTCTAAAGCAGGGGTCCCCAACATTTTTGAGCCTGCGGGCACATTTGGAATTCTGACATGGCATGGTGGGCAGAGCAACAAAATGGCTGCCACAAAATGGCTGCCGCAGGAGGCGGAGCCATCCTCAAAATGATTGCCACAGCTTAAGGAAAAAAGGAGATTGGATTTATACCCTGCCCTTTATGACCCAAAGGAGTCTCAGAGCGGTTTACAATCTCCTTTCCTTTCCCCTCCCCATAACAGACACCCCGTGAGGTAGGCTGGGCTGAGAGAGCTCTTTTGAGGACTGGCTCTTTCCAGAACAGCTGTGAGGGAACTGTGACTGACCCAAGGTCACACCAGCAGCTGCATGTGGAAGAGTGGGGAGTGAAACTCGGTTCTCCCAGATTAGAGTCCACGCTCCGAACCACTACACTGAAACTGGTTAACTTCAGTGACATAGTGCAGATTATTTTGCTGTGGTGGCAGCTGCCGCCACCAAAGCAACATTTTTTAAAAAACATCGGCACAGCCAATCGAATCTCCAGTAGCCAATCAGAAGCCTTGCTGGACAAAAGCCCTCTCTGGCCCCACCCGCTTCCTAAACACACTTGGCAGGCACCAAAAAAGGTGCCAGCAGGAATCATGGCACCCACCAATGTTTCCTCTAAGCTGAGTTAGTGTGAGCTAGCTCACAGTTTTTTAGCCTCTGGCTCACACATTTCTGTCTTAGCTCAGGAAGGATGGCTCCAGAGCAAACTAACTTATGCAGCAGCCAAATCGCTCGCTCACAACTTTAATGCCACTAGCTCACAAAGTAGAATTTTTGCTCACAAGACTCCACAACTTAGAGGGATCATTGGCACCCACGGGCGCTGGGGACCCCTGTTCTAAGGTTTCTCGAAAGGCTGTTGTGCCACAGTCATTGAACACCTTGGTCGAACTATCTGGCAGAAGCCCGCTTCACCAGAGCGAAACATGGAAATGAAAAGTCAGGAACTGCCCTCCCACCATCCTTGCTGTACTGATAAAATTGGATCCCCGAAGTCGACATATTCAGCCTGCAGACTTTTTTCATCTCCTCCACTTACAAATGGACTTCTGTTGGTGTCCCTAATGGTGATCAGCCTCACGGTTGTGGATTATTATGGGTACACACGGGCTGTTGTAGGCAGCCTCTCCGTCACCAGCTTTGTTGTGGCTCACTGAAGCTAGTGTGTCTGCACTTGGGTAGTAGCTACAGAACCAAATCTTTTTATTTCTTTATTTATTGGATTTATATCCCGCCCTTCCGGTGTGGGCTCAGGGCGGCGAACAAGAGGCAAAATGCCATACATCGACATTAAAACATAGAGGCGAAAGCCGAGAATAAACACTAAAACCATAAATAATCCATTACCACTAAAACAATTAAAACAGCGGTCAACAGAACAAAATCCACAGTATAAAATCTGTACCACTCAGCACTCTAATAAACACATTTGTCACTGCTCCCGTAGTGTCCTAACAGAACTGTAGTCCCATGCCAGGGCCAGTACGCCTCGGGATGTCTATGCGATGGTGGTACAGTAGCGGTGGCAGCCCCTACTCGAAAGCCTGGCGGAAGAGCTCCGTCTTGCAGGCCCTGCGGAACTGCATAAGGTCCCGCAGGGCCCTGATCTCTTCCGGGAGCTCATTCCACCAGGTAGGGGCCGCCACTGAGAAAGCCCTGGCCCTGGTCGCAGCATATTTAACTGTCTTGGGGGCTGGAATGACCAGTAGGTGTTGCCCCCCTGACCGTAGTGCCCTTGGGGGAACATATGGGGAAAGGCGGTCCCCTCAGGTCTTCTCAAGTTGTCTTCTCATGACAACTTGCGGCATGAAGCCCGACTACAAGGCACCAACAGTGGGAGAAAGAGAGGAGCGCTGTCTTCTTCCACCCCTTTACGTGTAGCCTCTCTGTATCTGTAGCACTCTGAGGGGATGTGTTAAGTGGCCTTCTTGCCTCCCTTATTTTTGCTACCACCAAAGCTCTCGCCTTAGAATTCTTAGCTGGACCCAAAGAACAGGATGGCTTAGTTGTATACGGTAGAATGACCGGACGGTCAGTGCGTGGGGGGGTCGCTTTGATGTAAAATGGAATCCTTTACTTCTATAAAACAGTTGCTTTTCTTAAACATAAATATTATTTATTTATAATACCAGGGCTCTTTTGTAGCAGGAACTCCTTTGCATATTAGGCAACACACCCTAATGTAGCCAATCCTCCAAGAGCTTACAGTAGCCCCTGTAAGAAGAGCTCTGTAACCTCTTGGGGGATTGGCTCATTAGGAGATGTCGCTAATATGCAAAGAGTTCCTGCTACAAAGCTAATAATTAACAGTTAGGTACATAGCATACATAAGGTTAGGTACATAAGCATACTCCTGCCAGCTTAGCAGTTCGAAAGCAAGAAATTGCAGGTAGATAAATAGGTACCGCTTCGGTGGGAAGGTAACAGCGTTCTGTGCGCCTTGGCGTTTAGTCGTGCCGGCCACACGACCACGGAAACGTCTTCAGACAGCGCTGGCTCTTCGGCTTGGAAACGGAGGTGAGCACCGCAACCCTAGAGTCGGGTTCGACTGGCTTTCAAGCAAGGGAAACCTTTACCTTTACATAAGCATAATGGTTCCTTAAACAGACCAAGCCACACTACTTGTTTCTCACTTACCACTTAGGTCAGTAAACTTCTATAAATCTGACCTTCTTAACTTGCCACCCAGGCTAGTAACTTCCACATGGAGTACAGATTTCCCTCACACTCTACAATACCCCACTCAAGCACCTTCCTACACAAACACGGATAGACACACACACAGCTCAGCACTCTCTCTCTCTGAACCACCCAGTGGACTTTGCCACCTCAGGTACAGCTACCATCCAGTCATAACATGCTCCACTCACCCATCCAGCCCCCCCCCCTGTACAGGCCTACATTTTAGATACTTTATTTTGATTTAATTAAGGTGGGATAAAACAGTAAAACAGTAAATATGTAAAAAAAAAAACCCTGTTGATCTTATAAACCTTAGCTTGTTATTTAGTTTTGTCTTTGCATATCATAAAATATCTTCATCATGTTACATGTTAATTTGCTGTTCAACCTCTGTCTAGCCCGATCTGCATCTAGCATTTGCTCCGCTGTCTTACCAAACCCACACTGGAACAGAAATTCCCATCTACATTGCATGCCACTTTCACTTTGATTGAGTGTCTCATTTTATGGCAGTGTCCAGACTGCATGCTGCTTTCACTTCCTTCGATCTCTGGTTTAATGGTGGCTGTCTGCATAGATTTATGGCCGTTTTATGGCCAGTCATGTGGGGTGGGGAGGTGACTCTGCAGTCAGTACAGTGTTGGCCCGGGATAGTTGAATGTGGTTTTGAACTGCATCTTTTTCTGTTCCAGTGCGGGTTTGGTAAAAATGCTAAATGCAGATTGGCCCTATATGTTTGAACTCTTACCTTCTATTCCACTGTATTTGAAAAAGTGGGCCTGGCACATGAAAGCTCATACCCTGAATAAACTTTTGTTGGTCTTAAAGGTGCCCCCCTGGACTCTAAATTTGTTCTGCTCCTTCAGACCAACATGGGCTGCCCACCTGGAACTGTCGTTGTCTAACGTTTGTAAAAGATTCAGACTGATGCAACTTTTCTGCGTTTGCTTTGTAGGTAGGGGATATTTCATGCACCTGAACACCACGGAAGGAAGCCCAGGAGAATCAGCCGTTTTGGAGTCCCGCATCCTCTACCCAAGAAGAGCAGTGAAGTGCCTACAGTTTTTTTACAAGTTTGATGGAAGTCAGCAAGATAAACTCATCGTCTGGATTAAACAAGACGACGGGACTGGAAACGTTAGGAAAATGGTGAAGCTGCAAACATTTTATGGTGAGCCTTAGAACCTGGTGTCCTCATCACTGGGAATGTTGGATTTCTAGCTTTGCATGATCTACCCATGGTTGGAAAATGCCACTACCTTTGTGCTACAACATCATTTACAACTGGATTTTCCTGTGTGGATCATGGGCAGATGCAGCCAAAGGGTTCTGTTGTGAGGAGAGGAAGGGAAGGAGACTGTAAGCCACTTTTGGGCAGGGTATAAATCCAATCTCCTCCTCCTCTTCCTTCTTCTTCAGCTTCTAAGGGGAAGTCTACAAAAGGGCATCTGATCTATACAGGAGACAGATCGCTTCCACACAGGAACTCATTAGCATTAGAGGCCACACCCAAAAGAAGAAACTCATTAGCATATTAGGCCACACCCCTGAGAGCACAGTTCATTAGCATACTAGGCCACACCCTCATGCCTTCCCTCGGCTTGCCCAGGCGCCCCGTGGCTGTGGGGAGCCCGGGCAAACTGGCTCTTGGATAGACCGGGGAAGGCACGGGGAGGCATTTAAATGCCTCCACGATCCTTCCAGGGACCCTCCGTGGCCCACCCGCCTCGGAGTCACAGGGGGGTCGCTCTACAGGCCTTCCATCTGTAGCCACGGACACAGAGGTTTTGGCTTTAGTGGGCGTGGCCAACTCTGAAGCCAGCCAGAACTCCATTCCTGTGCGTTCCTGCCCAAAAATAGCCCTGCTCACACTAATTGGTTACATTATTACTTTTTGGACCACAATTGGAAGCATTCCTTTTTTGATCCAGTATTGACATATTCTTTGTTATTTTTTGGTAATATGCACCTATAGGTACCTCATATTATTTGACCTCTGAAGAAGGCCTGATTGGGCCAAAACGTGTTAGGTCACAATAATTGTTCTTTGTGTACTTTTCATTTGTAATCGTTACCAAGGCTTTCACTGGGCCCTCATATTTTTTTTTAACTTTTCTCAAAATAAATATATGTATTTTTACTTATAAAAAACTTATATGAGGTTTTAACTGTTGGCCCTCCACCAGGTTTTTTCTCCTTACCGTCTTGGTTCAATTTTATTGGGTTAAGTTTCTTTCCCTTCTTTGGTTCTGTTGCTTTGCACCTGAGGTAAAAGTTTTGCACACAAAGTACAGTTTCATGCCCCGCATACTTTCCTGAATTCTGAAATGGTAAACTTACGCGAGAGGATTATACGCTGTTGTCTTCTTCATGTTTGAATGATGCCTGATGAACAGCCGGGAAAAGGAAGTTCAGACCCTAAGCCTTGAACTTGCTCCAGATACCGGCTTGTGCTGCCCAGTCCAGTGGATATTTCTTTGGGAATAAAAATAGTTGCACAGCCATTTTGGAGGTGCGAAGTGCTGTCAAGTCACAGCTGACTCATGGTGACCCTGTAGGGTTTCCAAGGCAAGAGAGGTTCAGAGGTGGTTCCCCATTGCCTGCCTCTGTGTCACGTCCCTGGTATTCCTTGGAGGTCTCCCATCCAAATACTGATCAGGGCCGACCCTGCTTAGCTTCTGAGGTCTGATGAGATCAAGCTAGCCTGGGCTACCCAGGTCAGGGCACACCCGTCTTGGTCCCACACAAACTCCAGAAAACGAAAACAAAATCCACGCCGTGCCTTTCATTGGAACAACCGAATCGGCACAAAGATCCGTGCCTGCTTCCGAGCTCACCAGAGCTCTTTGTCATGCGCAATGTTACAAAATAGTATAAACAAGCTTGCCTGAATTCACTGGAATATACTCTCTCAGGCAGTGTTCCCTCTAAGCTGAGTTAGTGTGAGCTAGCTCACAGTTTCTTAGCCTCTGGCTCACACATTTTTCTCTTAGCTGGTTTCAGAGCAAGCTGATTTATGCAGCAGACAAATCGCTGGCTCACCGCTTTGATGCCAGCAGCTCACAAAGTAGAATTTTTGCTCACAAGACGCCGCAGCTTAGAGGGAGCATTGCTCTCAAGTGAGTGTGCGCAGGATTGCACCCATAGCCTCTGCATCTCACAGGGCTGCTCCGGTGAAGCCAAATAAAGACCCTCAAGAGCCCCTGAAGCTATCCATGATCTTTGTCGTCATTAAAATCACATGGTTTTCACTCTCCTTTCACAGCTGATGAAAAACAACACTGGAAGTTAGCATCCATTCCTTTCAACAGCCAGACCAAATTCCGCTACGCCTTCCACGGCATCCGGGAAGACCCCGGCAACTCTACCGGCGGGATCAACCTCGACGACGTCAGTCTGACCGAGACTCAGTGCCCCACGGGGGTCTGGCAGATCACAAACTTCACTGCCCTTTCAGGCGGCACCTCCCAAGGCGATTATATTTCCAGCCCCTTGCTCTACAACTCAGAAGGCTACTGCTTTGTGTTGAGGCTCTACCCCCACGGCGTGGCCAACTCCAGCGGAAACTACTTGGGTATCCAGTTTGCTCTCTGCAGCAGCCAGAATGACGGGGCTCTGGAGTGGCCGGCAGGGAACAGGCAAGTGACCTTCACCATCGTGGATCAGGATCCCGATCTCACCCAAAGGATGTCGGCAAGCAGGGTCTTCGTGACAGACCCTGACCAACTCAGCAGTAAGTTGAAGGACTGCGCGGGCATTGAAAATGTATCTGGATTTTCTTTGTGACTGATGACACATCACGTGGGTCGGGAGGGGGGAGAGAACTGCCCCTAACTCGTGTGCCCCCTAGCAGTTGTCTACTCCAGGCTGGGAAATTCTTGGAGCCTGGGGGTGGAGCCCGGGGAGGGCTGGGACCTCATCAGGGTATAATGCCACAGAGCAGAGGTGTTGAACTCATTTGTTAGGAGGGCCAGATCGGACATAACAGTCACTTTGTCGGGCCGGGCCACGTGAGCCATAAATAGGGTTGCCAGGTCTTACCTTGACGACAGCAGCGGGGTGTGTGTGTCCCACTCCTCTCCGGGATCTCTGCGGTGTGTGCAAAGTGACGGAAGTGACGTCATCACGCATGACATGTTGCCAGGGACACCCTACCATTTAATGCCATTTGATTTAATGATTGACCGTGTCCCCCCCCACAACATGCCCTGTGCAATGATGTCACCTCCTGGTGACGCCATTGCGCTGCATTGCTGTGAACTGGGAGCTTTGGGGTTGGGTTCCCCCACCAGCCGAATTCATGTCAGCCGATCTGGGGGCCCGAAAGTGGCAACCCCCTGCCCCCGTCAGGGGAATGGCAACCCTAACCATAAAATGTAATGCCAGGTACCAGAGATACGAACTGTATAAAGGGCAGCAGCTGGTAAGCTCCGAGTTGGTGTATCCTCACTGCAGGGCCCCCTGGGCTGGGAGGGGGGTGCAGAGGAAAACCCATATAGGCGGACTGGAGAGCCAGCACTGCAGCACTGGGCAGATGCTCCCACGCTGCTTGCCTGCCGCAGACGAGATTGTTCCACCATGCTGAAACCACAAGTCGGGTGGCTTCCCCACCCCCCAGCAATCTCCTGTTCCCTCCCTTGCATTAGAAGAGAAGAAGAGAGGAGGAGACTGGGTTTATACCCCGCCCTTCACTGCCCAGAGGCGTCTCAGAGCGGCTTACGAACTCCTTTCCCTTCCCCTCCCCACAACAGACACCCTGTGAGGGAGGCGGGGCTGAGAGAGCTCTGACAGAAACTGCTCTTTTTCAAGGACAGCTGTGCCAGAGCTTGTGACTGACCCAAGCTCACATCAGCAGGTGCCAGTGTAGGAGTGGGGAATCAAACCCGGTTCTCCCAGATAAGAGTCCGTGCACTTAACCACTACACCAAACTGGCTCATGGACCACACAGAAGCCCTGGATGGGCCTTGTGTTTGACACCCCTGCCGCAGAGCCTACCCTGGTTTGCTGTGTGGAATGTAAACTAGGCCTCCTGTGGAATTCTGGGACTGGGTGACAGACGGCAGACTGCAGAGCGTCTCATGACCAGACCTTGCCTGCCATTAGGATTTACAAGACTCTGGTATAGTAAGGGAACAATCCTGAACGAGGCCTACTCAGGATCTCACTCAGGTCAGTTCAATGAAGTTTACTCCCAGGAAAGTTTTCTTAGGGTGCATTCAGACAGGCAGCTAATCCAGCCATTATGCCGGCTCACATTTGATCCCGATCTTTTTAATCCGTCCTCGCACGACCAGACATCCCCCGGGGGAATCACCTTGCTGCGTGCTGCTTCCGCTGTGGAGTGTCTAGACGGCATCCACTGAAGGAGGCGCTCGAAGTGGCTTTAAAAAAACAACACTTTTTGCGCATGCGCATAGGCGTGACATAGTGGCCTTGTTTATCCGCGCATGCGCAGAATCAAGATTTTTTAAATGGCACCCGTTCGGGATGGTCTGACCGTCAGACTATCCCAAACGGGTGCCATTTTTTAATCTTGTGCTGGGATGATCAGATGGGGGAAAGTCTGTGAATGGCCCGTTGGGAACCAAAAACTCCAGTTTTAAAGTAGAACCTTTTTTAGTACAGCTCCAAAGCGCAGCAGAACGGGATGCTCATGGAAGTCGGACGTTTCCCAGATGTTGATGTCTGGACATTACATTTAAATCCATGAGGCACTCGTGCCTCGCGCAGATCTATAGAGCTGTCTGATTGGACTCTTAGGATTGCAACTGTTATGGTGTTAGAACTATGAACTTCAGAATCTATTGTCCCAGTCGGATCTTATTTTGGAATGTGGGTGAGAATTCCAGTTCTGCTGACCTGTTGCCCCAGAATTCCACCCATCACAAAATCCAAATGGCTTCACACAAAAGAGGCTTGTCTGTCTAGGTGATATTGCAATGTACTGTTGTTTGGAAAACGAGGGTGTCCCCCCCTTTCCTGCTAACAGGGCTATAGTGATTTGGAGTGTTGTCTAAGAATATGGTCATGCATGCATGCATCTAGCAGTGCAGTCCTATACAAAGTTACTCCAGACTGAGGCCATTAACTTCAATGGAGAGAGTCTGGAGTAACTCTGCCCAAGAGTGCACTGAGAGACACTGGATAATGCCTGTGACGTCACTGATTTGAAGAATATAAGAACACCAGAAGAGCCCTGCCGGATCAAACCAGTGGCTCATCTAGTCCAGTACCCTGTCTCACACAGTGGCCAACCAGTTCCTCTGGAGGGCCAACAACAGGGCAGAGAGGCCGAGGCCTTCATGAGAACATCAGAAGAGCCCTGCTGGATCAGACCAGTGGCTCATCTAGTCCAGCACCCTGTCTCACACAGTGTCCAACCAGTTCCTCTGGAGGGCCAACAACAGGGCAGAGAGGCCGAGGCCTTCATGAGAACATCAGAAGAGCCCTGCTGGATCAGACCAGGGGCCCATGTAATCCAGCACCCTGTCTCACACAGTGTCCAACCAGTTCCTCTGGAGGGCCAACAACAGGGCAGAGAGGCCGAGGCCTTCATGAGAACATCAGAAGAGCCCGGCTGGATCAGACCAGGGGCCCATGTAATCCAGCACCCTGTCTCACACAGTGTCCAACCAGTTCCTCTGGAGGGCCAACAACAGGGCAGAGAGGCCGAGGCCTTCATGAGAACATCAGAAGAGCCCTGCTGGATCAGACCAGGGGCCCATGTAATCCAGCACCCTGTCTCACACAGTGTCCAACCAGTTCCTCTGGAGGGCCAACAACAGGGCAGAGAGGCCGAGGCCTTCATGAGAACATCAGAAGAGCCCTGCTGGATCAGACCAGGGGCCCATGTAATCCAGCACCCTGTCTCATACAGTGTCCAACCAGTTCCTCTGGAGGGCCAACAACAGGGCAGAGAGGCCGAGGCCTTCATGAGAACATCAGAAGAGCCCTGCTGGATCAGACCAGGGGCCCATGTAATCCAGCACCCTGTCTCACACAGTGTCCAACCAGTTCCTCTGGAGGGCCAACAACAGGGCAGAGAGGCCGAGGCCTTCATGAGAACATCAGAAGAGCCCTGCTGGATCAGACCAGGGGCCCATGTAATCCAGCACCCTGTCTCACACAGTGTCCAACCAGTTCCTCTGGAGGGCCAACAACAGGGCAGAGAGGCCGAGGCCTTCATGAGAACATCAGAAGAGCCCTGCTGGATCAGACCAGGGGCCCATGTAATCCAGCACCCTGTCTCACACAGTGTCCAACCAGTTCCTCTGGAGGGCCAACAACAGGGCAGAGAGGCCGAGGCCTTCATGAGAACATCAGAAGAGCCCTGCTGGATCAGACCAGGGGCCCATGTAATCCAGCACCCTGTCTCATACAGTGTCCAACCAGTTCCTCTGGAGGGCCAACAACAGGGCAGAGAGGCCGAGGCCTTCATGAGAACATCAGAAGAGCCCTGCTGGATCAGACCAGGGGCCCATGTAATCCAGCACCCTGTCTCACACAGTGTCCAACCAGTTCCTCTGGAGGGCCAACAACAGGGCAGAGAGGCCGAGGCCTTCATGAGAACATCAGAAGAGCCCTGCTGGATCAGACCAGGGGCCCATGTAATCCAGCACCCTGTCTCACACAGTGTCCAACCAGTTCCTCTGGAGGGCCAACAACAGGGCAGAGAGGCCGAGGCCTTCATGAGAACATCAGAAGAGCCCTGCTGGATCAGACCAGGGGCCCATGTAATCCAGCACCCTGTCTCACACAGTGTCCAACCAGTTCCTCTGGAGGGCCAACAACAGGGCAGAGAGGCCGAGGCCTTCATGAGAACATCAGAAGAGCCCTGCTGGATCAGACCAGGGGCCCATGTAATCCAGCACCCTGTCTCACACAGTGTCCAACCAGTTCCTCTGGAGGGCCAACAACAGGGCAGAGAGGCCGAGGCCTTCATGAGAACATCAGAAGAGCCCTGCTGGATCAGACCAGGGGCCCATGTAATCCAGCACCCTGTCTCACACAGTGTCCAACCAGTTCCTCTGGAGGGCCAACAACAGGGCAGAGAGGCCGAGGCCTTCATGAGAACATCAGAAGAGCCCTGCTGGATCAGACCAGGGGCCCATGTAATCCAGCACCCTGTCTCACACAGTGTCCAACCAGTTCCTCTGGAGGGCCAACAACAGGGCAGAGAGGCCGAGGCCTTCATGAGAACATCAGAAGAGCCCTGCTGGATCAGACCAGGGGCCCATGTAATCCAGCACCCTGTCTCACACAGTGTCCAACCAGTTCCTCTGGAGGGCCAACAACAGGGCAGAGAGGCCGAGGCCTTCATGAGAACATCAGAAGAGCCCTGCTGGATCAGACCAGGGGCCCATGTAATCCAGCACCCTGTCTCATACAGTGTCCAACCAGTTCCTCTGGAGGGCCAACAACAGGGCAGAGAGGCCGAGGCCTTCATGAGAACATCAGAAGAGCCCTGCTGGATCAGACCAGGGGCCCATGTAATCCAGCACCCTGTCTCACACAGTGTCCAACCAGTTCCTCTGGAGGGCCAACAACAGGGCAGAGAGGCCGAGGCCTTCATGAGAACATCAGAAGAGCCCTGCTGGATCAGACCAGGGGCCCATGTAATCCAGCACCCTGTCTCATACAGTGTCCAACCAGTTCCTCTGGAGGGCCAACAACAGGGCAGAGAGGCCGAGGCCTTCATGAGAACATCAGAAGAGCCCTGCTGGATCAGACCAGGGGCCCATGTAATCCAGCACCCTGTCTCATACAGTGTCCAACCAGTTCCTCTGGAGGGCCAACAACAGGGCAGAGAGGCCGAGGCCTTCATGAGAACATCAGAAGAGCCCTGCTGGATCAGACCAGGGGCCCATGTAATCCAGCACCCTGTCTCACACAGTGTCCAACCAGTTCCTCTGGAGGGCCAACAACAGGGCAGAGAGGCCGAGGCCTTCATGAGAACATCAGAAGAGCCCTGCTGGATCAGACCAGGGGCCCATGTAATCCAGCACCCTGTCTCACACAGTGTCCAACCAGTTCCTCTGGAGGGCCAACAACAGGGCAGAGAGGCCGAGGCCTTCATGAGAACATCAGAAGAGCCCTGCTGGATCAGACCAGGGGCCCATGTAATCCAGCACCCTGTCTCATACAGTGTCCAACCAGTTCCTCTGGAGGGCCAACAACAGGGCAGAGAGGCCGAGGCCTTCATGAGAACATCAGAAGAGCCCTGCTGGATCAGACCAGGGGCCCATGTAATCCAGCACCCTGTCTCACACAGTGTCCAACCAGTTCCTCTGGAGGGCCAACAACAGGGCAGAGAGGCCGAGGCCTTCATGAGAACATCAGAAGAGCCCTGCTGGATCAGACCAGGGGCCCATGTAATCCAGCACCCTGTCTCACACAGTGTCCAACCAGTTCCTCTGGAGGGCCAACAACAGGGCAGAGAGGCCGAGGCCTTCATGAGAACATCAGAAGAGCCCTGCTGGATCAGACCAGGGGCCCATGTAATCCAGCACCCTGTCTCATACAGTGTCCAACCAGTTCCTCTGGAGGGCCAACAACAGGGCAGAGAGGCCGAGGCCTTCATGAGAACATCAGAAGAGCCCTGCTGGATCAGACCAGGGGCCCATGTAATCCAGCACCCTGTCTCACACAGTGTCCAACCAGTTCCTCTGGAGGGCCAACAACAGGGCAGAGAGGCCGAGGCCTTCATGAGAACATCAGAAGAGCCCTGCTGGATCAGACCAGGGGCCCATGTAATCCAGCACCCTGTCTCACACAGTGTCCAACCAGTTCCTCTGGAGGGCCAACAACAGGGCAGAGAGGCCGAGGCCTTCATGAGAACATCAGAAGAGCCCTGCTGGGATCAGACCAGGGGCCCATGTAATCCAGCACCCTGTCTCACACAGTGTCCAACCAGTTCCTCTGGAGGGCCAACAACAGGGCAGAGAGGCCGAGGCCTTCATGAGAACATCAGAAGAGCCCTGCGGGATCAGACCAGGGGCCCATGTAATCCAGCACCCTGTCTCACACAGTGTCCCACCAGTTCCTCTGGAGGGCCAACAACAGGGCAGAGAGGCCGAGGCCTTCATGAGAACATCAGAAGAGCCCTGCTGGATCAGACCAGGGGCCCATGTAATCCAGCACCCTGTCTCACACAGTGTCCAACCAGTTCCTCTGGAGGGCCAACAACAGGGCAGAGAGGCCGAGGCCTTCATGAGAACATCAGAAGAGCCCTGCTGGATCAGACCAGGGGCCCATGTAATCCAGCACCCTGTCTCATACAGTGTCCAACCAGTTCCTCTGGAGGGCCAACAACAGGGCAGAGAGGCCGAGGCCTTCATGAGAACATCAGAAGAGCCCTGCTGGATCAGACCAGTGGCCCATCTAGTCCAGCATCCTGTCTCACACAGTGGCCAACCAGTTCCTCTGGAGGTTCAGCATCAGGGCAGAGTGGCTGAGGCCTTCATAAGAACCTAAGAAGAGGCCTGCTGGATCAGACCAATCAGCGCCAGTGTTCCCTCTAAGCTGAGTTAGAGTGAGCTAGGGTACAGTTTTTTAGCCTCTGGCTCACACATTTTTGTCTTAGCTCAGGAAGGAGGGCTCCAGAGCAAACTAATTTATGCAGTAGTCAAATTGCTTGCTCACTTTAATGCCAGCAGCTCACAAAGTAGAATTTTTGCTCACAAGACTCCACAGCTTAAAGGGAACATTGTTCAGCGCTCTTTTTGTAGCAGGAGCTCCTTTGCATATTATGTGACATACCCCTAATGTAGCCAATCCTCCAAGAGCTTACAGTAGCCCCTGTAAGAAGAGCTCTGTAAGCTCTCGGAGGATTGGCTACATTAGGGGTGTGTGGCCTAATATGCAAAGGAGTTCCTGCTACAAAAAGAGCCCTGCCAGTAGTCCATCTAGTCCAGCATCCTGCCTCACACAGGGGCCAACCAGTTCCTCTGGAGGGCCAACAGCAGGGCAGAGCGGCCGAGGCCTTCCCCTGATGTTGCCTCCTGGCTTCAGGATTCAGAGGCTGACTGCCTCTGAACCTTGACGTACCCTTTAGTCACCATGGCTGGTAGCCACTAACAGACCTGTCTTTCATGAATCGCTCTAACCCCAATGTATCCCCTTTTAAAGCCAATTGTGCCTGTGGCCATCACTACAGCCTCTGGTGGCGAATTCCACATTTTAATCACTTGCTGCGTAAAAGACATATTTCCTTTTTGATTAATGAGACTTCCCTCCTTCCCAAGCCCACACCGTGCCCTGTGCTCAGCTGGAGGAAGGAGGAGGGAGTCCCATAGAAATTGAAATGGATTAGAGTCGAGCCAAAGAGTTGGAACAATCCCTTTTCAGTTTCAGGTGCAGCAGTCAGTCATTTCATTTTACCATGAGACTTTAGGTCCACTAACATCACAAAAGCGGGGTTATTTTCCCCTGACCTGGACAGCCCAGGCAAGCCCGATCTCATCAGATCTCAGAAGCTAAGCAGGGCCGACCCTGCCAAGTGTTTGGATGGGAGACCTCCAAGGAATACCAGGGCCGGGAGGCCAGAGGCAGGCTATCAAGCCACTTCTCTGAATGTCCTCTGTGCACCAGTAGGAGTCTCCAGAGGTCGCCAGGACTTCCAAGTACGGACACACACACACACACACACAAATGCAAAAAGTACCCCCTCCCAAGTATGCTTTTTAAAATGTTGCGGGCAGTCGACTTACAGCTGCCCTCTCCCTGCAGCAAGGATGCCCTTCGTATCGAAAGGGTAGCCCCCTCCATCATGGAATTAATTGCAAAGGATTGTGGGTTGTATTCTCATCCAGCACTAATGCAGAGCAGTGCTTTCTGAGATGTGAGCAACGCATAGCCATTGGATCTTAAATCATCTTTTATTGAACTTCACATGCATACAGAAGATCATTACTCATGATATTGATGATAGCTGGATAGAAAAGTTACATCTAGTGATCTAAGTGATCTCTTTGGCCATGGTGGGAAGAGATGGAATTTCCCCCTCAACTTGCAATTAACAGTAGACAAAGAAACGGAAAAGAACCATAAACTCTAAGCTACGTTTAGGAGATTACCCTAATGAACTAATCAGAGGGGACATAGGCTAGGGGACTACAATTTCCAAGGGGCAATGGGTCTTAAAGATACACAGCAGTCTTACTGAACTACTAATACCTATGGTTAGCACTGACTGAGGGCAGCACAGGATGTGTTGCAGAGGGCATTTATATTGGATGTTGTAACTCTGCGTGCAGGAGGATCTGGGAGGGAAAGGGTTAAGAGAATCCACTCACTCTGGGACACTGGGCAGTTGGCCCCACCCGCTCATCGGTTAGGTGTCGAGCCCCCTCGGCCCTTGCTTGCCTCCTGTTTCATCTTATATAGGACCTCTTTTCTTCTCTCTCTTACCTGGGCTTGGAGCTGTAGCAAGTGAACCTTTTTTTGAAGTTAATCTGTCCACAATAAGTCAAATGTACCTAAATGAATACATCGTGTAAGACATGCTTCTGTGTTTTGTAAGTAAAAATTCTTTCTCTTGTCATCATTGGAGTCAGGTCATCTTTGTAAAATGTCTGAACATCATTTTCCCCTTAACTGGGAAACATAGGCCCCAGTCACACGGGAGGATTTGCCCTGCGAAACGGACGGGTTGAGGGCTCATCAAACGGGCGCGACCATATGGCAACATCTGGGAAGCATAGCGCACCCGTCACCAATCCATACCGTCACCCCGAAGAAGCGGATTTTAAAAGTTCCAGCAAAAGGGTAGTAGCAACTGGAAAACGCGGGTTGCAGGCGAGCATTGGATCGTGGAAGTGGAGTTAATCTGGTGCATCCGGCATGCGCATGCGTCCTGTTGCACCAGATGTGTTTTTTCCAAGCTTCTGTATGCGAAGAAATGTAAGATTGCGCATGCACAAGAATGCAAAAGCGAAACCCTTTGATGTGCTTCAATATTGCCATGTGATCGCCGGCTATCGGCGTCTGCGTGGCTACCGCGCATCTTTTTGCTCCGGTTCTAATTTGCCTCCCTTCACTGGCACAGTATTCCGCTCGTGTGACCAAGACCATAGAGGATCGGGGATACTGCGTAAAGGTTCTGTGCTTCCAAGTCAAGGGGTGTTTTTTTACATTTAACCCAAGAGTTTACCAAATAAGCACGGAGGAATGTCAACAGCTATTACTTATGCCAGGGAGCAGGGCAGAAAATATTTGAGGGCCGTACTCAAGATCATATGCTGCAGATCCATTCTCGCTCAACACTCTTTAAATACCACGTTGAGCTCTGAGTGATCTCCAGTTAAAGGGACCTGGCAACTGACGCTCCCTCTAAGCCGTGGCATCTCGTGAGCAAAAATCCTACTTTCTGAGCTACTGGCATTCAAGTTGTGAGCGGACACTTTGGCTGCTGCATAAATTAGTTTGCTCTGGAGAGCCATCCCTTCCTGAGCCGAGACAAAAATGTGTGAGCCGGAGGCTAAAGAACTGTGAGCTGGGACTTCCTCATTGGCTGGAGAAACAAAAATGTAATATAATTTGTTTACAAGAAACACATATAAGAAAACAAGATGACAAATATTTGATTAATAAAAAATTGGGAGAAGAATTTTATTCCTCAGCAGCTAATAAGAAAAAAGGAACAGTGATTTATATCTCAAAGGATTTGGATCCTAAACAAATTTTCTCGGACAAAGAAGGAAGGTATGTTGGCGTGGAAATATGGATGAATAGAAAAAAGACATTGCTTGTAAATATATATGCACCCAATGGTGCAAAAGAGACTTTTTAGTGACTTGACCAAAGAGTTGGAGTGTTTAAATTATGACCAAATTGTTCTTGCTGGAGACTTCAATGGTACAGTGAATAATACATTGGATAGAAAATCTAAAGCAAGTGGAGAGACAGTTGGAAAGTTACCAAAAAATTTCTTTCAATTGATGAAGCAAGAGAAACTGGAAGACGTTTGGAGGAAGTGGAATCCTAAGACTAAGGACTACACGTTTTATTCGAATAGACATAATTCCTTTTCTCGAATTGACATGATTTGGATGTCAGAGGAGATGGCGCAAAAACTTATAAAATACAAATTTTACCGAAAACTAATTCTGATCATAATCCCTTACTTTGGATATCTAAAGCAAAACCTAAACAGCTATATTGGAGAATTAATGAAGATTTATTGGATCAAAAACAAATTAATGAAATCTTAAAAAGGAAACGAAAAGTTTTTTTGAACTGAATTTGAATAAAGGTACGGACATACAAGTTGTATGGGATGCATACAAAGCAGTAATGAGAGGTATGCTTATCTCTCTGAACTCCAAGGACAAAAAACAAAAGATTCAACAACAGAAAGACCTTCATGAAAAAATTCGACAAAAAGAAAAGGAATTAAAGAAAAGACCAGGGAAGAAGAAGATTATTAAAGAGATCCACTTTCTGCAAGATCAGCTGAATGTTTTACTAAACAGAGAATTATATTGGAATTTGAAGAAATTACAGCAAAAAGCATTTGAGGGTGCAAACAAACCAGGAAAGTTTTTAGCATGGCAATTGAAAAATAGAAAAGAAAGGAATTTTATAACTAAGATTACTGAAGATGGAAAGGATGTTATGAGCTTGAATGGTATAAAAAGAGTTTTTTTTAAATATTACGCCAAATTATTCAAAAAGAAAGGAATTGATCAACAGAGAATCAACAAATATTTGGAGACGATTGAAGTTCCAGAGCTGGGAAAACAAATTAAGGAATTATTAAATGGTTTAGTAACGAAAGAAGAAGTGACAATGGCGATAGAAGATGCAAAGTTGGGCAAGGCTCCAGGACCAGATGGCTTTACAGCAAAGTTTTATAAGAAATTTAAAGAGGAGCTAACCCCTATTTTAGTTCTTCTGTCGAATGAGATAAGAAAGACCAAACGGATCCCAGATTCATGGAAAGAAGCAAATATTTCATTGATACCCAAAGAAGGTTTGGATTTGACTCAAGTAAAGAATTATAGGCCAATATCGCTATTAAATAATGATTACAAATTATTTGCAAAAATAATTTCGGAGAGACTGAAAAAATATTTGAAAGATGCAATAGCGGAAGAACAAGCTGGATTTTTACCAAACAGACAAATCAGAGACAATTTAAGAGTGGTGATAGATGCAATTGAATATTATGACAAACATCCGGAAAAAGAAGTTGGATTCCTCTTCTTAGATGCGGAAAAAGCTTTTGACAATTTAAATTGGGAGTTTATGCTGCAAGTTATTGAAAAAATGGACATTGGACAGTCTTTTTTAAATATGATTGTGGCAATATATTCAGAACAAAAAGCGGCTTTGAATATAAATAAAGAAAAGACGGACTTCTTCCAAGTCCAAAAAGGAACACGTCAAGGCTGCCCGTTATCCCCGTTGTTGTTTATTTGGATATTGGAAATATTACTAACAGCGATAAGAAAAGATAATAATATTGAAGGACTTACAGTGAAAGGTTTTGCCTATAAATACAGGGCATTTGCAGATGACGTAATGTTTATGATTCAAGACCCAATTGAGAAAATACCACAATTGATGGAAAAAATTGAAGAATTTGGTTCAGTTGCGGGATTTTATGTTAATAAAAGTAAAACTAAAGTGATGTGCAAAAATATGACGAAACAAAGACAAACAGAACTTCAAGAGAAAATACAATGTGAAGTAGTCACAAAGACTAAATATCTTGGAATTGAATTAACCATGAAAAATATTGACTTGTTTAAAAACAATTATGAAAAGGTGTGGCACAAGATTCAGCAAGATATGAAGAAATGGGACACTTTGAATTTATCATTGATGGGAAGAATCGCGACTGTAAAAATGAATATCTTGCCGCGTTTGATGTTTCTGTTTCAGACTATTCCAATACTAAAACAAAGGAAAATACTGGATTCGTGGCAGAAAGAATTATCCAAATTTGTATGGGCAGGAAGAAAGCCAAGGATTAAAATGAAAATTTTATGTTATGCAAAAGAGAGAGGAGGCCTACAACTACCAAATCTAAGATTGTATTATGATGCCGTCTGTTTAACATGGTTGGAACAGTGGATTAATCTGGAAAACAAGAAGTTATTGGCCCTGGAAGGGCATGATAACAAATTCGGATGGCATGCATATTTATGGTATGGAAAAGTAAAAATGGATAAATTTTTTAAACACCACTTTGTAAGACAATCACTGTTCGAGACATGGATGAGATATAGAAAATTCTTCTCTGAAGAAAGACCACTTTGGATTGTACCAGCTGAAGTGATCAATCCATATTCAAGAAACCAAGGACTAGACTGGCTACCTTATAAAAATCTTTTAAAATCTGAAGGGAAAAATTTTGTGTTAAAAGACAGATTTGATGTTGAATTTGAATATGATTGGTTGAAGTATAGACAGATTTATGATTTATTTAAGACCGATAAAAGAGAATATGGTTTTAGAGAAAAGAATATTGAAATTGAAATTGTATGGCTTGAGAAAGATAAAAAAATGATTTCTAAACTGTATAAGGTGCTATTGAAATGGTATACTGAGGATGAAGTTGTAAAAGAGCAAATGATAAAATGGGCTGTAAATGTTAATAATGAGATATTAATGACATCTTGGGAATACTTGTGGAAAAAGTCGATGAAAATTTCAACTTGCGTAAATGTTAAAGAGAATTGTTATAAAATGATGTACAGATGGTATATGACGCCTAAAAAAATTGCTATCATAAATGAAAGTATGTCTAACAAATGCTGGAAATGTAAGAAACATGAAGGGTCTTTTTACCATATGTGGTGGACATGTGATAAAGCAGTAAAGTATTGGACAGAGATCCACAGTGAGATACAAAAAATTTTGAATTGTACTTTTAAGAAAGACCCACAGATGTTATTGTTAGGTCTTAAAATGGAAGAAATAAATGTAGCCAAGAGAACATTACTATGGTACTTGACTACAGCAGCAAGACTGACTTTTGCTCAATGTTGGAAACAAGATAAAGTACCTGAAACATGGGAATGGATTAAAAAGACGTTGTTTTTGGCAGAAATGGACAAATTAACAAGAAAGTTAAACAACGAAGAAGATGAAACGTTCTTTGAAGACTGGAAAGACTTTCAAAAATACTTGTTGAAAAATTGGGACATTAAACGTGGTTTGATTTGCTTTGATAGTTATTAAGAGGAAAATGAAATAGAATTAGATTTTTGAATTGTTACCGTTAGTAAGAGAAAATAGGTTTAGAAGTAACTGTAACAGAACAAGAGAGATATTAATGGGGTTGGAGCAGTGCGGGAAGCCTTGTTTGGGGGGTAGAAGGGAAATTAGAAAAATGGATATATAGGTTGGTTGAAAATGTATGAGTATGTGATATATCCAATAATAAATTGTATTTACCAAAAAAAAAAAAAAAAAGAACTGTGAGCTGGCTCACAGCTAACTCAGCTTAGAGGGAACACTGCCTGGCAGTCGGTGAAGCGGCAGGCCTCCGACTGAGATCCTGGAGAGATTCAGGAGAAGGCAGCTTTGTGTGTTCATGCCTATGTGTGTAGATACGGACTGATACTGCGTCCCATCAAAAATCTGTGTGGCGTTATTAAAATCTTAAATCCCCATGTGAACACGGATAGTTAACCCCCAAAGCTCTCGATTCTTGTGTTAATCTATTTCAATTTCTTTCTTTTATTTTTTGTATTGCAGATGGTCAACTTCGTTGGAATAAACCCTCCATTATAGGATCTTTAGACCCTTTATATGATCGCCACGTCGGCCCCTATTATGGCTGGAACAGCATTCTGCATCGCAGGGAACTGCAGCGGAGGAGTTTCCTCAAAGACGACGCTCTGATCATCTTTGCGAACTTCGAAGGTAGAGTGCCGTGCTCTTGTGTTGATTAACCTTCCTGGAAAACACAGGAAGGTTAAGGGAGGCCTAGAACCACAGGTGGTCTCAGCTATGGGGCAAGCGGGGTGGCCAGTCTGGGCTCCCGTCCTCAGGGGCCCATGCTCCAACCACTGTACAGCCTGCTCATCCATCACTGTCATCACTTCTGGAGGAGGAGGAGAAGAAGAAGAGATTGGATTTATACCCCACCCTTCACTTGGAGTCTCAGAGCAGCTTACAAACTCCTTTCCCCTTCTCTCCCCACAACAGACTAGGGTTGCCAGGTTCTTTGGGAGGGCGGAGGTTCCCCCGCTCGAAGGGCCCCAAATTCGCCAGTCCGGATCCAGCCAGTGGGGGGAACCCCACCCCCGAAGTGGCCAGATCTGGCCAACATGTCCAGCATGATGACATCGCCTGGAAGTGATGTCATCATGCTGGGCAAGTCACAGGGCAACACTCTAGCAATCACCCTGAAAACTCTATGGTACCATAGAGTTTTCAGGGTGGTTGCTAGAGCATTGCCCTGTGATGCGCTCAGCGTGATGATGTCACTTCTGGGCGACGTCATTGCGGCGCGCATGCGCTACGTATGCACATGTCCCGGGATGGGACCACCGCCCCCCTGCTGCAGGCCATAAGTACACTTCGCAACCCTACAACAGACACCCTGTGAGGTAGGCGGGGCTGAAAGAGCTCTGATAGAAACTGCTCTTTCAAGGACAGCTCTTGTCAGAATTATGGCTTGCCCAAGGTCACACCAGCAGCTGCATGTGGAGGAGTGGGGGATCAAACCCGGTTCTCCCAGATTAAAGTCTGCACACTTAACCGCTACACCCAACTGGAAGCGTCATTCAGGCAGCAGCTGGAAATCAGTGGTGCAGTGGTGGTGGTGGTGGTGGAGAGAAATGGCCGGATTGCCACCTTGCCAACTGTACCCAGTGGTTCCGCACCCCTATCCTTGACTTTTGCCCAGGGTTCCGGGATCACTAAGACTGCCCCAGCCTAGGAAATCAGATTGGTTGCAGAATGGGGCCAGCAGTTTTCTGTGAGAAAGTCTGTATTTCTTTTACCTACTTTCCCTACACTTGATATTTATGGAACTTCCTCCTTTGCCTCCCCCCACCCCCTCCCCGTTCTGCTAAGGTTCTAAATACTTCTCTTCTATATATTTTTCAAACTCCCCAAGAGAAAAAGTGAGAAACTCAGCCCCAAGTCTCCTTGATAACCTCCTACCCTGAATCCGGCTTCCCCTTCTTAACTGTGTGCATGTGAGCGTGTGCTGGCTGACGGTGGTTATTCAGCGCTAAGAAAAAGGCACTTTGTGCATGCTTATAAGCATGCGTGTCTTTATTGCTGCTGCTCATCTACCATGAAGAGAAAAAGAAGAAGAAGAAGAGATTGGATTTATAGCCTGCCCTTCACTACCCAAAGGAGTCTCAGAGCGACTCTTTTCCGTCCCCCTTCCCACAACAGACACCCTGTGAGGTAGGTGGGGCTGAGAGAGCTCTGACAGGAACGGCTCTTTTTTAAGAACAGCTCTTATCAGAACTATGGCTTGCCCAAGGTCATCCAGCAGGTGCAAGTGGAGGAGTGGGGAATCAAACCCGGTTCTCCCAGATTAGAATCCGCGCACTTAACCACTACACCAAACTGGCTGAAGCCTGTCATTCAGACCCGATTCTGGGGCTTACCATCTATGTGCCCAGATTCAGGTGGGACAGTTGTGTTGGACTGAAGCAGCAGAACCAAGTTCAAGTCCATGGGGGCACCTTTAAGACCAACAAAGTTTTATTCAGGGTATCAGCCTTCGTGTGCAGGCAGGCTTCTTCAGTTGGTCTTAAAGGTGCCACTGGACTCAAACTTTGTGCCTCTATGCGCCTGGTGTTGCAATCCTGTAGGGATTTAGTCCACTCTAAGCCCACTTGAGGGGCCGCGGTGGCTCAGAGGTTAAGAGGCTGAGTGGCAGACTGGAAGGTCGGTAGTTCAGCAATTCGAGACCTGAGTGCCACATGACGGAGTGAGCTCCCGTCTCCGGCCCCAGCTCCTACCAAACAAGCCGTCTGAAAGCAAGAAATTGCAAGTAGATAAATAGGTACTGCTTCGGTGGGAAGGTAACAGCGTTCTGTGTCATGCCGGCCACATGACCACGGAGATGTCTTCAGACAGCGCTGGCTCTTCGGCTTGGAAACGGAGATGAACACCGCCCCCTAGAGTTAGATTCGACTAGCTTTCGAGCAAGGGAAACCTTTACCTTAAGCCCACTTGAAATTAAGTAAAGTGTGAGTCCACATGGTGTGCTGGGGTAAATCTGGAAAATATTTGATGTCCATTCTAGACAAACTGTGTTATATGGAGTGGAGGCTACAATCTAGCACTTGTCACATGCAACAGCTAGTGGATCTGGAAAGGGGCATACATTTCCACGTGCATTAAGAGATATATTGGAGCATGGTGGGGCAGATGTCAATGCACACCCAGAAAGATCCACATGGCCATGCGCAGCTAGTGTGGGCAGCTGCTTCCCTGTGCAGGTCGCTTCTTAAAGAGCTGGGGTGAAGTTAAGAATAAATAAGAACATAAGAGAAGCCAATGTTGGATCAGGCCAATGGCCCATCTAGTCCAACATTCTGTGTCACACAGTGGCCAAAAATACCAGCTGCCATCAGGAGGTCCAGCAGTGGGGCAGAACTCCACAAGCCCTCCCACTGTTGTCCCCCCACCAAGCACCAAGAAGACAGAGCATCCCTTGCCCCAGAGCCATTCCTATCTATAAGGTAAAGGTAAAGGTTCCCTTGCTCGAAAACCAGTCGAATCCGACTCTAGGGTTGCGGTGCTCATCTCCCTTTCAAAGAGCCAGCGCTGTCCGAAGACATTTCCATGGTCATGTGGCCGGCATGACTAAACACCAAGGCGCACGGAACGTTGTTACCTTCCCACCGAAGTGGTACCTATTTATCTACTTGCAATTTCTTGCTTTCGAACTGCTAGGTTGGCAGGAGCTGGAACTAGAGACGGGAGCTCACTCCGTCATGTGGCACTCTTGGGTCTCGAACTGCTGAACTACCGACCTTCCACCTTGTGGCTAATAGCCACTGATGGACCTCTGCTCCATATGTTGATTCAACTCCCTCTTGAAGCCATCCATGCTTGTAGCTGCCACCACCTCCTGTGGCACTGAATTCCATGTGTATTGAATCACTCTTTGGGTGAAGAAGTACTTCCTTTTATCCGATCCAACCCGACTGCTCAGCAATTTCATTGAGTGCCCACGAGTTAAGATTCCTCTACCATTGTCTTCCCACCAGCAGATGGAGATATTTTTTGTTTTGTTAGCATAGCTCCAGTAACCATCATTATGGGAAGACAAGAGTCACCAGAAAAGAAAATAATACTACAAATAGTGGAGGGCAGGAGGAAAAGAGGAAGGCTCAGTGTGACATGGATTGACACGCAGAGCCAGTTTGGAGTAGTGGTTAAGTGCGCGGATTCTAATCTGGGAGAACCGGGCCTGATTCTCCACTCCTCCACTCGCAGCTGCTGGGTTCTGAGGATCAGCTGACTGGTGATCCTTATAGTTTCATTTTTTTAAGGCCTAGAACAGGCAGCAACGCTCTCCTGGCTCACGAAGCTAAGAATGATGATCTGCTATTTCCCTTTTCTTTTTCTTGCATTCCTAGTTGTTGAAGATCCAGGGAGCGTTTTATAGTTCGACTTCAGAGTCCTACAGAAGCAAGTTTGCATCTCTACGGGTTCCTGAAGGTTTAAAAGTCGCTTTCCAGCACAACTGTCTTCATGGATTCGTCGCTTGTTCATCCTGTGTCTTTTCTTGAGAAGCAAGGGGGGGAAAAATCAGAATGCTTTGATTTAGGCGCTGGTTTTCTGGCGTTCAAAGCTGCATTTCAATCCCGCTATCCCTTATGCTAGGGTTGTCTGTAGTAAAAATTCCAATTTTGTATGGAGATAACACAAATTCTGTGCCAAGGAAATCTGAGTTACGTGAGCTGAATAAACGGGAACAATGAAGCAGTTTGTGTAGATCTGGTTCATGTGTGTAACTTCCCCTTCTTTGAAGACCCTGGGTTGGAGTGCACCTACTCCCAGTTATGGATAAACGTGGCCTTTCAGAGAAGGAGTTGGGAAGAGGAGAGGCAGACTGTGGAATAATTGGGAGGTAACAGAAAACAGAAATTGAGAGTTTATAGGGGTACAACAGGACTCCATATAAAAAAAATGGGTTCCCTTGTCCAAAAAAAAGAATGATGATCTCATCTCGTGTCATACCCGGCTACGCATCTTAAACAAGGTGGAGTGGATCTTACCTCTATGCTGCTGCTCCACTGAGCAAAGTTGATTCGTTCATTCATTCACAAATATATATACACCCAGGGCTCTCTTTGTAGCAGGAACTCCTTTGCATATTAGGCCACACACCCCTAATGTAGCCAATCCTCCAAGAGCTTACAGAGCTCTTCTTACAGGGGCTACTGTAAGCTCTTGGAGGATTGGCTACATTAGGGGTGTGTCACCCAGGGCTATTTTTCGGCAGGAATGCACAGGAACGGTGTTCCGGCTGGCTCCTGAGTTGGCCACGCCCAGCAGGAACTCATTAGCATAACAGGTCACACCCAACAGCAGAAACTCATTAGCATAATAGGCCACACCCAACAACAGAAACTCATTAGGACTGGCTGCATTAGGGGTGTGTGACCTAACATGCAAAGGAGTTCCTGCTGCAAAAAAAAGCCCTATGTTTTGACAACAAACCAGATAAACAGAATAAGAAGCAAAAGGTGGGTGTGGCTGGATGACCACACTTCTAGTAACATGGGTGTGTGGACTAATATGCTAATGAGACGTGCTGTTAGGGGTATGGCCTAATATGCTAATAGGTTTCTGCTGTTGGGTGTGGCCTATTATGCTAATGAGTTCCTGCTGGGCTTTTTTCTACAAAAAATGTGCAAAGGAGTTCCTGCTACAAAAAGAGCCCAGCCTGTCCTCTACAGGATCTATTCCCAAATCCCCAGGACTTCCCCACCCTGGAACTGACAACCCGCCTCCCCTAACCCCAGCCTTCCCTGCAACTGGCTTCCCCTCCACCTCCACCTTTCAAGCTCCGTGCCCTTGTCCTACAACTTTTCCAGCAGAAGTTAAAAGAATGGGGTGTACTTCCATCTTCCTCCTGTCAGGAAGCTCCCGATGCAAAGACTGATGGGAACTGAATTTTCCCAAGGGCTTCTGGGTCCTTTACAGGACCTGATGCTTGAAGAGATGTTTTGGGGGAAGGACAGGCAAGAGAGGCAGTCTAGGCTGAGCTAAGCTTTGGCCTTGGATATTCAAAAGCTCTTTATTTCTGAAATGGGGCCAGCATTCTTTTCTTTACACACATGACAATCACAGTCTGAAGAAGTGAGCAGTGGCTCAACAGAGCTCCTACCGTACCACAGATTTTGTTAGTCCCTAAGGTACTCTTGCGCTTTTCTACTGCTACAGACAGACTAACACGGCTACCCATCTTGACCAGTCACTAGCTAGAATCACCTGGCATGAGCCAGCAAGCTATTTGGAATGAAGAAGAAGAAGAAAAAGAAGATGAAGAAGAAGAGAATGGATTTATACCCTGCCTTTCACTACCCAACGGAGTCTCAGAGCAGCTTACAATTTCCTTTCCCTTCCCCTCCCCACAACAGACACCCTGTAAGGCAGGTGGGGCTGAGAGAGCTCTTTCGAGGACTGCACTTGAGAGAACAGCTCTGAGAGAACTTGTGACTGACCCAAACTGAAGGGCAAAGTCCACCGTAATATAAAAACAGAACTTGCCCCTAATGCTTCAGCTACTGGGTGAGCCCATCTTCATCACTGAAAATATTGTCAAGTGCCCCAGGGAGCCAAATGTTGGCCGACAGTCTCTTCCTTCCCTCATTATTCAAGCAAAGCGACTCCCAGTCCCCCAGGAGCAAGGTTTGGGTGAAATCAAAGTGGAATATCAGAAGTACGAAGAGAAATTGGCAAATGTGTCCCTTTAGGATGAGCAAAGGGCCTTACTCCTGAAGAAAGGGACCTTTGGGTCCAACCCAATGAATTCCTTTATATAATTAACTTTGAATTACCAATCCCATCTCACTGTACAAAACTTCAGAGTATTGTGTTTAATCGGTAGTATGGAGGACCAAATTAGAGGTTGATTGGGAAACTGATTGAATATATGTAACCCAACTGAACTTCAGGATAGAACATAACGGTTGACTTAGCCCTGGTTAAGTTCTCAGACTGCTCTTACAAGCCTACTTCAAAGGATTTCTCTCCTTATTAGTCCCTCTACCTATTCCTAAGGGAAAGGCATCTGTCTCTCTCTCTCTCTCTCTCTCTCTCTCTCTCTCTCTCTCTCTCTCTCTCTCTCTCTCTCTCTCTCTCTGTCTCTCTCCCTGCCCACGTGCCCACAGTTAATCACTTTCCATGGGACAACTAGTATATCTGATGTCAAGAATGGGCTGGGAGTTCAGATCTAATCTAAGAGATGTCTTAGGACACGAAGTTTCCTTCTTATCCTTAATGGGGCTCTCTGTGGCCTTATGTGGTAAACACAAATATGATCTCAGTTTGTGGAAACTGATCAGTATTTCAGGCCCACTTTGGCCGGGCTACACAGATTAGAAAGGGATGATCCAGCATTTCCCGGCTGATGTTACATGCTGAGTTTTCAGTCTTCGGCACTCTCATAAAATTATGTCTAATGTACCTGGGTGCAGGGCCATCGGAGAGCTCCCTCCATCCCTCCACCACCTGTGGTTGGGACCAGAGGGAGAAGAGAAGAAGAGAAGAAGAGATTGGATTTATACCCCACCCTTCACTACCCAAAGATGTCTCAGAGCGGCTTACAAACTCCCTTCCCTTCCCCTCCTCACAACAGACACCCTGGGAGGTAGGTGGGGCTGAGAGAGCTCTTGACAGAAACTGCTCTTTTTCAAGAACAGCTCTTATCAGAACTATGGCTTGCCCAAGGTCATCCAGCCAGGTGCAAGTGGAGGAATCCAGCCAGGTGCAAGGGGAATCAACCTGGTTCTCCCAGATTAGAGTCCGTGCACTTAACCACTACACCAAACTGGTAGTAGCCAGGCAACCCGTACAGTGTGCTGGCATGCATCTCTAGTTATGGACCGCCATCGGCAGGGTCGGAGAGTTGAGAGGCGGCAATTTATCACTGAGGCATAACTGACCACCGTCTAAAGTGGATTTGAATTGATGTTTGTATACTTTCCCGTGGGAGCTCCTTTAGGAACCATTTCTTTGACTAAGAGGTGGGGTAATAAAAATACAATCAATCAGTCAGTATTTGAAATCTATAGCCCTAATCTGATTGCTGCTGGTTGTCGGGTCCCAACAGGGCCAGTTTCATGTGCATACCTGGCCAGGCAAGATTTCTCTCTTTGTTCTCACCGAATCGTGGATCTACTCAGTGATTTGCAACTTGTCTTCCTTGTGGAAGCTTGTACCTATAGGGAGACTGATTTGTGTGATTCTTTCCTCTGAAGGGGGGAGGCCATACAGTATTAACCCTCTGCATGCAGGCAGGGGTGGATTAAGGCTCCCTGGTGCCCTAAGCCGCACTGACCAATCTTGGCGCCCCCTCCTTTCCACACTGGCACAGCCCATTTTAGTCGTTGACCTGTCTGACCAGATATATACAATGCAGGTTGCAGCAATACAAAAAATTATTCATATGATAACACAATACCCTGTACAAACTAAGCCAAGCTTTGGCTACCTAAAGTTCTACAAAGATGCAATGCAACATCTATTTTAATATTTCACAAGTTTAACGTATCGAAGTTCCAATCTTCATGACCTGAAAGGCATCCTTCTACATTTTTTCACCCTTTTCTCCAACTTTGTGGTGCCCCCTTTGGCCCTGGCGCCCTAAGCACGTGCTTAAGTCTGCTTAAAGGTTAACCTGCCACTGCATGCAGGGCTCCATTTGCAGTGCCCGCATTAGGGACGCCAGGCTCCAGGTGTGGGCTGAGGATTCCCCGGAATTACAACTGGTCTACAGAGATCAGATGGAGCTGCGGTGGCTCAAGTGGTTAAGACGCTGAACTGCAGGCTGTGGAAGGTCAGTAGTTCAGCAGTTCGAGATCCGGGTGCCGCAAGACGGAGTGAGCTCCCATCTCTAGTTCCAGCTCCTGCCAACCTAGCAGTTCGAAAGCAAGAAATTGCAAGTAGATAAATAGGTACCACTTCGGTGGGAAGGTAACAGCGTTCCGTGCGCCTTGGTGTTTAGTCATGCCGGCCACATGACCACGGAAACGTCTTCGGACAGCGCTGGCTCTTCGGCTTTGAAACGGAGATGAGCACCGCAACCCTAGAGTTGGATTCGACTGGCTTTCGAGCAAGGGAACCTTTACCTTTACAGAGATCAGATTCCTTGGGGAAAATGGGTGCTTTGGAGGGTGGACTCTGTGGCATCGTGTACCCCACTGGGGTCCCTGTCCTCCCCAGGCTCCACTCCCAGTTCTCCAGTGGTTTCCCAACCTGGAGCTGATAACCCTGCCCTCCCACCCCCTGCTGGTGGCTTTGGGGGACTTGGCCACCCTAGACTCCACATTTCATGCTCTGCTAGATGCATAAAGGAGGAAGAACATTTGCAGCCAATTCTCTACCATGGGAACAGTCTCATTTGGCCAGTAAGTCTGTATAAGGAAAAGCTCCGGGTGGAGGATTATTCATTTATTGGCTTATTTCCTTTCTCATCCACCTTTCTCCTTGAGACTCGAGGCAGATTACAGAGTTATGATCAACAACAGATAACAATGAACAATGCACTAAAACTGAATCGCACAAAGAGCAATGGAATAGAAGCAGTACAATATGTTACATGGACAGGGTTTCATACTTAGAGAACAACGTTCCAGTAAACTGGCATTCACAATTAGAGAAATGCAGAAGTAGAGCCAGCATAGTACCGGAAAGTCCAGAACTGATACCAGTCCTAGCTAGGAGTTGCCAGAAACTCTATGGATTTACCACAGAGTTTCCGGCAATTCAAGGTGAAACATGACATCACTTTTGGGGGCTTCACCAGAAATGACACCACGCCATTGCTGAGCGTGCCTCCATCTCCCCACTCTCTTTGGACTTCCCCGCTTTGCCAGGCCAGAGCTGTTGACCCTACAGACAGGCCATTCCATCATGCGGGGGCCACCACAGACAAAGCTTGGGTACAGGCCACAGTGATTTTTACTCTTTTGCAGGAGGGGGAGCTCGCCACCTCCCTGGGCAGCTGATTCCGCTGTTGCACAACTCTGACTGTCAAAAAGTTTTTCCTAAGATCCAGCCGATACCTTTCCGCCTTTAATTTAAGCCCATGATTATGAATCTTATCCTCTGCTGCCAAGAGGAACAGCTCCCTGCTCTCCTCTAAGTGAAGGCCCTTCAGATACTTCCAGAGAGCCATCCTGTCCCCCCTCAGCCTCCTCTTCTCCAGACTTAACGTTCCCAAGTCCCTCAGCCTTTCCTCACAGGGCTTGGTCTCCAGGCCCCCGATCATCCTCATCGCTCTCCTCTGCACCTGCTCCATTCTGTCCACAACCTTTTTGAAGTGAGGCCTCCAGACTCCAGACACAAGACTCTAGGCTCATGAAGTTGTCACAGTGAAACATCGACACAGGCAATCCAGTAGATTAGTGGAGCCTGGGCCATGAAGGGCCTTGTGAATAATAACTAGCACTTGGACGTGGACTCTGGAACTAATCAATAACCAATGGAGTGACTACAGAGAGGCGTAATATGTATACTCTGCCTAGCCTTGAGACTACTGTGGCGTGGGTCTACATGGCCAGTTTGTTCAGGTCAAGATAGGGAGCCATTTCCCATGCTAATTCATTAAAGGCGAAAGTAATTTTTTTTGCGATAGAATTAACTTCTTCTGCAGTAATGCTGGGTCCAGTATGACCCCCTAGGCTCTTAACCAAATCAGTAAGGTATAAACTTTCATGTGTGCACACACTTCTTCAGATACAATGAAGTTGAAATGTGTCAGAGTGAATGACTTGGCATGTCTAGACATGGGCTGAGGTGGGGTGCTACATCATTCTAGGTATTATCTCCTTCAATGTTATCTCCTTCAATGAGATGCCTGTCTTTGTCTTAACCTGGGACCTGCTCTCCGACCCCTCCTCTCTCTCTCACTTTGTCCTCTCCCTCTCTACACATGGCCTTCCATGGAGACACACGTCTCTGCAGGTCTCTCCCTCATACCCCCACACACGTGGTGCCAGACAAGCAGGCCATTTGTGATAGCAAAAGTACTCTTTAGATTAGGCTTCTTTTCTCTTCTTCTGACCACAACCTGAATGTGACCTGAATCTGTATTTAAATAAACTTAAGTTTTACTTTTTTGCAATATGCTTCTTGGGAGATTCATTTCCTGCATGCAATTATCATGCCTTTGTGACTGGGCAAACTCTGCTATACTAACCAAATATCCCAACAGACCGACCCATAAACAGTCCAGATGGTACAGCGGACGCTTCTACTGCCTGGAGTGCATTGCGAATTTGCGAGATTTCGGTCATCAGAAAGAGTCAAAAGTACTGATTATAGAACGCTGGACCAGGGAAACTTTGTTTTGATTTCCTACTCTGTGTCTAGAAGAGAAGAAGAAGAGATTTATACCCCGCTCTTCACTACCCAAAACAGTCTCAGAGTGGCTTACAAATTCCTTCCCCTTCCCCTCCCCACAACAGACACGCTGTAAGGTAGGTGGGGCTGAGAGAGCTCTTGACAGAAACTGCTCTTTTTCAAAAACAGCTGTGCCAGAACTTATGACTGACCCAAGGTCACATCAGCAGGTGCAAGTGGAGTGCCTAGAGAAAATGACTGGCCCAAAGTCACCCAGTGGCCATTCAGAAGATTAGTTGCTGTAAGTTTTCTGGGTTGTGTGGTCGTGGTCTTGGCATTATAGGACCTGACGTTTTGCCAGTAGCTACACAACCCAGAAAATCTACAGCAACTAATGAACTCCAGCCGTGAAAGCCTTCGACAACACATTCAGAAGATTGTTACGATGTTCACAGCTGCCGCAGGCAAGGCCAAGGATCTTGCTCCGGTGCCATAGCAACAAGGCCTCATGGATGTGCAGTTGACTTTGTAGAAATCCACTGCACATCCATGTAGAATTTGTTGGGATATGCAAGATCTATAGTGCACCTACTTGAAGGAGATCAGAAGGTCACCCTACAGGGGGACAACTGAAGGACCGCTAGTTAGCATTGCTAGAGTAGGGACCTCCCACTATTTCCAATGATGTCCTTCCTGTCTCCTGATTGGCTCTTTGGAGACTTCCTGCTCCAGCTGAGCCCTCCCCCTTCACTCCTGTCTCTCACAGCAGTTAGTCAGTTAGTTAAGCCTCTCTCCCTCTCCTCTGTCCCACCAGAGTTTCTTTCTTCTTTAATAAACCGAGTTATTTTTCTTTAAACAATTTAGGGCTCCATTCCTCCACATGTTTAGACTCTGCCAACAGAATTTAAGTCAATGCCATTGCCTGACAAAGTACTGTTTGTAATTTCGATAACACCCACAGGACCTTTTAAAAAAAGCAAAGCTCCAGGTGTCTCCCCTGAGGGTAAGCGTATATCGGCTGTGAAAGACTCAAAGGCTGATCTCAGCCACTTCAGCCATGGCTTCAAACCCAGCCTTCCAGTTGTTCAGCCTCACACTGGTTTTTGCGCATTGCGTCTCATTTCCGGTAAGTCTAATCCAGTTTTGATAATCGATCATTTCTTTCTGTAATTGCCAGGCTCAATGAGCGCATGACGGATCTTTCTGTCTTTTTAGGTCAGGCATTCAGTTAGGAAAGATGGTAAGGATGCACCCAAATGACCCCAAGGACAGAGAAGGCCCAGACTCCGGGACTGGGAGCTGAACATTTTCCTTTGTTTGTTTGCCTTGGTTAGATGCTGATCCTGGTGAACTCGGAACCGATATTCTAGCAATAAATGCAGGTGTGTTGCCCTTGGGATCTTCCAAATATGCAGTGTTCTGAGAAGGTTAATGCTGGCGTGATGCTAGACTGAACTGATATGATGTGTGAAGGTCCGTGGTCTTTTTCAAAGTTTGAAACTGTGTAGATCTCTCCCAATTTGAATAAGGACAATGGGGGTGATTTTTTTGGCAAGGAAAAATATGAGGGTAAAACAGTTTTTTAAAATTTCCCCATCAACTTAATTTTATGCAAAGCACAAGGCAAACAACATTGACTGTATGCTCAGCTAACGAAGGTGGCAATATTTCCGACTATACTCAAAAACCTCAAAGGAATAATAAATATCACACTTTACACCGCGCTATGTCTGTTACAAGAACAACGTACAGTTATAGAAATCGACAGATAATAATATATTCTCTTTCCCAAAGCAAAAGGAAATATTCCTAGCGATCAGAAACGGAGGTGTTCTTATTCAGAACAGCCATCCCTTGGCTGCAGAAGTTTGGTTAATGCAGATTATTTTACAATTTGTCATACTGTATAAAGCCGCAGTTTAACAGACAGGTTTTTGTGCTTTCCCAGCTTTTAGCTATGATCATTTTTGCTGCTGTGAGTAAATAATCTATGATTGTACGGCTGCGGTCACACACACTAATCCGCTTTCAATGCACTTTCAATGCACTTTCCAACTGGATTTTTGCCAGTTCACCCAGTAAAAATCCAGTTGGAAAGTGGATTGAAAGAGGATTATTTAGCGTGTGTGACCTCAGCCCAAGTCACAACCGATTTAGGGCAACCCCAGCAAGGGGCTTTCGAGGCAAGTGAGAAATAGAAATGTTTCCCCACTGACTTCCTCTACAGAGCAACCCCAGTCTTTCCTGGCTGTCCCCCATGCAAGCCCTGACTGGGGCCAATCCTGCTTAACTTCTGGGACTCACCCCATTGCCCCTGTTGTGGGCCCCAGGTCTGTGGGAAGACCTGTGGTGGCCACGTGGTCTCTGGCCACCTGGTTGCGTGGCTCTGCATAGGGGTGGGGCCCTGTGGCGGTGAGAGATGAACGCATCATGTGGGCTTCCATCAGGAGCGGTGAGGACTGGCAGGCAGTCCCAGAGGCTGGGTCCTCACACCCCACACCCTTAAAACTGCGCCACCGCTGTGACCTCACCCCATTTGCTTCCTTGTGGGATTCCCAACTTGGGGGCTGTCTGCGGGGACTCTCACCTCAGGTGGCAAGGGATCCATGTACTGGTCGGTGCCCATGTAGTTTCCACAAGGTTTGTCACTTCTTGGGGTCATCACCAGCAGGAGGACTGGGGTGTGGGGTTTATCGAGCAGCAGGTGGGTTGTCTAAGACAGGATCCGGCCCCATGTGTGCCAGTGCTCCTTGCTAGGTAATCAATAAAGCTGTGGCCTTTTTCTTCTAAAGTAACATGGGTCCGTTGTGTCGATTTCTCGCCCACACGATGCCACCACCGCTCCTGCTTCTGTATTTATCTACTGCAAAATCTGCTACCCAGTACAAAAGTACAATACTGCAGGAAGACTAATACCAGTGATATGTTCTATTTCTTTTGTTATTTGTGACCAGAATTGGCCTACGGGTTTACATAACCACGACACATGCCCAAAATCTGCATGTTTTTCTTTACATCTCTGGCAAATAGCGTGAATCCGACCTCTCCACTGTGCACAGTTTGAAGCTTTCCTCCAACCCAAGGAGACTTCCACCAGCTTAAGTAGCTTTTATATTGGTGTACGATCCAATTGGTGTACGAGCCACTTAAGCTGGCAGAACTCTCCTGTGGCAGGAGGAAGGCTCATAAGAACTTCAAAACGTAAGAGAAGCCTTGTTAGATCAGGCCAATGGACCACCCAGTCCATGTCACACAGTGGTCAAAACCCAGGTGCCTTCAGGAGGTCCACCAATGGGACCAGAACTCCAGAAGCTCTCCCACTGTTGCCCCTCCAAGCACCAAGAATACAGAGCATCACTTGGTCCAGACCGAGAGTTCCATCTATATGTTGTGGCTAATAGTCCCTGATAGACCTCTGTTCCATATGTTTTTACCAATTTTTGGAGCAAGGTTGAATCCATGCCAATATGTTTATCTGTCTTACCCATTTTCAGGGCGGCTTTTTTTTAAAAAAAAGAGGCGCCAGAACTCTCAAGAGGAAAATGAAATTTTCAGTCCATATATTGAAAACTCATGAACTTTAAAACATTTTTAAAGAATTTTGTCGAAGAGGTTCCGGAATCCTGTTCCAGTGCATTCCCCCAGAAAAAAAGCCCTGCCTATTTTATTCAACTTGGCTGGTGTTATGTATCATTTATCTATCACTATGTGATGATTTTCTTTCATTTTTGGACAACTTGCTAATGCTGGAGGGAAACCCATTTTCCATTCCATTAATCCAGTTGATAACCAAATGCTTTCCCCCCATCCATGATTTATAAATCCAGATTTATAATATAAATAGATTGAAAGAGACATAAACAAATTGCCAAGCATAACCTGTTAGGCATTCATTCGTTCAAGGAAGTCTACATCGCATGTAGGCTTTTAGACAAAATAATATAACAATAATTCAAATGCACGAGCAAAAGGAAAAAGTAAATATTGAACAGATAATTTAAAATACTGAATTAAAATAGCCACAGAACCGTTGCATATTTAATTAGGTAATAATGCTTTAGTTTCTCTGTATTATAAATCCAAACATTCCATTTGGGTCAATTCGCTACAAAAATGTTGATGTATTTCCCCCTGAGTTAAGATAACTGTGAATCTGAAGTGTTGGGGCCATCTAACATCAATCAAATTAATGGGATTCCTAAATGAGACAACTTGATTTTTTAATAATATGTTAGAGAATGTCTATGTCCAATTTGACCATAGCATAGCAAATACTAAAATCAAGATTTTAGATAAAGGATTCTAATGGAGGCAGCAAAGGGTTCAAACATTTCTCAGTTTATCCCATAAACGTGATGCATTTTCTACTAGCGGTCTAGAATACCATAAATACTTTACACAATTCCTATCAAAAATGTGAGAATATCATGGAAGGCAGGGCAGAGGAATTGTAGCAGAGTTGTGATCAGTGTTCCCTCTAAAGCTGAGTTAGTGTGAGCTAGCTCACAGTTTTTTAGCCTCCAGCTCACACATTTTTGTCTTAGCTCAGGAAGGAGGGCTCCAGAGCACACTTAATTTATGCAGCAGCCAAATTGCTCGCTCACAACTTTAATGCCAGTAGCTCACAAAGTAGAATTTTTGCTCACAGGACTCCACAGCTTAGAGGGAACATTGGCTGTGATCTCACATATACCGAATAAATGAAGGTAACGAGTTAAATAAGGTTTATTCCCATGCACCAGTTTCTTACTTGAAATCATGGCCCCCGAAGCAGCATCCTGGATTAAAAAAACCCTTCAGCAAAATAATGAATAATAAACTTGCTCAACGTGCCAATCCAACCTGAACTGCCCCCTTTTATTTTTCACATGGTTATGAAACCAAGATCAAAGAAACCAGTAGGATTCTGTTCCCGGAGTCCCTGCCAGCGGTTCTGCATTTTGCCCAGGGGCTGTTTTGATATGGCGCCTTTGATCTTCGGTGGCTGGAAAATTACGAGTTTATGGTCCATTACTGGGAAGTCTGAGATGCAGATTCATGCACAGGGTGGGGTTCTCCTCCCAAGATTCCAAGGTGGAAACCGACTGCATTACAATGCTTTTGCTGTTTAGGAATGGTTCCAAAAACCTGTATTTTTTAATTTTTGTGTCATGCGATAAATGCTGTTGAGGGGCAAAAAAGAAAAAAAAGAAGTAATTTAGGCTGCAGTCACACGCACTAAATGATCCACTTTCAATCCACTTTCAGTGCATTTCCAGCTGGATTTTACTGTGTGAACTGGCAAAATCCAGTTGGAACGTGCACTGCAAATTAAACTGGCTCAAACATCAGTAGCAATATTCTTGACAGAATCCAACGTGGGGTCCAGCCTCTCCATACCTTCCTGAAAAAAACCCACACTTTGTACTCCTGCTTTCAGAGGTGAGGTGAGGAGTGACCAAAGACAGACCATTGGGTTTCCGACCCCTTTGAAGTCACCTGCAGTGTTACCTCTGGTTCAAGATGTGCTCTTCTGATTTTCAGAGACTGGGGAACAGTCAGCATGGGGAGGCTATTGCCGGGGGGCTTGGCTTGTGGGCTCCCTGTGGCTTCTGATTGGATGCTGCTGGAAAGGAAACCGGGTGCTGGACCAGATGGACCATTGGTTGGAACTAGCACGGCTGCTCTTACGATAAGTTTAAGTTTCAGTGGAGATAAATAGTGGGGGTTCCACGGATGAACAGACTCCCAGTCTAGGGATCAGCTCCCCTTTATTCAGTGATTTCAGCAAGAACAAGGCTGCAGACCCCAGACCCTCAGCTCAGTTATACTGCCTGCAATGGCCACACCCCAACACACCCCACTTCCAATGATAGGCAGACTCAGCATGGGTTATTGAGGCAGACTCAGCATGGGTTCTGTAAGGGAAGATCTTGTCTCACTAACCTGTTAGTGTTTTTTGAGGGAGTGAACAAACATGTGGACAAGGGGGACCCAATAGATATTATTTACCTTGACTTCCAGAAAGCTTTTGATACAGTTCCTCATCAAAGGCGCCTAAGTAAGCTCAATAGTCATGGGATAAAAGGACAAGTCCTCTTGTGGATCAAAAACTGGCTTATAAATAGGAAACAGAGAGTGAGTATAAATGGGAAACTTTCTCAGTGGAGGGTGGTAAGCAGTGGGGTACCACAGGGATCAGTACTCGGTCCGATGCTTTTTAACTTGTTTATTAACGATTTGGAATTGGGAGTAAGCAGTGAAGTGGCTAAATTTGCAGATGACGCGAAGTTGTTCAGGGTGGTGAAAACCAGGGAGGATTGTGAGGCACTCCAAAGGGATCTGTCGAGGATGGGTGAGTGGGCATCAATGTGGCAAATGGGGTTCAATGTGGCCAAGTGCAAAGTGATGCACATTGGAGCCAAAAATCCTAAATATAAATACACGTTGATGGGGTGTGAACTGGCAGAGACTGACCAAGAGAGAGATCTTGGAGTCGTAGTAGATAACTCAATGAAAATGTCTAGACAGTGTGTAACTGCAATAAAGAAGGCCAATGCTATGCTGGGGATTATTAGGAAGGGAATTGAAAACAAATCAGCCAGTATCATAATGCCCCTGTATAAATCATTGGTGCAACCTCATTTGGAATACTGTGTACAGTTCTGGTCGCCACATCTCAAAAAGGATATCATAGCATTGGAAAAAGTGCAGAGAAGGGCAACTAGAATGATAAGAGGGCTGGAACACCTTCCCCATGAAGAAAGGTTAAAATGCTTGGGGCTCTTTAGCTTGGAGAAACGACGGCTGAGGGGTGACATGATCGAGGTTTATAAGATTATGAATGGGATTGAGCAGGTTGAGAAAGAAATACTTTTCTCCCTTTCTCACAATACAAGAACTCGTGGGCACTCCATGAAATTGCTGAGCAGTCGGGTTAGAACAGAGAAAACGAAATACTTCTTCACCCAAAGAGTGATTAATACATGGAATTCACTGCCACAGGAGGTGGTGGCAGCTACAAGCATGGACAGTTTCAAGAGGGAATTAGATAAACATATGGAGCAGAAGTCCATCAGTGGCTATTAGCCACAGGGTATAGACGGGAACTCTCAGTCTGGGGCAGGTGATGCACTCTATTCTTGGTGCTGGAGGGGGCAGCAGTGGGAGGGCTTCTAGTGTCCTGGCCCCACTGCTGGACCCCCTGATGGCACCTGGTATATTTTGGCCGCTGTGTGACAGAGTGTTGGACTAGATGGGCCATTGGCCTGATTCAACATTGGCTTCTCTTATGTTCTTATGATAGGCTATTTACATAACTTTACACCTTGATTGGTTACTGCCAGAATCCTGTCAGTCTATTGTTCTTCAGCTCCAAGCTCACCCTGTCTCTGGCAGCACAGTCCTGCAATGTTTCGGTCCCAATGTATAACAGGTGGGACCTTAATTTTTTTGGGAGGGGGGGTTGCTGCCACCAAACAGCATCTTCTCTTTCTGGTTGCTATCGTTTTTGATTTTTATGTTGTTGGTGTATTTATTTGAACTTCTAGTAAAGCACCTTGACTGTTTTCAAAGCAAACTGTCAAGGTCTACATCTTATAAATTAACTAAGAGTAAGGCCCCACTGGTGGACTTCCTGACGGCACCTGGTATTTTTGGCCACTGTGTGACACAGAGTGTTGGACTGGATGGGCTATTGGCCTGATCCAACATTGGCTTCTCTGATGTTCTTATGTCCGTTGTGGGAAGAAATACAACGAGCTCTAGAAGGAAGCTCCAGGTGAGTGCCCCGGCTGTGGCTGGTGGGGTGGCAGAGGGAAGGGGAAAATAGAGGGAGGCCAGCCATGTTTATTTCCTTCTGCTTAGCTATAAGGCAGGGCGGTCTCAAGCCATTCTGCTGCCCCAAGTGGGTAGTATGGGAGGACAGCCTCACGGTAACAGGTATGGTTCCCTCCACCCCTGACTTATGTTGATTTGGGGCTATGCAGTGGCAGCTAAGGTAGAAAACCACCTCCTCCTATGCCATGTCTTTTGGCTTCCAAGGGTCTGGAAAGCGGTTCCGTAGCCAGTTACAGGGTTACTAACTCTGGGTTGGGAAATACCTGGAGATTTTGGGGGGTGGAGCCTGGGGAGGGCAGGGTTTGGGGTGGGACCTCAGCAGGGTATAATGCCATAGAGTCCATTGCCTAAAGCAGCCATTGTCTCCAGAACTGATCTTGGAGATCTCCAGGTGCTGCCTGGAGATTGGCAATATGAAGGGGGGCAGACCTGTAGACCTGAGGGGTGGAGCCTGTGGAGGGCAGGGTGTGGAGGAACCTCAGCAGGGTATGCCACAGAGTCTACTGCTCAAAGCAGGGTATAATGCCATAGAGTCCATTGCCTAAAGCAGCCATTGTCTCCAGAACTGATCTTGGAGATCTCCAGGTGCTGCCTGGAGGTTGGCAATATGAAGGGGGGGCAGACCTGTAGACCTGAGGGGTGGAGCCTGTGGAGGGCAGGGTGTGGAGGAACCTCAGCAGGGTATAATTCCACAGAGTCTACTGCTCAAAGCAGCCATTTTCTCCAGGAGAACTGATCTTGGAGGTCTCCAAGCACCGCCTGGAGGTTGGCAACACGAAGGGGAGGGCCAGGTTTGTGGAAGGACTTCAGTGAGGTATACTGCCATAGAGCTCACCCTCCAAAGCAGCCATTTTCTCTATGGGGACGGATCTCTGTAGTCTGAATTGTAATTCAGAGAGATGGCCAGGCCTTCCATTTCCCCCCAACCCCTTTCAGTTCCAAAGCTGCTTCCAGTTTAACACTTTTAACTGATTAACGGTTTAACTGACTCCCTGCTAATGCCTCATGGCCTCCTGGGAGTTGTAGTTCTAATTCCCTTGGCTATGGTTGCAGTAAGGCCAGCTGGGAACTACAGCTCTCTCTACAGAACCAAATTTCTCGCAGCACTTTTAATGGGTTTAATTTTTTCTCCAGACTCAGAGAAGTTGCTTTTTCTTCTCTCGGATACTGATACATTAATCTCCCGGAGTGTCACTCTTTGCGTTAGCAGCCAAGAAAACAGGGGCCGGAGCTGCGTCTAAAGAGGGCGATGTTTTTATTTGAGTGGTACTTTTTGGTTAGATCGTTTCAGTGCTGATGTTTGTAATTACGCTATATGCGTCAGACTGTAACGGCCTTTGACCACTGACATGCAATGCGTGCGTGAATAATACTTGTGTCAAGACCAAGATCTGGGTTTGCTCTTTGGGTGCCCCATTTATCAATAGGTTGGGAAATTGCACCTTCCTCAAACATGGGTTTGATTTTGGACGGCTTTATGCAAATTACCTGTCTGGATTATTCAGACTTTGGCCGAATCTGCATTTGCATTTTTAAATCAGTTTCGTGCTGCTGTGACGCCGTCTTTCTCTATGCTTGTTTGAGATTTGTTTGGAGAAGGTCGAATCTGCATTTGTCTTTCCCACCGGTGTCCCAGCCTTCTGACACCATGTTCAAAAAAGCTGTCCACATTTGGTGTCATCGTCACACCTCAACAGTGCTAGCATACTTTTGCATGTCTGCATATGTTTATCGTCCTTTCGGGGCGGCTCCACTGTCATTGCACCTCCGCACTGCTTTAAAAGAATCTTCTCCAAACAACATTCAAACAAGCATAGAGAAGGACGGCGTCACAGCAGCACTGCAACTGATTTAAAAATGCAAATGCAGATTTGGCCGAAGATTCTTTTAAACCAGTGCAGAGGCACAATGACAGTGGAGCCACCACGGGAGGCTCATAAACATATGCAGACCTGCAAAATTATACTAGCACTGTTGAGGTGTGAAAACGACACGAAATGTAGGCAGCTTTTTTGAAGACGGAGTCAGAAGTCTGGGATCCTGGTGGGAAAGACAAATGCAGATTCGATCTTTGAGAATCCCTCTGAATGTAAGAGGCAAGGTCAGATGAACTGCGTGGATAGCCTGCACTGTAATTCCCTCCGTAATTTTGAACATGTCCATACTATTTACAAATATTCTCTTCATGAGTAACAGGGTATTATTATTTATTGTACTGTTAGTTTTCTAATTTTTTAAAAAAGGCAAGAAGTGTGTCGTCAAAATATTTTGTGTGAAAACCTTCCAAGAGTGAAAAAAACAATTTTAATGACCTAAAAACTCTTTTTTTGTTTGTTTTGCATTTTGATTTAAAACGTTTCCTTCTCCATTGCCTTCTTTCCAGCTGCTGGGCTGAAACTCTTTGAAGGAGATATTTTACTGCTCGTGAGTCTTTTGCAAACCTCATGCATTTTACTCATCATTAACAAAACCCTGTTCGTGTTACAGAGGACAAATTCTCTAATCTCAATCTTTCCCCATTTTCAACAGAGAAGACGTAGCGCGTTAAGAAACGAGAACCTCCGATGGAAACTTCCCATCCCCTTCATCCTGCATAACAGCCTCGGTAAAGGAAAGCTGGTGTCACGGCGGTTCTGCTGAGGTCAAACCTGATCCCTTTTGTGATTTCAGCGTTGAATTTGGCTCTAGGGAGGAGGAAATGTATTATAATCGCAAGGAAGAAAGGGAGCTAGGAACCGGAAGCTCTGATATTCAGAATCTCAGAGCTTTCTCTGTGTGAATTCCATTGAATTGAATGCAGAGGAGGAGCAGTGCTTTCCTACAACTCCCATTCGATTTAGTGAGGCTTCTAGAACCATATCATTCGATTAACCACAGATGTAATGAGTGGGAGTTGTGCAAGTCCGCTGGTATTTCGCAATGGCTATTCCTTGCCCTTCCCTGACCTGTGTGGCCCGGGCTAGCACAATCTCATCAGATCCCAGAAGCTAAGCAGGGTTAGTACTCGGGTGGGAGACATTGGCAAACCACCTCTGACTTGGCAGAGTTTAAATATGCAAAGGAAGCGGAGCACTGGCTGTTTAGAGAGAAATAAGTCGATTTATTCCAGAAGAACAAAGTGTGATAGAACATAACAGAGAGAAAGCCTAAACTAACCGGTCTAACTGCTGGAAAAGGAACAAAGAACAACAGGAAGCTGTGCAGATTCAGGAAGTCTCCAGAAGAGCCAATCGGGACACAGCTTGAAAAAGTGGGCAGTCCCTAGTCTAGCTATGCTAACTACCAGCCCTTCAGCTGTCCCCTTGTAGGATAATCTTCAGGTCTTCTTCACAAGGCTGCACTACGGACCTTGCATATCTCAACGCTCTGTTTGTCTCTTGCCTTGAAAAAACCCCTATGGGCTCACCTTAAGTCGACTGCGACTTGACAGCACTTTCCACCCTTCCTTGCTCTGCATAGTCCCAGTGATCAAAGTGATACAGAAGGACTGTCCCAGAAAGGCTGAGGGACTTGGGAATGTTCAGTCTGGAGAGGAGGAGGTTGAGAGGGGAGATGATGGCTCTCTTTAAGTATTTGAAGGGCTGTCACTCGGAGGAGGGCAGGGAGCTGTTCCCGTTGGCAGCAGAGGAGAGCACTCACAAGAATGGGTTTCAATTAAGGCTGGGAAGGTACCGGCTGGATCTTAGGAAACACTTTTTGACAGTGTGGCTGATTTCCCACTACAGCTGCCTCGGTGTTGTGCCGCCGTTTGCCCCGATACTATTCGTCAATTTCACGCAGAAGCCGCAGGGCTGCATTTTGACCCGCGGCATCGCCCGATTTCCCCCGCAGTTTTGTGATCCTCAAAAACAGGATCACGAAACTGTGGGGAAATCGGGCGAGCCGCGAGGTCAAAATGCAGCCCTGCGGCTTCGGTGTGAAATTGACGGATAGTATTGGGGCAAATGGTGGTGCAACCCGAGGCAGCTGTAGTGGGAAATCAGCCTAAGAGTTGTGCAAGAGTGGAATCAGCTGCCTCAGGGAGGTGGTGAGCTCCCTCTCACTGGCAGTCTTCAAGCAGAGGCTGGACGAACCCTTGTCAGGGATGCTCTGGGCTGATCCTGCATTGAGCAGGGGGTTGGACCAGAAGATGGCCCTGTCTGGCCTCTGTCCAACTCTGTGACTCTAAGCATTCTTCCTTGTGTGCTGTACCCCGTCTTCAGAAACATAAAGGCTGAGGCTGAATGCTAAAAGTAATTGTTATGAATTACGTTTTTAGATCTAAATGCCAAAGGGGTAATCCTTAAAGCATTTGAAGGATTCGGCTTAAAGTCATGTGTACAATTTAAACCTTACGAAGGAGAGAAGTCATTTATAATGTTTCAAAAGGAAGAAGGGTAAGTAAGAGACCTGAATGAATCAGCTTATAGAATGAAGACAGCTTTTCTCACAAATGTATGTGCAAGGAGGCACGCTGAAATCAGCAGAGCATTTTGGTGGTCAGGAGCGAAAGGGGCCAGTTTCCTCAGCTTCCCCCCCTTATGTCGTTCCTGGGAGCAGCGTTGGGGGGGGGCATTTGGGGCTGTAGCAGGAGGGGAGAAGTGAGGAAGTTGTTCTCTGCTCCAGGACTTTTTTTTTTCTGGAGGGACATGCTGGAATGGAGTCCCAGAACCAACAAAATTCCTTTGAAAATGTTTAAAAGTTCATGAGTTTTGAGTATATATACAGACTGAAAACTTCATTTCCCTCTTGAGAATTCCGGCACCTCTTTTTCCAAAAAACAAACAAACAAAAAAGCCCTGCCAGGAACCCCGCAGTGAGAATTCCCAGTGGACCAAAACTCCAGTCTCTTCTGAGGAGACAGCCAAAGATTGCGTGACTGGGCCATCATTGAGTATAGATGAATAGACTCCTCACCTCAGAGCTATCTATCAACTAGGAGTAAGACCCGTTGTGGGAAGAAATACAATGGGTTCTAGAAGGAAGCTCCAGGTGAGTGTCCTGGCTGTGGCTGGTGGGGCAGCGGAGGGAAGGGGAAAATAGAGGGAGGCCAGCCATGTTTATTTCCTTCTGCTTAGCTATAAGGCAGGGCGGTCTCAAGTCATTCTGCTGCCCTAAGTGAGTAGTATGGGAGGACAGCCTCATGGTCATCAGGTATGGTTCCCTCCACGCCTGACTTATGTTGTTTTGGGGGCTATGCAGTGGCAGCTAAGGTAGAAAAGCACCTCCTCCCATGCCATATCTTCTCAGTTCCAAGTTACATAGCCAGTTACAGGATTTGGCAACTCTGGGTTGGGAAATACCTGTAGTTTTAAGGGGTAGAGCCTGAGGAGGGCAGGGTTTGCGGTGGGGAGGGACCTCAGCAGGTTATAATTCCATAGAATCCATTGCGCAAAGCAGCCATTTTCTCCAGAAGAACTGATCTTGGATATCTCCAGGTGCTGCCTGGAGGCTGGCTCTGTAGATCTGAGGGGTAGAGCCTGGGGAGGGCAGGGTTTGGGGTGGGGAGGGACCTCAGCAGGGTATAATTCCATAGAGTCTACTGCCCAAAGCAGCCATTTTCTCCAGGAGAACTGATCTTGGAGATCTTCAGGTGCTGCCTGGATGTTGGCAATACTAAGGAATATGTATTTTACCTCAGGACACATTCAAAGACTCCCAGCAGCAAAACAAACTGTTTAGAATGTTAGAGGAAAGCCCAATCAGGCTGCATATGCAAATAACCTCTGTGTTCCAACTATGTTCCGACTGGGGGGAGAGGAACAGCAAACTGTTTAGAATATTGGAGGCGAGACTCAGGCAACGCAGCCAGTGAGGGACAGCGTCTGAGTGACACATCATGCAGCCAACTGATTTGGGAATGTGTGGAATGTTCAGGAGAGTCCATGACCAAAACAGAATTATTATATAGAGAGATTAAGCCCCTGTTCTTTGTGTTTCTGTTTCTCAGGTGCTGGTCCTCACTGGGAGATATGAAGACAGGGCAAAACCTTTCTGTTGGTGAAGGATGTGATAATAAAGGCATTGTGTCACATGAAATCTTACATGCTCTGGGATTCTATCACGAGCAGGCCAGGACAGACCGAGATGATTATATTAAAATCTTGTGGGATCATATTGTTTCAGGTTGGTTCTCGGTTTCATTAAACTATCTGGAATACAGGAGCTGCAGCCAACTTGCCTTTTTTCTCAAAGACAGATTAAATCCTTGCAGATTCATTTTTGACGCTTCTGTAAACATGGGTCCTTCGAAAAACAGATTGGTCATTTTATTATTTCATTTTAAATATATGTATTGTTCTCTTTGGTATCAAAGACAGGATTTAAAAATTATCTCATTCCACAAGGACCTCTAAGGCCTGATTCACACATATTTTAATTTTTAATTAATTTTTTTTAAAAAAAAGAAAAAAGAAGAGGAAAAAAATTAAAATACAGCAAATAAATAAGATTTTTTAAAAGAAAAAAAAGATACTCTCTTTAAGTATTTGAAAGGCTAAACAAAGTTTGCGTCCAGTGGCAACTTTAAGACCAACAAAGTTTTATTTAAGGTATAAACTTTTGTGTTCAAGCGCAGTTCTTCAGACACAGTGAAATGGAAGGGAATTAAGACTTCTCCAAATATTTGTTTTTATTGTTTTCTTTAAAACAATTTAATGCTGCCTTTCCACTCAAATAGGATCTCCAGGGCGGAAAACATGAAAATGTTTAAACATTAAAGCAGCATGTAAAATAATACAGGAAACAATTCAACAAAAACATACGAACGCAACACTAAGGGTTATTCCGCATTCTCATTTTCCTTCTGTGTAAGTTCCTGTCTGGCATAAAAACCTGCATTGTAAATCTTCAGGGAGATATACTAGTCATGAACTGGTGTAATAGTGAATCAACCATTAGATGGAGCAAAATGTACAGAAGACCCAGAAAAAAAACGGAAAAATTTGGGGAAAAAATGGTTTTTTTCTGTTTTTTTCCTGGAGCCTTTTTGTTCGTTTTTTTCCAAAAAATTGGAAAAAAATGAAAAAAGAAAAGAAAAAAATTGATTAGGGAACGTTTTATTTTAACATGATGAATAAAATATTTTAAGACAAGGTGTTAAAATATTTTCCAAATCATTTCTAAAAAATATGTATGGTATCAGATTAATCTAATTTCTGTGCACTGAGGACAAGCAAGTCCTAGGTTACAAACTGAACTCTCCAATGCAAGAACAAGATGCATTTCTTCCTCTAGGAGGTGCTATTGTCACAATAAAAGGTTCAGTTTTGTTTTTGCATGTGGGTGGGTCCACTGGCACTCAGGCTTCACTAGGCCTCAAAGCATTGGGAGAAAAAAGGATACTTATTTTAAAAAGGTAAGAGTTTTCATTTAGCTGATTCCAGAACACTGAATCATTCCACTACATTAGTTTATCTTTATAACCTTTGTGTAAATAATAATGTAATGACTACTAACCTGGTTTTTTATTTCCCCACCCCCACTTACAACCATAGATTAGTGTCTTCTTGCAAACTAACCATTACATTATTTTTCTTTCTTCCTACACCCCTCAGGAAAATGGTAAGACCAACATCTAGTATATGGAGGCATTTTCACATTACAAGGCTGAGTTCAGACTGGCAGTCTGCCCCGCTATAGCCACGTTTCAGCCACGTTTCCGAAGCGGATTAAAGGGGGCATTCACACAGGCACATCTGCCTGGCGTTCCCCACCCACAGGCAACTCATGCTGTTCCGCTTCGCTCCCGGGATTAAAAGATACCTGTTGAAACTGGTAACAAATCCCGGAGAGTGCCTTTACTCCGCTGCATTCTGCTTCCCGGAAGTGTGAACGCTCAGCTGAAAAGCCGGGAGCAACCCGTGTTGTGCATAAGGCAGCAGCGGTATGGTTGGCTGTGCTCTGCTCTACCGCCCAATGTGGTGCCGGTGCAATGGGATCCTCCCCAAATCAGCTCATACACACATAGGCATCCAGCCGATTTACCAGGAAAAAGCCGTTTACAGCCGCGCCTCTGAGCCAGCAGTCTGAATGCTCCTGCATGCCTCCTCCCGGTATGCTCCCGCATCAGTCGGCCCCGTGTGACTGGGAAAACCCGGAACAGTTTGTTCTGGTTTTTTTTGCCACGACTGCCTCCCGCTTCAAACTGCCCAGTCTGAACTCAGCCCAAGTTCTTCTGAGAAGAAAAATGTGATTTGCAAATATTGTCAGATGAAATATACATTTCCAAATGCTACCAGGATGACGAAACACATTCTTGTGTCCTGTAGATATTAAAAAATTCTTCATGGATCTAAGTGAGGAGGATCACAATGATGAAAATGCACATAGTTTTTCTCAGCATTCTCATTCAAAAAGTCCTCTTTCTACTCCATCTGTATCATCAGCAGCAACACAAAGTGTTATCCCATCAGCAGCATCTTCAAGTGAACAGATACTGAAGACAGCCGCGTCCAAAAATTATTCAATTAATTCATTTGTAGACAAGATGACACCTGCAGATCAGGAAAAAATTAATCAAGCTCTTGCAAGAGCAATATATTCTTCCGGAACACCATTTTCAATACATACTGGCAGGAAGCTTTAAAACTGCTAAGACCATCATAAGAACATAAGAGAAGCCAATGTTGAATCAGGCCAATGGCCCATCTAGTCCAACACTCTGTCACACAGCGGCCAAAATATACCAGGTGCCATCAGGAGGTCCAGCAGTGGGGCCAGGACACTAGAAGCCCTCCCACTGTCTGTCGTCCCCCCCCAGCACCAAGAATAGAGTGCATCACCTGCCCCAGACCAAGAGTTCCCATCTATACCCTGTGGCTAATAGCCACTGGTGGACTTCTGCTCCATATGTTTATCTAATTCCCTCTTGAAACTGTCCATGCTTGCAGCTGCCACCACCTCCTGTGGCAGTGAATTCCAGATGTTAATCACTCTTTGGGTGAAGAAGTATTTCCTTTTATCTGTTCTAACCCGACTGCTCAGCAATTTCATAGAGTGCCCACGAGTTCTTGTATTGTGAGAAAGGGAGAAAAGTACTTCATACCATTTGCCCAGCAGACATTCTTTGAGCAAGCCTCTTTTGGAGTCGGAATATGAACGTGTAATGGAATCTGTGCAAGGAAAAATTAATGAGGCACTGTGTCTTGCACTACTTACAGATGGATGGACAACTGTGAGAGGAGAAGGAATTCTAAATTTTGTTATAACAGCACCTCAACCAGGTTTTTTTTACAAAAGCATTGAAACAGGAGAGAACAGACATACTGCAGAATATATCAGCTGTAAAATATGTGAAGTCCTACAGAAAATTGGGAGTGGTAAAGTATTTGCTTTGCTGACCGACAATGCCAGCAATATGAAAGCAGTCTGGGAGATCGAAATGGATAAGCATCCACATATTACTGCAATAGGATGTGCATCTCATGGCCTAAACTTGCTTCTTAATGGTATTATGAAACTGGACACCCTTTAAATGATCTATAGACAAGCAAAAGAAGTTATAAAACATGTAAAAGGCACTCGTATTGTAGCTGCAGTTTTCAAGAAGAAGCAAGTAGAAAAAAATGCAGAGAATAAAAAAGTGACACTGAAGCTCCGTAGTAAAACTTGGTGGGCTGGAGTGGTGATCTCCTCTGAAAGTTTACTAAAAAACAAAGAAGCTCTTCAAGAAACAGTAATAGTTGAAGATCTTAAAGTACCCAGTAGTGTAAGAAACACTGTTCTTGATCAGGATGTCTTCTGGGTTCAACTGCAAAATTCCCCGAAGATTCTAAAGCCAATTGCTGCAGCAATCACTGCAGACGTTCCTTATCTAATGACCAAGATAAAAACAACTGTTTTTGAAAATCTCAGTATATCTCCACTTACAGCTATAGAAGGAAGTAAAGTGAAAGATTTTATTTTAAAAAGGGAAGAATTGTGTTGCCATCCAATTCATGCTGCTGCAAATCTGCTGGATCCAAGATTCAAAGGTGGAAATACAAGTGATGGTCGCACTGTTACTGCATTTGACTGGATGACAAAACAAGCATCACATTTAGGACTTGATGTTGGGAAGGTACTTTCAAATGTTGCAGAATATAGAACATCTTCTGG